>OZ012741.1:134757090-135314590 GCA_963859935.3 Lathyrus sativus | reverse complement strand
TTGTGAAGGCCCCATCCCTCCTTTGGTAGGATGAGTGGCTCCTCACAAAGTGGTAGAACCTTTGAGGGTTCCTTTCCTTGATGGTGGAGTGCTTAGAGGTGACCTTTGGTCTTCACTTTGCTTTCCACTATCCACACCTTGCTCTTGTTAGATGAATCTTTCTCCCTTGCTAGCGGATGGAGTTCCTTGTTAGAATATTGAAGATGCTAGAGGTTGCACTTCCATGTGTTTGAAGAATGCCCTTGGAGCCGAGGCTTGAAGATCAAGAAGAACAAGTTGACACTTGTGTGGAGAAGATCAAATTGAGATTGAAGAAAGAGCTGAAGCTTGAAGAAGTTGGAGAGCAAATTGATACTTGTGTTTGATGCATTGAGAGCTTGAAGAAGCAAGTTGATACTTGCTATTGAAGATGAAATACTTGAAGAACAGTTACAGACTGAGGACTGAACTGCTGTCAGAGGATTGCTTTGCTGTGAAGCTGTGGAAGCTGTTGATCTGCTTTCTTTCTTGTCTGTTTGCTTTCTGTGCAACTGTATTAATGTGACTTGTGTGATTTGCTTGATGCATTAGAATAAGTTCATGTTTAGATTGTGTTAAGCTAGGAGCATGATTGCACTAGAGGTTGAGTTACTCCCTCTGCTTGTATTTTTACTGTATGGCTTTGCTTGCGGGTATTCGGTAGAGCCCAACTCCCTTGCCTATGTGGTTTGTGTTTTGCTTGATGGCATTTTATTTCTTCTGTATGATTGCAGTTATTCATATCTGGCTTGAGGTCGAGACGAGCTTGTGGAGGCTGATGCCCCACACACATTTCCTCCCTCACTTGCATTGCATGCATTTTACAGTCGTTTACTGTTTATTGTTTAAGCTGATGCTTTATCTGTTTCTGTTTATCATTGACATGATCCCCTAGGAATCTCACTTCATTTGATAAGGAAGTGATGATTAGAACTTTAGGTTGAAACCTATGCATGATAACTTCTAGGAGTTCCCTGTTTCAAACTTCAACCATAGGATGAATCCTTGGCATGACAACATTAGGACTTGATAGTCTTCCCTTAGTTGAGCCGCCCTCTCTTCTCATCTCAAACAACAGTAAAAAACGTAATAAAGGCAAGTTAGTATAAGCGCGTTACAAGCCTTAAGCTACTTGGGTAATGATAATTGAGCGGCCTCCTCTCAATCGTCTAGAATGTTTAGTATACGTCCTTTGGACGATATGCGACGCATTTGTTCCCAGGTCATAGTCTCTAGTGCTGTACAAACTACAGACAACTAAAAAACAGTTCTTCCATAAAAGACAGAAAACAAACTTCAAACCTTTTTGCCCCGTGGGCCCATAAGTCAAAGGAAGCTTTTCTGAAGAAAAGAGTGTCGTTAACTCCCAGTTCTACCGCAAACGGTAACGCCTAAGTCTCCAAGGGTCGAGCTGCATACACCAAACTGCTGGAACTGTTTGTTAACCCTACTCGAAAAAACAGATGAATCTGAATTCCCGTAATCCGTATTATCCCGAACTACGTAAGCTCTGATCTCTCATACCTGTTAAGAGTACGTAGGCACAATACTGACGTATTGGCGAACCACCTTCCCCATAACCCGCAGTTAGTCGAACTACGTTGACTCTGATTTCTCATTCTCTGATGAGAATACGTAGGCATAAAGCGCGACGCTTTGCCGAGTCATTTTCTTTTATTTTTAGACCGGCCTTGATAGGTAGATAGATAAAACCAACCTGTCAGATAAACACAACAAGCGTGGATCCCATCGAGTACGATGGACGTGAGGGGTGCTAATACCTTCCCCTTGCGTAACCGACTCCCGAACCCAGACAATGGTTGCGATGACCTTGTCTTATACCTTTTCGTCAGGTTTTTCCGATCATTTCCTTTCCCGTTCCGAGGGATAAATAACGAAAGGTGGCGACTCTTCTGTTTTGCCGGTACCTTATTTTCGCGGAAACGACAGCTGGCGACTCTGCTGGGGACTTCATAGTTTCCTGGGATCCAACGTCCCTTATGCGAGTCAATTTAGGGATCCAACGTCCCCTGCGAGAGCCAATCCTAGCGCTTGTATGATTACTTGTTGGGTTGTGTTTATTTATCGCATTTTATTTCCCGCACTTTATTTTCAGTATGATATGATTATCTGCACTGTTGTGGGAGGGGCATTCTGATGAGTGAGAAGCCAGACCCAGGCTTGAGAGCTACATAATATTAGAGTGGGTTAGTGGAAGACGTGCTTGCTTTGCTTGCAGCTGTTCCCACGTAATCCACACTCATACGAGGTTCTCTTTGATGGCTTCCTATTGGTCCTTTGGACTCGAGGGGTTGTCGGATCTGTGGATTGTCGACTCTGGGAACCGATCATTTGGAATTCAGATAAGTGAGGCCGCTTCAAGAGATGATGATGCCACACCTTCGGGGTATCGTATCATCGTTTCTTGAAAGTCTGTGACACTGATGACTGCATAGGATGCCGAACCTTTTCCGTGATTAGGTCCATACCTGTGAGCAGGGTCGGGTTTGTTGCAGGAAACCTTAACCTTCAGACTACCTGGTTTTCTTGATAGTGAATCAGTTTTGTTGGTATCAGAGGGTCTCATCATCAGAAATGTGGGTGTTCTTGACAGAACAGGTTTATGGTCTGATATCAGAGGTTCTCATCATCAGATATGGGTGTTCTTGACAGAGCGGATTTTTAGTCTGGTATCAGGGGTTTTTACTCATCAGAGACATGTTTGTTCTTGACAGAGCAGTATTGTAGTTTTGTTGATACAGAATCTTCACCTCCTCAACAACACAGTCGTCTCGATCTCCTGCTGCATGATTGCATTTTGCATTGCTTGCATCCTCATTTGCATGTCATTAACGTGTGTCTGTGTTGCAGGTGCATATTTCTCCCCTGGTTCTAGTGATCTTGATCCTTATGGCAGATATGGCATCTCTGAAGAAGACTGTGGCTTACAAGCTACCAACACCTGACATCCGAGAGTTACGAACTTTGATTTCTTTGGCTGATAAGACAGTGATGGAGAGCTTCAGACAGAGTTATGGGAGACTTCTGGGTATTGTGTATAAGCTTCCTACGTACGATTTGAATGGCCTATATGCCCTGCTGTAGTTTTACGACCCACAACTCAGATGCTTTGTGTTTCCAGACTATGTCCTAGCTCCGACCTTGGAAGAGTACTCTGACCTGCTGGGGGTGCCTTTGATGAATCAAATGCCTTACTACCGTATTGAGGGTGAACCCAAACTGAGTAAGCTGACTGACGCTCTGCATGTAGATGAGTCTGAATTGGAAGGGATGGTATCCAGAAAGATCGGAGTTCATGGTTTCCCTTTGTCTTTCTTGATGGAAAGAGCCCGAAAATTTGCCGAGAAGGATCGCTGGGATGTGTTCAATGCCTTCTTAGCCCTCTGTATCTATGGGATCGTGCTATTCCCAAGTCACCCGGACTTCATCAGTATGGATGCTTGCCATATATTTGCCTCCGGGAATCCAGTGCCCACTCTCTTCGGAGACGTCTACCATTCAGTTCATAGCAAGAACGAAAACAGAAAGGGAAAGAACGTGGCATGTTGTGCTCCTTTACTATATAAATGGTTTACTAGTCATCTTCCTAAATCAGGGTCGTTCATTGATTCTGCTGAGTCTTCACCTTGGTCTGCACGCTTGATGGGTTTGACTGCTGACGATATCATCTGGTTTGATAGAGATCTGCTGGGCAAAGATATTGTACATAGCTGCTGTGGTTTTCCGAACGTCCCCCTGGTCGGAAGGAATGGATGTATCAACTACAATCCATCCCTGCTAGTACGACAATTTGGGTATGCACTACGAGGTCCTCCGGAAGAGGAAGAGATACATGAATCTCTGTATTTCACGGGGTTGCTTGAAGGTGACACCTTGGTCAAGGTACAGAATGCTTGGAGCAAAATTCACCGAAAGGGGAAAGTCTTGCTAGGAAAAAGCAATAAAAGGCCTTTGATCCATATGTGACTTGGGTTCGAGAGAGAGCCGCCAAGTTTCTAATGCTGTTTCCTGCCGTGGAACCATTGTGTGCTCCCGTGTACAAAGAGCCTACTACATTTGATATTCAGAAATTCAACCAGGTACTCCAAGAGAAGGAAGAGCTACGAAAGGCCAACGAAGAGCTGGAGAAAGAGATCGCTCAACTTCGGAAACAGAAAAGCGAAGCCGTTTATACCTGCAAGAAGCATACTGAGATGATCAACCGTCTAGGCTCTAACCTGACCAAAGAAACTGATGCTAGGGAACGTCTGGGGCTGGATCTGAAGTCAGTACATGGCGTGTTAACAACCAAGAAACAAGATCAGGACAGAGTGTATCGAAAGCTTACCCAGTACGAGAGGGTCTGGAGCAACACCATAGCCAAGTACAAAGAACGGGAAGAAAAGCTGAAGCAGCGAGTAGCCGAGCTAGAAGCTCAGATTATGGTGAAAGATGAGAACACAGAGGCTGAAGCCTCCCTGCGATATGACGTCCAGTATAGATTGGCTGAGGCCGAGGCGGATTTGCAAGATTCTAAACTCCGAGCTGATGCTAAAAGGAGAAGAGTCGAGAACCATTCTGAAGAAGGTATTTCCAGGAGCGTTGCCGAGAACCTCCCAAAGTCCATCAGACCGAGGGACCTGCTGGCCCGGGGTTTGCTTGCTCAGTCAGATCACCCCACTACAAAGAAGTTGATAGAAGATTTTCATGCCCGTGGCCGCGCCTGATCTTTTGTATCTCTTTTTATACATTTTATGCATTGATATGCTGATCACCGCCAGGTCTGTTGGTTGGGGTCATGCCTTATTGCTTCAGTTGTATGTGATTACAGTTGTACGCTACCCAAGCGGGCTTTTCAGATGAATATATGAGGATTTCTTTTTCCATGATTGGATCAAAGACTTTATTTGTCTCGGAAGCTAGGATCGGGGGGAAATCTCCCCGAGGCACAGACACACGTTTGCATTTGCATGAAGCATTTTCATAACGAGCACCTTGTCGTTTTTCTTTCTAACCCTTTGTGTATGCAGGTTGTTCCAGGATTGATCGAAGGCCGATCCACCGCTATCCGACCCGAGCAAATCAGGCTAGAGCAATGGAACAAGTGCAGACTGACGTTCAGAAACTCCGGGAGAGGATGGACCGCTTCATGGAGCTCATGCAAGTGGTTGCCAACGGCCAAGACCAGCTCAGAACATTGGTCCAGCCTCTGATCTCAAGGGTTGACAGCAACGACGTACTCCATGGTGGGAATCTTCCAACCCCTCCTCCTGTTGAAACTCCCCAGGGTGGCATCCCCGTGACCGGGGGGAATGGCAGTGGTAACGGCAATGTGATCACTAACATCAGGCTCAATGCTAATACGACTGGCGTCGGTAATGGAAATTTTGAAGCTAATGGCAACGCTGGACTAGGCAATGGCAACACAGGTGCTGGAAATCTGTATGGGCCTCAGCCTTGGCTGGAAGATCGTCAAGAAGATTTGTTCTCACAGAGGAGTGCTGAAGGAGAGCTGACTGTTGAAGCACGTCTGAGGTTTAAGGCACTCGAGGACAAAATGAGGAATTTTGAGAACCTGAACACTATGGGTGTCGACATGTCTAAATTGGGATTGATTTCTGATTTCAAGGTGCCTCCCAAATTCAAGGTACCCGACTTTGAGAATTACAAGGGCACCACTTACCCTCGCGTCCACTTAAGGTCATACTACCGAAAGATGTCCGCTCACTCTGAAGACGAGAAGCTGCTGATGCACTTCTTTCAGGACAACTTGTCCGGGCCATCCTTAGAATGGTACATGAGTTTGGAACCCACCAGTGTGCGCACGTGGAAGGAACTTTCTGAGGCCTTTGTGCACCATTACCAGTATAACAGTGACTTGGCTCCGAACCGGGTTCAACTGCAGAACTTGTCACAGAGGAAGAACGAAGGGTTCAAGGAATATGCCCAGCGGTGGCGTGAATTAGCAGCTAGGGTTCAGCCACCGATGGTTGAACGGGAGCTTGTTGAAATGTTTGTAGCCACTCTCCCGGGGGTCTATTACGAGAAATTGGTCAGCGGTATGTCAGGGAGTTTCTCTGATCTCATCATTACTGGCGAGCACGTTGAAAATAGGATCAAATTGGGGAAAATTCAAGGTGGTGATATATCCTCAGCTGGAGGAGGAAAGAAACCATATGGTAGCAAAAGGCGCGAAGGAGAGACGAGTGCCGTGTATAACGCTCGAAGGAAAGGTAAGAGGAAGCACCAGCAGGTGGCTAGCATAACTATCCCTGCTGTCCAACAACCCCAGCTGCAGCAGCAGCAGCCAAATCAGCAAGGGTACAGAAAGTATCAGAACAGGGCACCTCTGTCAAGTCGTCACCTCGAGACACCGCCCATGTCTTATGCTCAGTTGTTACAAACTCTGCTTCAGTTACAGCTAGTCCAGAAGAGAACACAGGCTCCCTTGACAGGGGCACCTCCGCAGGGTTATGATGCGAATGCTACATGTGATTTTCACTCAGGGGCACCCGGCCATACGATAGAAAACTGCAAAGCCTTCAAGCACAAGATGCAAGATATGATGGATGCTAAGATCATCAATTTCTCAGATAATGTGCCGAATGTCACGAAGAACCCTATGCCGAACCATAGAGGAGGTGGTGTGAATGCCATTATTGAAGAAGAGGATTTGGATGTGTTGACTGATGTCAAGGATCTGAAGACACCGCTTAGCTTCGTTAAAGCCAAGCTGATGAAGAGAGGATTCTTTCCGGGCTGTGGAGAATTGTGTATGGGCTGTGCGACTCGTCCTGATGGATGCGAACAGTTGATAATAGGGATTCAGAGTCTGATGACCGAAGGAATCTTACAGTTTAGCCGAAGAGCCGAATGTGGGTCTGGAGAGGTAATGCTGAAGCAGGATGATGAGGTTGCCACCATCACCATCCCTCGCCAGACGATAACCAATTCTGCACTCAGGCCGCCCACAATTACCATCACGAAGGCCGGGCCGATACCTTTTGAAAGCACCAACGCTGTCCCGTGGCACTATGGGGCAGACGTCTACTGTAACGGACAAAAGTTAGAACTGGAACCATCTGGGCAGTCTGTGGATAACCTAGTAGGGATTGGCGGAATCACGCGAAGCGGAAAAGTATTTGCTCCACCTAAGATTGTGGCGGACAAAGCAGACAAAGCTGAGGAAAATGATAAGGGAAAGAGTAAAGTCGTTGAGGAAACCCCTCGTGGGGTAGAGAAGGACTTACTTGTAAAGGACGCTGAAGAGTTCATGAGGTTGATCAAGAAGAGTGATTACAAGATTATTGACCATCTTCATCAAACACCCTCGAAAATTTCAATCCTGAATTTGTTGCTGTGTTCGGAGTCACATCGCAATGCGTTGTTAAAGGTTTTGAATGCCACGTATGTACCGCAGGAAATCTCGGTCAACCAGTTAGAAGGGGTTGTAGCCCACGTGAATGCTGGAAACGGGTTAGGGTTCACTGACCTAGAGCTGACGCCGAAGGGAAGAAACCACAACAGCGCTCTACACATCTCGATAGAGTGTAGGGGAACATTTATGGCTCATGTGTTGGTGGACACTGGGTCTTCACTCAATGTTCTCCCGAAGAAGGCATTGATGAAGTTAGATACTCGAGGATTGATTTGCACACCCAGTGATCTGGTTGTGAAGGCTTTCGATGGAACCAAGCGTCATGTCTTTGGAGAGGTAACTCTGCCAATCCAAGTCGGACCAAAAACTTTCGACGCAGTCTTCTACATCATGGACATCATGCCAGCCTACAGTTGTCTCTTAGGCCGGCCATGGATCTATTCTGCTGGCGCCGTGACTTCCACGTTGCACCAGAAGCTCAAGTATGCTGTCGGGGGCAGCATTGTAACCGTTTGTGGCGAGGAAGACATAATGGTGAGCCATTTGTCGTCCTTCAAATATGTTGAGATGGATGGGGAAATCCATGAAACCCTATGTCAGGCGTTCGAAGCCGTTAAGGTCAAGGACGTGGCGCCAGTAATGACTGAAAAACCAGAGATGACTCTCTCTTCCTTCAAGGAAGCCCGGGCCGTCGTTCAAGCCGGATCTACCCCAGGCTGGGGGCAGATTCTGGAAATACCTAACAAACAGGACAAGTTTGGGTTAGGATACTCTCCTGCGGCTGAAGCCTCCTCTTCTCACAGTGCGTTGCGAGGTAAAGGGACGATCCAGTTTACCAGTGGCGGGGTGATATTTGAAAGTGTCAACGCAGTGTCTGAAGATGGCGAGGACAGCGATTGCGACCTAGACTCTTGGATCCAGCCAAGCAAACCAGGCCAGAGCCTCACCAACTGGTCCATCAGGGATACCATCCAAGTGAAAGGCAAAGAGTAATGATTTACTTTCTCCAACTATTATACAACCCTATGTCCTACCCGGGGCATAGTGGTTTTATTGTCAGGGCCTTGTTCGATTATGTACATGCATTTTACCAATAAATCAAAAGGCGTTTTTCTTCGCATTCAAATGTTGTGATCTCTGTTATTCCTGTTTTATATTTGTTTTGAAAAACAATAAAATGGCAATAGGGTTTGTGCTAACCTGCATATCCTTGTTTTAAGCTTAACCCTTGTTATTGCAGGATCCACATAGCAGATGACATCGACTCTGGACCTTCTACCACTCACTTCGACTTCGATTGCCCGATCTATCAAGCTGAAGAAGAGATTGACGAAGACGAAGACCTTCCCGAAGAGTTGGCCCGCTTGTTGAAACAAGAAGAGAAAGTTATTCTGCCTCACGAGGAAGAGATTGAGATTGTGAATCTGGGTTCTGAAGAACTGGTCAGGAACGTCAGGATAGGGGCTGCATTGCAGAGTGATGTCAAGCAGAGATTGGTCGAGATGCTTCGAGAGTATAGTGACATCTTTGCTTGGTCATACGAAGATATACCCGGTGTTGCGGTTAGAATATGATATCAAATTATTAATTAATTTGAATCGCATCTTTAGTTCACAACCACTCTTTGATTTATCCGAAGGAAAAGGTCAAAAGAGGAAAACCAAATTTTGCATCATAAAGACAATGCAGGGAGAGATCTAGGTAAGGGGTTGGTTAAGCTTAGGGAAGGTACTAGCACCCTAAACTTCTGTAGTACTCTACAGGAACCTTTTGTTTATTGTATGCTTTTTTATTTTATTATTTGTTTGAAATATATTGCTAAGGGATAGAGTGACCTAAAAGAGCTAACGATTAGTCCTAAGTTTACTCGGCAAGACGTCGCATCTTGTGCCTACATATCCTGACGGGAATGGAATCACAGTAATTGTAGTTCCCCTCGAAAGGGAGGTTAGAAACTGTAATACCCCAAATTTTACCCTTATATTTAGTCAGTCATTTCGCATAGCATCTCATATGTACATTTGCTAACCACTAACAAGTCATGGAGGTATTTGTTTTGCAGGATTGGATCCAGGGGTATTTTGGTCATTTTACGTGGATTCTGCTAATTCCTTGAAGATGGGCTGTTATTAAGTTTTGAGGCATTTGATATACTATTTCTGAGGCGTTTATTTATCACCGGGTTTGATTATATCAAGGCGCCATTTCCATGTGTTCGGTATCAAAAATTGTCGGGCACAACTGGATTCAAGATCCATTTCATCACTCATGGTTTACTTCCAGAGCACTTCAGGTTCTGTTAATAAGGCACAGTCGTAATTGGGTATTATTGGATTGTGGCTCTTGGCATTTGGTCAGTGGAATTTAATTACGAGTAATGTTATTGTGGATGCTGAAACTGTTGTGATTACGGTGCACATCCGCGTTTGGTTATGAAATGGTTGGTTAGCATTTAAATTGGATTTTAATCAGATGATGAGATTAAGATTACAAATGAGACAAGTGCACGAATAAGAATATCATTCGGGAATGTTTATGGTTTATGACTATGTTAATGAATTTAAATATTTGTGGATTTATTCACAAATGTTTATAATTTTTTAACTAGAAATAAATATAAATAGATTCAAGTTTTGGGAATTTTATTTCATAAAGATCTCATTATACGAGAAGGAGGAGATTGTTTCACATTTTTGAATTACTGTACAAGGAATTACATTAACTCTAAAAATCCTAAGTCCTAAAACTTCTAAGTGTCTTCGTGATGTCCCTTGAGCTTCTCCACGAGTCCCCGATTAACCTGCATATCAAAAATAGCAAAACAGAATAGAAATGTTAGAGTTTGTTTTCGACACTCTCAGAACAGTGTCATCATCGAGTGCCGGGAGTGGCACAACCGAAGCTGCGTCCTACCCCCGTTACCGATCCGCGCCGTTGGCGTTAGATCGGATGGTATCTGTTCTTATCATAAGGGACGTCCGAGAGATAGAAGTGATAAAAGAAGCGGGGCTGATTCGTTTTGCCGCGATTGGATTTCCAAACTGAGACGAGAATAAGGCAACACAGGCAAGTTTGGACTCAGACCCGGATGCCGGCAGGTCTGAGTCGCTTTGGTTTCGAAATTTCCAACACCTGAAAAGCCACAAACATCACCAGTACAACAGAACTCAAAGCATAACAAGCTGCATAAACAAAACTAGGCAAAAGGGAGCCCGCGCCAATACAAGTGTGAAGAGGCACAAAGAATCGAAAGTAAAAACGAGTTTCCGAAACGTGAATGATATCAAGTGAAGTTATCAAACCATACTCACGAGTGAAACCGAACCAGTTCAGAATGCAAACAGCACAAAGTCATGACACGAATTGTACCAGCAAGGATAAGCAAACATAAACATAGCAGTGCACAAAACCATAGCAGTTCATATCAGTCGTCGCGGCTCAGGTAATCAGCATCATGGCCCAGCTCACAGGCACAGCCAAGGGATAATGGAAACCATCATGAATTAAACAATCAGAACCAAGTTTGTAAATCAAAGCTGTCATGAACATCAAAGCCATAACAAAAGGCCTGCATCAAAAAACCAATCAGAAGCAACAACATAATCAAAAGCCAGGATTGTAGTATCCTGTTCCGACGGTTCAGACAAATGTCATCATTACCGCGTACCCTTCTCAGCGGCAAAGACCAATGCAATATCAGCCCTCTCTGAAAGAAGAAGAGGAAAAGAATCTGAGCTGCGTCAAAAATCAAACAAATCAGTTTGAGATCAAAAACGAATCAGTTCAGATATTAAACAGGAAAGCGAATCAATCAAATCAGTTCAGATATCAAACGAATCAAATGGAATCCAAGCGAATCCATCAAGGAGTTCTGGAAAAGGAAGGTGTGAATCAGTATCAGATAGAATCAAATCATATCAAAATACCAACACGAAATCCTCAAATCAGAAAGAGTAACGCTAATCCAACATCCAAAGGCCCAAAAGATAAATCAGAGTATATAAAAGGGGAAGATACCACCTGATGAAAAGAGAGGAAGGATAGCAAAAACCCTAACGAACGAAATCGCGAAAGCCCCAGAGGAACGAACGAAATCGCGAAAGCCCCAGAGGAACGGACAGTCGCGAACAAACCCTAGGCGGCGCAAGAAGGAGGCGGCCAAGACTCAGAGGGACCGATACCCTCATCATCGTCTTCGTAAGAAGTAGCAGCGAACATCATCGACGGCGACAACAAACATCACTGAACAATCAATATCATCCGCGAATCACACCAAACTGAGAAGATCGCCATCGCTGTTCGTAGCGCCGGCGGGCAATCAACTCTCAGCCTCAGCTTTACATCATCGGCTAAAGATAAAAGTAAACTCATGCATTAACCCGCTTTTATTCCATTTTTCATGTTTTGCAGAAGAAGACGCAGAGCATGCGAGAGAGAAGGGAAGGGAAGAAGAACAGCGGCGCCGCGAAAGGATCTTAGGGTTTCGAAACCCTAACCTCTGCTTTGACGTATTACTAACAAACTGGGTTGGGTCCGGGGTGATGACCGGCCCAACCCCTTTATTTTTATTATTTTTAAAAATTGTTTTTTTGTTTTTTTTGCTTTTTTAAAACCATTTTATAATTAAAAACTGTTAAAAAACCTTTTTGTTAAAAAATATTGAAATTGTTTTTAAAAAAATAAGTAAGAACTTTAATGAAATAAAAAAAATCCTCTTTTCATATAATAAAAAAATAAAACCTTTTTTAAAATATTAAACTTTTTTTAAGATAAGAATTAAACTTTTTTTCAAATTTAAATCTCTTTTTTTTAAAAACTAATATTAATTTCTTTCCCCTTTAATATTATTTGTTTTCATCTAACCCTTTCACTAACGTTTTTCAGTTTCTCTCTGCAGATTAAATTCCAATTCATTATTATATATATGTATCTGTTTCCCGGTTGTAACTTTGCGAGACAATTGTCGCATTATCTTTTCTTTCCAGTACTTTATATTTCATAACCGTGCATTTACTCACCTACCATCACATTTTACACTTATCAATTATTCTGTCACATCACACACATCCGAAGGTTAGGTCTAGCTTTTGGTCGCCGCGCCAATAGTCCTCAACTTCAAACCCTTACAACTACAAACCCTAATTTTCACAAATGCCTCGCCGCAGGCAAAATTTACAATTTTACCCCTAGCATTAGGTCAAAGAGCCGCCGCGCTCATTTTAGGGTTTCCCGCCGTGGAATCCCTAATTTAACCCTAATTACAACTTAACATTTCAACATAGAGATTTGGAGTTTCTACACTCCACGTAAGCGTGTCCTTAAGATGCGTTTATTCCCCTTGAGACCTTGACCACAGTCAAGAAGTTTCTAACCTCCCTATTGAGGGGAACTACGATTACTCTGATTCCACTCCCGTAAGGATACGTAGGCACAAGATGCGACGTCTTGCCGAGTAAACTTAGAATTAACCCCTTAGGTCTCTTTTCTCACTTTTAATCCTTTGTACGTATACCTTAAGCAAATAAGTAAAGCAAATAGTAAACATTTGAACAAAAGGTTCCTGTAGAGTACTACAGAAGTTTAGGGTGCTAACACCTTCCCTAAATTTAACCAACCCCCGAACCCTAGATCTTTCCCCGCATTGTGTTTACGATGCAAAAATAGGTTTTCCCTTTTTGACCTTTTCCTTCGGATAAATCAAAGAGCGGTTGTGAATCGAATTGTGATTCAAACTCATTAATAGTTTGTGATCCTATTTCCACCGCAACAGAAAATGGCGACTTCACTGGGGACTCTAAACTTTTGAGGGTTACCCCTAATTTGTTCATGTTTATTACTATTTGCTTTACTATTCATTTACATGTATATATTGTACTCTGATTTTGGGATGGTTCCTTGTGTTGTGAGATAAGTCCTACGCCCGGACTAGTGACATTATTATAGGATGGGGATATATTCGATGAGGCTTATAGGGAGTGAATCCCGACCAAGCTGATTCGAGAATCACCGCTCAGTTGAGACCTTTTCGAAAATGGTTCGGTTGAACGAGTAATCGTGAAAACTTTTTCCATGGTCGATTGGAGTCTGTGATATTGGGAACCGTAGTACCTTTACACCACCTCGGCCTTATTTAGGACGTAGTGCGGGAGCTATGTGGGAGTAATCCTACAACGGCTGCTCCGCGATACTACACTCAAAAGAGGTTCTCTTGAGAATATTATTCACCCCCGAGTCAGTCGGAAGGTTGATAATATCCGAAAGATGGGCTGATGACTTTGGGCACTTTGTAGAACCTTGTTCGGCAGGTACAACTAACCTATAGTACACTCCTTTTGGGATGGGTAGACCTTGACTCCGCTCACGTTCCTTTAACCTAGGACTTTGTGTGTTTTCATGCATTGCATCCATAAAGCATCTCATTGCATTGTATTTCGTGGAGTTCAAACATCATTTATGGATATCGCGGGATACCATAAATAAAAAAAAATAAAATGAAGAAAAACAAGAAAAAGATTTCCTTGGTACCCCACGACATTCGTAAATGTTTGAATTCCATGAAATCTTCATTTGCATTCACATTTTAGCATCATACTTTTGCATTGCATGTGTCTCCCGATTTCTCATATTCGGTTCTCTCACCCTCCAGTTTTGTCACCCTGAGTTCTCTGCATCAATACGGCCCTTCAAAAGAATGGAAGATCAAAACCAAGAGATCAACCGTGTCAGCCATGAATTCGAAGATCTTCGAGGAAGTGTAGGGCAGATTTTGGAGATGTTACGAGCTCTTAGTGTGAAGGTGGATGCTCAGTCTACTGTTGTTTCTAAGACTAATACCGTTATGGAACCTCAACCAGCTGTTACTGTCGAGAATGTACCTCCTCACGGTCTTCAATCCGGTTTGGTGCCTCCCAGTGCTCAACCAGTTCGACGAGCTACCCCTCCAAAGTGCAAAACTCCTAACTCCGACCATGGTAAAGGACCTACACGTTCAAGGAACCGCAAAAAGGATACTCCTCAACCTTTACAATATCAGCAGAGTTATGTTCAAGGTTATCCGTTTCTATATGTTCAACAACCCTATGTAGCTACTGTTGCACCTCCTTTCGATCAACAGTTTCCTACATGCCAGCCTGTACAGTCAGCTCCGGTATATCAGGCACCGGTTTATCAACAACCTTCCGGTTATTCGCCTATGCAAGTTCCTGTCGACAGTCAACGAGTGCCCAACGCTCCTGTTCACCAGCAATCACAGGATCAGGTTCCTTATCCCCGTAAGAGTCAGTATAAGCCTTGTCCTCCAATTCCGATAACTTTCACTGAGTTATACCCCCATTTGGTACAACAAGGTCTAATTACTACTCGAGCTTTGGGTCCTCCGCCTAATCCGTTACCTGCAGGTTACAACGCGGCCGCTCATTGTTTATTTCATGAGGGTGCGCCCGACCATGATCTAGAGAATTGCTACGCTCTTAAGAACTTTGTCAGAAATTTGCTAGAAGCGAAGAAGCTGTCTTTTAGCAATGCTCAGCCGAAGATCGAGATTCCTCTCGGGGTCCCTCACTTGTCGAGTTCGAATTCTGCAAAGTATGTTGACCTCTCAGCAAATCAGCCGAATCCAGTAATTATTCAAAGGCCTAGCTCGCTTCATTTCAGCAATCCTCAAGATGATATGACCGGGATCAACAAAGAATCTGGGAAAGTTATTTTGAAGCAACGACTGAAAATTGTTGAAGATGTGACCAGCCTAACTGGGGCAAGCCATGACGACTCACAGGGATCATAAACCAGACGACCTTTCCATTAAGGCTCCGCCAAAGGAAACTGTTGCTTTTGAATTTCATAAACTATTTAGAAGGATTTTTCCGACAGTTCATTTGATTATTTATATGTATTTCTCTTTGATTGAGCATATTTAGCATGTACGAACTTGTTATTTTTGATTGATGCAACGCATATGTTTGTCTTGAATAAGTCCATTCGTTTCACTCATTCAAAATATATTTTTCATAAATTATAATGCCAACTTTACCCGATCTCTTGTTCGGATGGAGAATTGGGAGGAGGATGACGAACCCAAAACGTCAGATTTCTTGTCGTATGCTTTCGATTGAAACCCGCTGATGATGTAAGGCATTGCTTCAAATCCCAAACACTGGAGATATAAGGATGTTAATCCCTAGTCAACCCTTTGAGCCTTGAAGTAGGAGTTTTTCTTTCTTTTAAAAACCTTCATCCTAACCTGGGGCAGGGTAGGTTTCAGTTAAACCGATCGAGCGCTTAGACTCTTAAAAAGGAAGAGCCAACCTTCGAGAATTTATCCTTAGCATCTTAAGAAGTCCAATACAATGGCTATCCCTTGGTTACCTAAGGAGTGGGGCAGTCACGAGCCTTTCGAAAGATTTACACGACTTGTGCATAAAAGAATATTCAAAAAAATAATAAAAGCCCGCTAAGTCAAAACCTATGAAGGAGACTTAGGCAAAACTGGGGCATCCCGCTGGACTCCAAAGTCAAATCAATAGACGCTGTCCAGGCAAAAGTTAGGGAATAAGAACAACAAACCAGTAGTTTTTAGAACCCCTATAAAAAACAAGGTCGTGTGACCAATTGCCAAAAGAAATAGGTGAGTGACTGCCATGTCCAAAGCCTTGATAAGTTCTCGACCATAGCAAATCCGCTTGAGATATGAGCGTTCGTATCCGGTTAACTGAATTAGGATTGGAGAACATCACGAAGAATGGGCGGGTACAAATATAACTTTGAGCCTTTATCCTTTGTTTCTTAAACCGTGAACCGAGCCACGATACAACCTTTAAAAGACCTGATTGAAGTAGGACTTCGGTTGAAAGCATACTTGACAAGATCACGTTTCCTGACTCCTACGAGCTATGCTCAGAAAAAATTCATGTTGGCATTATAATTCAAACTTATATCCTAACCAGTGATCTCGGTCACGAGTTGTTGAGGTATCTTTTTCAAAACAAAAAAACAAAAAATTCAAGACAAATATATGCATACATTGACAAGCTCAGGATAGGCATTTCAGGCATGACGACTTTGCTTGATATCTTAGAGATTTACATATGGACATAACCCGTGGAACTTGATGATCCTGCTAAACAGGGGCAGGCAGTTTCCCAGTTCGCTTACCAACGCGAGTCTGACATTCTTAAAGAGTTATTTCTCAAAGATTTCGTCGTAACACGATTAAATTGTGCCAGTTACGTCCAGACCTGACGAATCTCTCAAAGAGTTTGAAAACAGTGGGGCAACCAGACTCCGTGTTCTCTATAAAATCCTCTTGAGATGACCCTACCTCGCAACGCAAGTATCCTGGGGCACCATGTTTTTAAAGGAAACAAATGGCGACTACTATAAGGTCCTTCAAGATCAAGGTGTCGCTTGCGCGAAAATAAGGTGCCGGCAAAATAGAAGAGTCGCCACCTTTCGTTATTTATCCCTCAGAGCGGGAAAGGAAACGATCGGAAAAACCTGACGAAAAGGGGTAAGACAAGGTCGTCGCAACCATTGTCTGGGTTCGGGAGTCGGTTACGCAAGGGGAAGGTATTAGCACCCCTTACGTCCTTCGTACTCGACGGGATCCTCGCTTGTTTGTTTACTTGGACGGGTTGGTTATAATCTATCTACCTATCAAGGCTGGCTGAAAAAGAAAAGAAAAATGACTCGGCAAAGCGTCGCGCTTTATGCCTACGTATTCTCATCAGAGAACGAGAAATCAGAGTCAACATAGTTCGGCTAACTACGGGTGAAGGTGGGGAAGGTTGCTCGCTAGGATATCGCATCCTATGCCTACGTACTTTCATCTGGTATGAAAGATCAGAGCAAACGTAGTTCGGGAAACTACGGGTTATCTCCTAAAAGAAGTGTTTTTTATTATGTTTGCGATCTCAACCGCACTAGAGACTATGACCTGAGAGTGAATGCGTCGCATGTCACCCAAAGGGTACCATACTAAACATCCAGACTGTGGAAAAGAAACTCTCCCACAATCCTTTCTCAGATAGCTTAAGGCTCGTAACGTACGAAAGAAATCATTCATGATTACTGTATTTTTAACTGCTTCGAGATGAGAAGAGAACAGGCCCAACTAGGAGGGAGACTATCAAGTCCTACTGTTATCATGCCATGGATTCATCCTATGGTTGATGTTTGAACAGGGAACTCCTAGATGTTGTCATGCATAGGTTTCAACCTAAAAGTCTATCATCAAATCCTCATCAGAGGAAATGAGAGTCCTAAGGGATCATGTCAATGATACACCAGAACAGACAAAAGCATCAGCTTTACCAGTAAAATGCATGCAATGCAAGTGAGGGAGGAAATGTGTGTGGGGCTTCAGCCTCCACAAGCTCGTCTCGACCTCAAGCCAGTCATGAAATAACAGTAATCATACTAAAACAAACAACATGCTATCAAGCACAAACAGTAAACTGTAATCATACAGACAGAAAATGAGATCATGCTATCAAGCAAAATAAACACATGGGCAAGGGAGCTGGGCTCTACCGAATACCCGCAAGCAAAGCCAGGCAGTAACAATACAATCAGATGCACTCATGCTCTTAGACTGAACTTATTCTAAATGGGCTTAGTCTAATGCAGCAGACAAATCAGACAAAACACACAATACATCAAAGAAAACAGAAGAAAGCCTCAGCTCCTTCAGCAGCAACCCAGTCTTCAGACTTCAGAGATCACTTGCTTTCCAGGTATCAACCCTACAACATGAGTATCAACTCATTTTCTCCCTTGAGCTTCAGCTCCTTTGATCAGCTCTACCTTCAGGCTTCACTATCTTCAGGGATCTTCAGGCATCAATTTGATCTTCACAGAGTCTTCAGACTTCAATAATCTTCAAGGAATCATCCTCTTCAAGGCCTTAGCTTCTATCTTCAATGACTCCAATGCTCCAGCAAACAAGATTCAGTTAACAAGATGAGGTGGGGATGTTACAGTACTCACTGACTTCCAAAGGATGCCATTGAGGACTTAACATCAAAGGAAAGGCTCTCTCAAAGTTCTACCTCAGAGGGCAAGGTCACTAATCCCTCCAAAGGAGAGAGGTGAATACCCCTAAGGGACTCTATGTCACAGAGAAGAAAGGAGGTGAACAAGACACTCCTTGTTTATTGAACAAAATATTCTATCTAGGGCTCTGCCTATGCACCTATCAACCTATAAACAAAACAACAAAAGCTATGCTAAACTCCTATGCAAGGTCTTCAAAGCTTCCATGATAATCCACAAGGTCTTCAACTCAATCTTCAAAGCTCACACACTCAAAAGAGAAGGAAAGAAAATACAACAATACAACTTATGCCTTTAAGCAACACACATACTATCCATACATTCAAAAATCAATGAAAAATACTAAAACACCATGCAATATTCTAGTAAAATTCTAGGGGATTCTATACATACTTACCCTTAACCCATATATTCCCCATACACTAATTTGGCCTATAAACCCCAAAACAATTTTGTTCAAGTTCACCTATACAACTTAAAAACCCTAATTAGAGCACCTAAATGTCTAACAATCAAACTACATCAAATTTAATCTAACAATCAAGAGATAAATCATACATGATACTAGGGTTCAATATCTAACTATGCCAAAAAGAATGGCTCAAAAAACCTAAGGGAAGGTCCTAAAACAATTCTTGCAAAATAAGGTATCAACCAAAAGAAAATAATTGTCCTATTTAAAAGAAAATACCACCATAAATTCTACATTAAAAATAAAATTTCATTTTTATTTCTATATTTTTCTACACATTATTGCCTAAACATAGAAAAAAGAATGAGTAAAAAATCATTATTTATCAATTACTTATGAATTTCTAAAGGTTGCAAAAATATTAAAAGAATTAAAAAGAATTCAAAATAATATAAAAGGGAGGGGGGGTGGAAACAGCAACACGCGCCAGTTCATTCTTCTTGGGCCATATGAAAGGGGGGTGCGGATAGGAAAGAGGCCAAAGCCCAGACGCGTTGCTAAATGAAACGACTGCGTTTCCAATTCAAATTTTCCCTCCGTTTTCTGGGCGAATGAGGACCGTGCGATCGAAGGACAAAGTCTAACCTTTCAAAACGCTCCAATGGTGGAGATTACATCTCCTACCTTCAGCCACCTAGGGTTTCATGAGACCCCCTCCATGCACAGGCCTTTCCTCTCTTCGTTCTCTCTGCTCAGTGGATGAAATGCCACGATTCCAAAACGAAAACGGCTCTACTAATCAAGAGGAACAAGACTATACGCATATTTTTTCCTGATTCTCTCTAGATAATCCCAACAGAAGCTTGCAAGATCATAGTTCCACCATATGCACCTGATGTCAACCTCCCATAATCCTTGAATCCAGTGGCCTACAGTTATTCTACACAATACCCTAACCATTCTAAGCTAATTCTTGCTAACTAAAGCCAACACACCAGTCAATTCTTGAAGGTTAAAGTTTCATGGACCTGTTATCGATTACCATGGATCGTGCTATAACTCTCAGAACTTCATCATCTAACCTAATGCATCAGTTCTAGACCTATAAAACTAATCAAAACTACATAACCTAAGAGAATGGTGATGAGAAAGAACCTGTCAAGAGGTTATGGTGGAGATGTGCAGAGCTCGATTCAGTGCTTGATCTTGCTCCCAAATGCTTCTTTAATGGTGTACTCCCTTCTGTTTGCAACTTTCTTGGTGGAGATGGCTTGTAGAAATGAAACCGAATCTGGTGTGGATCTTGCAATTCTCAATTCAAACCCTTCAATCTTCCATTGATGATCCTCTGAATCTACCTGGGTGCACTCACTATGAACTGTGGATTATGGATGAATGAGAAGATTGAACAAACTTGGTGTAGAATGAACAATCTCTCTTTTGCTTGTGATTGAAGGAACTATGGAAACCTCACTTTTCTCTCACTCTCCCTCCAACCTTGGCCAACCCTGAACCCATCATGATCCTCACAATATATAGCAATCCATGGAACAATCTAGAATCATCTAGAAAGTGCTAGAAAAGTGTGGAACTTCTCATGTGATGATATTATGGAACATCTCATACCATGCATTATGACCTCTAACTTTGTGTTAAAATCTCCTTGCATGAGATATTGAGGTAATATGAATGAAAAACAAGCTGATTCTTGCCTTAAGTGAAGTTTTCCAAAGTTGCCTTATAATGCAAGTAAGAGAATTCCAAAGCAACTTCAAAATTCAAGCCTAAACTCAAAATTGTGGCTGAACCATTGTCTTCAAAATAATGTTTCCAATCAAAATGATATATTGGATGACCCATTTTGGATTTCTAGATCCTCCAAACCAATTTCCAATTCCAACTTTTTAAACTTATATGCCATTTTTAGTTCATTTTTGACCAATCATGCAAATCCATGCTATGAGCTTTTACAGCAATTTATGACCTTCTTTCTAGACTTAAAATCACATTTTGAACAACTTTCATGTTTTGAGTTTTTCCATTTGAGGCTTGGAAATAGGAGTTTTAGGCATTGGCTAAAATGACCTATAACTGACAAATGACCAAAATACCCCTGTCTTGTTCAAACCATAAGTTGAGTTCCACAAATCCTATCAAGGACTTCTACCACTCAAATTAAAGCTAAGAGGATGCCCTCCAACATTCATGTTGACCAAGAGATCATAGGAATCATCCTACTAGGGCAAACGTTGTATGCAAGTTGGGTGACTTTCAAGGACCCAGATTCACACACCTCTGCTGACCTGTAATTTGTCAAAACCATAACTTGAGCTCTGCAACTCCTATCAAGGACTTCCACCACTCAAATTAAAGCTAAGAACAAGCTCTACAACATTCATGTTGTGGGGAAGAGGAGATATCAATCACATCTAGAGCTAAAACTGCCTGGAAAATAGGGATCAAATTAGGGTTTTTGCACTGACAATCCTCAGAAACCCTAACTCAAAACTTCTCAAACTCTTCAATCATGATGAGTTGGTCTAGGAATCATCCTTATAACATCTCTATACATCATTCCATGATCTCATGGCCCTTGGATTAGGTCTCAACCTTCTCCAAATCTTCAGCTGATCTAGGGTTGGCCCAGTCAAAACCCTAATTCTATCATTCATGGCTGAATCTTCTGAATTCTGGCATAATGACCTCTCTGGGCTTCATGATGGCTATCAAGACATCTCATAGGCTTTCTCCAAACATCAAGTTCATTCTCAAAGTCTCAGAATCATCTGAGGGGCACCCACAACTCTCAAGCTATGAAGCACACAACCCTGGTTCCAACCAATTCCTCTGAAGATCAACTTTCAAACACTAGATGGATAAATAATTGTTGGTCAAATTTTGGGGTGCAACAGCTGCCCCTATTCAAACGGCTTGAACCTGACTGGGTGAGAAGCGAACGGCTCTCACCCAATCAAGGTGCGAGACGATTGAATACCAGTAAACCCGAAAATTTGCCAACTGCACGAGCACACGGTACTCTGCGGGGAACAAATCTTCGAATATTGCAATGCTAGCTGCACGGCCGCTAGCTGGAGAGATACTGATCTGACATCGCCGCCATTTACCCACATTAAATTCTTCTGATATTGTCTTCAGACAACCACAACACCCAACATCGCCACTGGAGACCTAAACCTGAATCACCAAATTACCCAACATCGCCGCTGGAGAAAATACAATAATGAACAAAATACCCCGCATCGCTGCTGGAGAACTGAATCTGACATCGCCGTCGGAAACAAACATCCGTTTAGAGACACTCGACATCGCCGTCATACAACCATCATCTCTACTGGGGATTTAAAGAGTCTGACCTCGCCTTCAAACAAACCTTCAACCTCGCCGTCGAACAAACCTGATCTGACATCGCCGTCAAATCCAAACGTTCAACCTCGCCGTCGAACAAACATCCAACCTCGCCGCTGGACAAATGATGATCTGACCTCGCCGCCAAATCCAAACGTTCAACCTCGCCGTCGAACAAACATCCAACCTTGCCGCTGGACAAATGATGATCTGACCTCGCCGCCAAATCCAAACGTTCAACCTCGCCGTCGAACAAACATCCAACCTCGCCGTCGAACAAATGATGATCTGACCTCGCCGCCAAATCCAAACGTTCAACCTCGCCGTCGAACAAACATCCAACCTCGCCGCTGGACAAATGATGATCTGACCTCGCCGCCAAATCCAAACGTTCAACCTCGCCGTCGAACAAACATCCAACCTCGCCGCTGGACAAATGATGATCTGACCTCGCCGCCAAATCCAAACGTTCAACCTCGCCGTCGAACAAACATCCAACCTCGCCGCTGGACAAATGATAATCTGAACAAATCTAACCTGGGGTTCACCCCTGGTAAATGGAACAAAAGGTACACTTGCGTATTTGAAACTATTCCGCTGGGAATGAGAGACTTAACCGAGCACACTCTGATCTGGGGTTCACCCTCAGAACCATAACGAACATCGGGATACTACTGCACATTGCCCACCGTAGAACTTCAACACCAAAGACATATGAAACCCTGACCCCTGGCCATTTCCAGCTTCAGCTAGAAAAAATATTCAAGTATTTCTGAATATGAATGAAACCCTGGCCCCTGGCCACTCCAGATCCGCTGGAGAATCTTCAAGTTCTTCTGAAGATAGATGAAACCCTGCCCGTCGGCGATTCCAGCTTCAGCTAGAAAAGATCTTCAAGTACTTCTGAAGATAAACATCCTTGACCTTCAAGGATATAAACTTTTCCCGTCGGCAACTCTGCAGGAGGTATCTTCGACTTCAGTCTGAAGAAATGGTCCTTGGCCTTCAAGGATACATAGATATGCCTTCAGGCAACTCCGCCTCTGCTATAGAGCATCCGTGACTTCAGTCAGGGATATACTTCGGCCTTCAGTCCGAAAAATGAATCCTAGGTCATTCATGACCTTGGGGATAACCTTGCCCTTAGGCACCTTCGCTTCAGCTTGGGAAATCTATGACTTCAGTCAGAGAAATGGTATCCTGAGCCATTCATGACTCTACGGGGATTCAAACACTTTGCCTTCAGGCAAAACTCCGCTTCAGCTGGAGAAACATCTTCGACTTCAGTCAGAGAAACTATTCATTTGATCGCGATCAATCATCACCTCAGGGCAACTGACTTGGCCTTCAGACCAACACGGATCATCTTGAATACAAAATTTGGAACCTTGTCTTCAGCCACACGTTGATTCATCAACAAGGACATCTGAACTCACAGGAACCTTCTGATACCGCCCTCAGGCGTTTACGCAGTCAATCTTCAAGAATCATCCTGAACCGATAACCTTTCTGGAGACTTCACTCTGCTAGGGATCCCCGGAATCTTCCTGGGCAACTCTTGCTGGGGACGCTACTGGGGAGCTCACGAATCATCCTGAGCAAACCATTCGGGAACTGTACTGAGGTCTTAAGAATCATCTTAAGCAAACGGCCCTGCTGAGGAGTTCAAGGGTCGTTTTGAACTGAAGACTTCGCTGGGGATCTCAAAAATCATCTTGAGCGGGCGACTGTGGGGATCACACCGGGGTCTCGGGACTCATCCCAAGGAAGCGACCTTGTTGGAGAGAATATCAGGGATCGTCCTGAACAACTGGTCTTTTGGTAGAATACCTGTAAGACAAGAATGATAATGACCTAGATCATGCTGATGATGCGTATGCTTCGGTGTCATGCCCCACACGGTGGGAATGATATGCGTTTATACTAAATGCTGTGCAATCCTGCACAATGCTATGCAATCATGCACAATGCTATGCTATGTTAAATGCTATGCAGTCATGCACAATGATGCGATCCCGTCAGCAAAATAAATGCCGGGAGGAGGAAACCCTTTTGTCAAGGAGACAAGAACTACTCATGTAGAGGAATCATCCTGCTGGGGAGAACATGGACCCGCCGGTATCAATCGGCCTCCGCCCGGGGAACTGATCTTCCGGTCGACTGCTGCAGGGCCAACAACTTCAGCTGATTTCTGCAGGGGACGAAACTCTACGAGAACCTGGACCTATTGATATCCATCGCGAGAATGAACTGCGCGGCCGTCTCGGCTACTCTTCTGGGGAGGATAACTCTGTGGGGAAACAACTTCAGCTGCTCCACACTCCACTGGGGAAAATCAATCATGATCTGATCACCTTCCAAGGACTCGACTCTCTTGGACATCTGCAAACTCGGCTGAGGAAGGAGAAATCATTCTGCTTCGCTGGAGAGAGTGCGGCTCTGGGGAAACACAGCATTAGCTGCCCCACGCTCTGCTGGGGAAAATCGATCATGATCTGATCAACTTCCAAGGATTCTGCTTTTCTGCGGACTCAGCCGGGGAGAGAAATCATTCTACCTTACTGGAGAGTACGACTCTGATGAGGGATTTCAATTCTGCTGGGGAAGAAAGAATCATCTGACTTCGGGGGAGATTACAACTCTGCAGGGGAATACAACATCAGCTGTTCCAATACTCTACTGGGGAAGAAGGAATCATCCAAATTCAGGAGAGAGCCTGGCTTTGGTGAGGAATCTCAATTCCACTGGAGACTTCAGTCTGGCACCATCAGTTACTGCATATTTCGGCGTACGAACAACTTCCTACAAGTCTTGCACTGGTGACCCGGTGCTGGGGGGAGACACCTGCTTCGGCGACTTTACTAGGGAGGCACGAGCTTCGGCACCCGAACGCTTTTATGAAATCTGCACTTGTGACCCGGTGCTGGGGAAAGACGACATCATTCTTCGGTGCTTGACTCAACTGATGAGGTGACGCTCCTTCAGGATGCGTCTGCTTGGGGAAGAGAATCCTCTCTGCCTGGTGGACATATCAATGCTCACTATTCTGATCCTGATTCTACGGAGGAGAGACTACTGAACTCTGCTGGAGAAAGAGGGCTCGCCCTGCTTCGGGGATGCGCCCGACACATCTTCTGGAAGGCGCTATACCTGCAACAACACAAACAAACGGAAAAGATACCCTCCTTAAAGGGGGCCTATCAAGGTTATTATCTCGTGACAATCTTCAGGTAATTAATTGTTTCAACAATCAATGGGCCTAGGCCCGTGAGTTTATGTATGCGCATTTTATCAAAAAACATCGGCGTTTTCATTCGCAAACAAAACAGATAAATGCTAAACAGACAAGCAGAATTGCTGAATAATGTGCATTTTATTGATGATGAACCCCTGAATGGGCAAAAATGTTTTACAACAGAGGCAAGCTCCTGGAATGAGGAAGCCGCGCAAAAAAGAAAACATAAATATACATCAGTATATACAAATGTCGGCAACGAGGCGTAGACGAACACCATGAGTTGATCCCTCTAAGACCCACTCGACTTTGATACTTCTCCGACGCTTCAGCTTTGGAAGAGATTGATTCAGATAAATGGCCCTCAGGTCCTCCAAACCACTAAACAATGAAAGTCCACACGCGGAACGCAGTCATTTGCTTATTCCAATCCCTAACTTTTGCGTGAACCGCCCTTTCGGGTTTTCAGTTCACCGGGATACCCCTTTTTGCCGAAGCCGCCCAGTGTAGGTTTTCGACTTCGCGGGTGTACATTTTTCAATATATCCCTAATTTTTGCCCGAACCTTTTATTCTGTTTTTGGTTTGCCGGGATGCCCCTTTTTTGCCTGGACTCTTTCTTTTTTGTCCAGCGGGTCTCTTTCAAGCAAAGTATTTTTTAACTGCGTCCGCGTTCACCGGGGATGCAAAATCTTCACCATCCATCGTAGATAACAACAAAGCTCCTCCTGAGAAGGCCTTGCTGACGACATACGGCCCTTCGTAATTCGGAGTCCACTTGCCCCGGTGATCGGAGTGTGGAGGAAGAATTTTCTTCAGGACGAGATCACCCGTCTGAAAGCTTCTAGGACGCACCTTCTTATCATAAGCTTTCTTCATTCGGCTTTGGTACAGGCGACCAAATGCAATCGATGCTAACCTCTTCTCGTCCATCAGGCTGAGTTGGTTCAAACGATTCGTAATCCATTCTGCCTCGTCGAGTTTCACATCAACCAAAACTCGCAAAGAGGGAATCTCCACTTCTAGCGGTAGGACAGCCTCCATACCGTACACCAAGGAGAAAGGAGTTGCCCCGGTCGACGTACGCACCGTCGTACGATAACCGTGCAAGGCAAACGGCAGCATCTCGTGCCAATCTTTGTACGTCACAACCATCTTCTGAACAATCTTCTTGATGTTCTTGTTGGCGGCTTCAACAGCGCCATTCATCTTCGGCCGGTAAGGAGATGAGTTGTGGTGTTCAATCTTGAAGCTTTGGCACAGCTCTTTCATCATCTTGTTATTCAAATTCGAACCATTATCAGTAATGATCCGCTCGGGAATTCCATAGCGACAGATGATGTCCCTCCTTATGAATTTAGCTACCACCTGCTTGGTCACATTAGCGTACGAGGCTGCCTCCACCCATTTGGTAAAGTAGTCGATAGCTACCAGAATGAAACGATGACCATTGGATGCAGTGGGCTCGATCTTGCCTATCATGTCGATGCCCCACATGGAGAACGGCCAAGGGGAGGACATGACATTCAAAGGGCACGGCGGCACATGAACTTTATCAGCATAAATCTGGCATTTATGACATTTCTTCGCGAATCTGAAGCAATCCGACTCCATAGTCAGCCAGTAATACCCTGCTCTCAGGATCTTTCTCGTCATGGCGTGCCCGCCGGCGTGCGTACCAAATGTGCCTTCATGGACTTCCTCCATGAGCATACTTGCTTCTTTCTCATCTACACATCTGAGTAGCACGAGATCGTGGTTTCTCTTATACAACACTCCATCAGGATTGAGATAAAAGTTTCCAGATAGCCTCCTCAGAGTCTTCTTATCCTGGGTAGACGCACCCGCAGGATACTCCTTAGTCATAAGGAAGGTCTGGATGTCGTGGAACCATGGCTTGCCGTCGGTGGCATCCTCGATTGCAAAGATAAATGCCGGTCTATCAAGACGCGAAAGTACAATTCTTGGAGCCTCATTCCAATAATTGACTTTGTACATGGAAGCCAACGTGGCCAAAGCATCAGCCATTTGATTTTCAGCCCTGGGTACATGATGAAGCTCCACTCGATCGAAGAACGGAAGCAGCCTCCTGGCATAATTCATGTACGGCACTAGATTCGCTTGAAGAGTTTCCCACTCCCCTTTAATCTGATTGATTACAAGCGCTGAGTCACCATATACGTCTAGAATCTTGATTCTCAAATCAATTGCCTCTTCTAGACCCATAATACATGCTTCATACTCGGCTTCATTGTTGGTAACTGGGAACGTCAGTCTCGCAGTAAACGGGATGTGGGATCCATGAGGAGTCGTAATAATAGCCCCGATACCACTTCCATAGGAATTAACCGCTCCGTCGAATATCAACTTCCACTGAGACTTCCTATCTGGCCCCTCATCGGGCAATGGCTCATCGCAATCCTTTGCTTTGAGAAACATGATGTCCTCATCAGGGAACTCAAACTTCATCGGCTGGTAGTCTTCGATTGGCTGTTCGGCAAGGTAATTAGACAATACGCTCCCCTTAATGGCTTTCTGAGAGACGTACTGAATATCATATTCTGTTAACACCATTTGCCATCTGGCAATCCTGCCCGAAAGAGCCTGCTTCTCGAAGACGTACTTGATCGGATCCATCTTCGAAATCAGCATAGTGGTGTGGTTGAGCATATATTGTCGTAGACGTTTGGCAGCCCAAGCTAACGCACAACACGTCTTCTCCAGCATCGAGTATCGAGATTCACACTCAGTGAACTTTTTACTCAAATAATAAATGGCATGCTCCTTTCTGCCCGTCTCGTCGTGCTGACCGAGAACACACCCCATACTATTCTCCAGAACCGTCAGGTACATGATTAATGGCCGTCCCGCCACTGGGGGTATCAAGATTGGAGGTTCTTGAAGATACTGCTTTATTTTATCGAATGCCTTCTGGCAATCCTCATTCCAAGTAATCGCCTGATTTTTCTTTAACAGTTTGAACATCGGTTCACAAGTGGCCGTGAGCTGAGAGATAAACCTTGCAATGTAGTTTATTCGGCCTAAGAAACCACGAACTTCTTTTTCTGTTTTCGGCGCGGGCATTTCTTGGATAGCTTTTATTTTCGCAGGATCAACTTCAATACCTCGTTCACTAACGATAAACCCCAATAACTTTCCGGACCGCACTCCAAAAGTGCATTTGCTAGGATTCAGCCTCAGCCTGAACTTCCTAAGCCTTTCAAACAGCTTCAACAAATTGACCAGATGCTCTTCCTCCGTTTGGGACTTTGCAATCATGTCATCAACATAGACCTCAATCTCATGATGAATCATATCATGAAACAAAGTTACCATTGCTCGCTGGTAAGTGGCCCCTGCGTTCTTCAGACCGAAGGGCATTACCTTATAGCAGAATGTGCCCCAGGGGGTGATGAACGTCGTTTTCTCCATGTCCTCCGGTGCCATCTTAATCTGATTGTAACCAGAGAAGCCATCCATGAATGAAAACACGGAAAACTGGGCTGTATTGTCGACCAATACATCGATATGAGGCAACGGGAAATCATCCTTAGGGCTCGCCCTATTCAAATCCCGATAATCGACGCACATGCGTACCTTACCGTCCTTCTTCGGTACAGGCACTATGTTGGCGACCCACGGAGGGTAAGTGGTAACGGCTAGAAATCCTGCGTCCAACTGCTTCTGGACCTCTTCTTTGATTTTTACAGCCATGTCTGGTCTCGTCCTCCTGAGCTTCTGCTTGACTGGAGGGCAATCTTCCCGCAACGGCAAGCGATGAACCACGATATCAGTGTCAAGTCCGGGCATATCCTCATATGACCAAGCAAAGACGTCACTATACTCTCGAAGCATCTCGACCAGTCTATGCTTGAAATCATTCTGCAGCGCAGCCCCAACTCTGACATTCCTGACGAGCTCCTCAGAGCCCAGATTTATGATCTCAATATCCTCCTCGTGAGGCAGAATAACCTTCTCCTCTTGTCTCAACAAGCGAGCCAACTCTTCCGGAAGGTCTTCGTCTTCATCAATCTCATCCTCGGCTTGATAGATCGGGCAATCAAAGTCGTAGTGAGCCGTAGAGGGTCCAGAGTCGATGTCATCTGTTACGTGGATCCTGCAATAACAAGGGTTAAGTTTAAAGCAGGAATATGCAGGTTAGCACGAACCTCGTTGCCATTTTGCTGTTTTTTCGAAATAAACATAAAATAGGAATAACAGAGAACACAATATTTGATTACGAAGAAAACGCCTTTTATTTATTAACAAAATGCATACACATAATCCAACAAGGCCCTGACAGTAAAACCACTATGCCCCGGGCAGGACATAGGGTTGTACAAAGATTGTAAAAAGCAAATCATTACTCTTCACTTGTCAGCTTGATAATCTCCTTGATGGTCCAATTGTGGAGGCGCTTGCCTGGCTTGCTCGGTTGAATCCAGGCGTCAAGATCGCAATCACTGTCTCCGCTGTCCTCCGACGCAGCATTGATACTCTCGAAAATTACTCCCCCCTTGGTGAATAGGATCGGCCCTTTCCCACGAGACGAGCTACCAGAAGAAGATGAAGCTTCCGCTCCCGGAAAATATCCCAATCCAAACTTATCCTGTTTGATTGGTATATCCAAGACGTGCCCCCAGCCTGGGGTGGAGCCGGCTTCGACAACGGCCCGAGCTTCCTTAAACGAGGAGAGGTTCAACTCTTGCTTCTCTGCGGCGACAGGAGCCACCTCTTTTACCCTGACGGTTTCAAATGCTTGGCAAAGCGTTTCATGGATCTCGCCATCCATTTCAACGTATTTAAAGGACGACAGGTGGCTTACCATGATGTCCTCTTCACCGCAGACTGTCACTATGCTGCCCCCAACAGCATACTTAAGCTTCTGATGCAGCGTGGACGTCACGGCACCAGCAGAATGGATCCATGGCCGACCTAAGAGGCAACTATAGGCGGGCATGATATCCATGATATAGAAAACCGCATTGAACGTCTCTGGACCTACTTGAATTGGCAGGGTCAATTCTCCGAAGACGTGGCGCTTGGTTCCGTCAAAGGCTTTCACGACCAGATCACTGGGCGTGCACAACAGTCCACGGGTATCCAACTTCATCAGTGCCTTCTTCGGAAGCACATTAAGCGAGGAACCCGTATCCACCAGGACATGTGACATGATAGTGCCTCTGCACTCTATCGAGACGTGCAAGGCGCTGTTGTGATCTCTTCCCTTAGGAGTCAGCTCCAGATCTGTAAATCCCAGCCCATTACCAGCATTGACATGGGCTACCACCTCCTCGAGCTGATTTACTGATATCTCCTGCGGCACGTATGCAGCATTCAACACCTTCAGTAACGCGTTGCGGTGCGCCTCAGAGCACAGCAACAGGTTAAGAATCGAGATCTTTGACGGAGTCTGATGAAGATGATCTACAATTTTGTAGTCACTTTTCTTGATTAGTCGCATGAACTCTTCAGCATCTTTAACCAGCAAGTCTTTTTCTGCCCCTGCAGGGACCTCCTCAACAGCTTTACCTTTACCCTTATCCACAGCGTCAGCTCGGACCACTTTCTCTGCTGCAACCTCTGCTGGTGCGAACACTCTTCCGCTTCTAGTGATACCACTGACTTCAGTAAGATTCTGCATAGTTGACCCGAACGGCTCAAGCTCTATCTTCTGACCATTACAATAAACTTCGGCGCCATAATGCCATGGAACGGAATTGGTGCTCTCGAATGGGATTGGTCCGGCCCTGGTGATGGTAATAGTAGGCGGACGAGGCGCAGAAATAGTAATAGGGTGGCGAGGAATGGTAATGGTAGCAACTTTGTTTGCCTGCTTTAGCACAACTTCCCCTGATGCACTCTCGACGCTCTGGATGAATTGCAAAATACCCTCGGTCATCAGACTTTGGATACCATCGATCAGCTGCTCACACCCATCAGGAAGTGTAGCACAAGCCATACACAACTCTCCGCATCCAGGAAAGAAGCCCTTCTTCAGCAACTTAGCCTTGACAAAACTCAACGGCGTCTTCAAATCTCTGACATCGGTCAGCAAATCTGAACTCTCCTCAGTGATAACGGCATTCACTCCGCCCCCCTTATGATGAGGCATTGGATTTTTGGTGACGTTGGGCACGTTGTCAGAAAAGTTGATAACCTTGGCGTCCACCAAGTCCTGGACTTTGTGCTTAAAAGCTTTACAATTCTCAATCGTATGGCCAGGTGCCCCAGTATGGAATTCACAAGTAGCACTGGCGTCATACCCCGGTGGTGGTGCCCCTGTTAAGGGAGCCAATGTCCTCTTCTGAACTAATTGGAGCTGAAGCAGCGTTTGCAGAAGCTGTGCATATGACATAGGTGGAGTATCAAAATGACGGCTTGCCAGGGGAGCCCGATTCTGATATCTTTTGTACCCCTGATTATTCTGCTGCTGAGGTTGCTGCTGCTGCGGCTGCGGTGAAGCAGCTGGAATGTTTATGCTAGCAATTTGAGGCTGAGGGCCCTTGCCCTTTCTCCTAGCATTAGTGACAGCACTGGCATCTCCCTCTCGACGCTTGCCAGTATAGGATTTCTTGCTACCTCCTCCAGCTGAGGATGATTCGCCCTGAATTTTTCCGATCTTTATACCGTTCTCAACATGCTCGCCCAAAGTGATGAGAGCCGAGAATGTTCCAGACATGCCACTGACCAGCTTTTCATAGTAGATTCTGGGAAGGGTAGCCACTAACATTTGTACCAACTCACGCTCAACCATCGGCGGTTGAACCCGAGCAGCCAATTCACGCCACCGCTGGGCGTACTCTTTGAAGCTTTCATCGTTCCGCTGTGAGAGATTCTGAAGCTGAACTCGGTTGGGAGCCAAGTCGCTATTATATTGATAGTGGAGAACAAATGCTTCTGCAAGATCTTTCCAGGTGCGCACCGTAGCGGGCTCCAAGCCCATATACCATTCGAGCGATGGGCCAGAAAGACTATCCTGAAAGAAGTGCATCAGCAGCTTCTCATCGTCAGAGTAAGCGGACATCTTTCTATAATAAGATCGAAGGTGGACCCGGGGGCAAGTAGTGCCCTTATACTTTTCAAAGGTGGGCACCTTGAACTTGTGAGGTACTTTAAAGTCAGCAATCAACCCTAGGTTGGACATGTCAACGCCCAATGTGTTCTGATTTTCTATACTTCTCATCTTGTCTTCCAGCGCCTTGAACCTGAGTCGAGCCTCGGCATTCAACTCTGCCTCTACACCTCTCTGAGAGAATATATCATCCTGATGGTCCTCCAGCCACGGTTGAGGCACCACCAGATTTCCTGCACCAGCATTGCCGTTGACCGGCCCCATGTTAACATTGGCTCCCAAACTACCATTTACGGCGCCAGCCGCGTTGAGTCCGAGATTAGTCATCAGATTGCCGTTAGCACTGCCGTTGCCCCCGGCAGCAGGAACAACGTTCTGTGGAGTATCCCCTGGAGGAGGAGTAGGCACGGACCCTCCGTGAAGTATGCCATTACTGTCAACCCTGGAGATCAGAGGTTGAACCAGAGTACGAAGCTGGTCTTGACCATTCGCGACCACCTGCATCAGCTCCATAAAATGATCCATCCGCTCACGGAGTTCTTGAACATCTGACTGCACCTGGTCCATGATTCTCGTCTGATTAGCGCGAGTTGAGTAGCGGTGGATGAGTCTTTGATCAATCCTGGAGATCAAAAGCAGCTCAGAACCTGAAAAACCTGTCAAGAATAAAGGTTAGGAAAAGCAATAGGATATACACCATGCAAATATGCTTCATGCAGATGCATGCGTGTGTCTGTGTGCGTGGGAGATTTTCCCCCGATCCTAGTGCCTTAGTGACGGTGCTGATAATAATAAGAGGAAGAAGAAATCCGAGCCCAATCATGGAAACATCAATCTCATATATATATGGAAAGGCCTGTCGAGGCAGTACACAGTATCAGCGAGTACAAATCAACAGCATGACCTCAACCAACAAGTCTGGTGATGGTCATCATACATCAAAGATCAAAAACAACAGGGATATAACTAGTCAAGTACGGCCACGGGCACGATACTCTGCTAATAACTCCTTTGTCTCCAAATGATCTGGCGAAGTGAGCAACCCCTCGACGAGTAGTTCCCTCTGCCTGATAGTATGCTGAAGCCCCTGAACTGAACTCTCCCAAGCGCCTTCCCCAAAGCAATCTTCCAGCTTCCGCTTCTTAGACTCAAACATCAGCTTATGCTCCCTCAGGCTAGCAATAGCTTTGTTGAGACGGGCTTCAGCGGAGTACCTACGGGCGGTCTCTTCATCAAACCTCCGCTCACTGTCCTTCACTTCGGTCTCTAGCTTAGAAATCTGCAGCATCAGCTTGTCTTCTCGCTCCTTCCTGGTGGCCATGGAAGTCTTCCAATGCTGGTCGAACTTAGATATTCTCCAGTATGCTTCCTCCAAATGCTGCTTCTTCGTAGCTAGCACATCATTAGCAGCTCTGAAGTCTTGACCTAAGCGTTCCCGATCAGCAATCTGCTTTGCCAAGTCTGCACCCAGTTGGCTCACCGACTCTGTTTGCCTTTTGAGAGCATGCACGGCTTCGTTCCTCTCACTTCGAAGCTGAGCTAACTCCTTCTCTAATTCTGCATTTGCCCTCTTCAGCTCATCACGCTCAGCTAATACCTGGTTGTGCTGATGAATGGACACAGTGGTAGGCTCTTCGACTGGTGGAGGACTCTCTGGTCTGACATGAGGGAATGGCATCCCTATAGTGCTGGCTCTGACTCTGATCCAATCTGAATAAGGAGGGTAAGCTTGGTTGTTTCTCTTCCCCAACAAAGGCTTTCCTCTCGTGCTGATATTGTTCCATGCATACTGAAGCTTGGACAACAAATCCCCCTCTAGAATACCCGTGAGGTACAGAGATTCCCGTACCTCTTCTTCCTTCGGTGGAGTCCTCAAAGCATATGCAAACTGACGAACTAGCAATGATGGGTTGTAGTTGATGCAACCCTTCCTACCTATCAGAGGTACGTTAGGAAACCCACTACAACTGAAGATCATCTCGGTGCCTAACCTGCCTCTATCAACGAACCAAACAATGTCTTCTGCCGACAAGCTCATCAGACGCTCAGGCCACTCAACTGTGGCTGCAGACAAGACAGAAGAACCCCTCTTGGGCAAATGACTATCAAACCACTTGTACAACAACGGTACGCAGCATGAAACATTCTTCCCTCTCCGGTTCTCATTCTTGTAATGCACTGAATGGTAAACGTCTCCGATCAGAGTAGGGACTGGATTCCCTGAGGCAAAGATATGGAATGCATCAAAATCTACGAAATCAGGCATGCTGGGAAATAGGATGATGCCATATATGCATAAAGCAAGGATGGCGCTAAAGGCGTCCCAACATTTGTCCTTAGCACACTGCTGAGCCTTAGCTATCAGAAACTGCAGAGAGAACCCTGGGACCTTGTTCCAACTCGTTACCACTAACTCAGAAGCGCTCAAATGGAGTGAGGAAGCCAAGCTAACCAGATCAGGCTCAGCATCCATGTGGACAAAAGGCATCTGCCTTTTGATAGGCACACCCAGCATGTCAGCATACTCTTCCAAAGTCGGCGCGAGAACGAAGTCATGAAAAGTGAAACACCTCAAGGGAGGGTCATAAAACTGCAGAAGAGCATGTAACCCATTCAACTCGGACGTAGAAGGTTTGCAAACCAGACTAAGCAACTTGCCATAAGACTTCCTGAACCCATCCTTCACAGAATCCCCTGCCAGGGCTATCAAACCAGTCAGCTTCGACACGTCGGGGGTCGGGAACTTATACGCAACAGTCTTCCTGAGAGAGGCCATAATAACAGTAGGAGGCGGGAAATCCTGGATCGGGGAAACGGTACCTGCAACACAGACACACGTTAATGGGATGCAGATGAACGCGTAAACTAATGCAAAATGTAGGTATGCAATAATATATCCAGGTGGCTGCTTGTGGAGATTCGGTATCAACAGTCGCTGATGAGAAGGAAACCCCGGTGTAAACCACTGATCTGATCCGCTGAGAATAACCATCTGATAGGATCGAGATCAAAATTCTGCTCTGTCAAGAGTAAGTGCCTGATAATAAGGACCCGGGATGCAAGATCAAGGAACATCTGTTGAAGTCTTCAGACCCCAAATCAAAATCTGCCCTATCAAGAACAAACACACAGCTGCTGATGAGATCTTCAGACCTCACTCAAAACCTGTCCTATCAAGAACAAATAACATCTGCCGATGAGGTCTTCAGACCTCACTCAAAATCTGCTCCATCCAGAACAAACCACTGATGATAACACCCTGATCAAAACCTTCTCTATCAAGAACAGACGAACACCCGGCGACAAGATCCTCTGATCAAAAACTAGCTCTGTCAAGAACAAACATATCTGTAACTGAGAACCCAACATAACTGATTTACTGTCAAGAAAACCAGGTAGTCTGAAGGTCTAAGTTTCCTGCAATAAACCCAGTCCCACTCACAGGTATGAACCTAGACTGACTCAAGGTACGGCATCCTATGCGTTCATCAGCGTCACAGACTTTCAAAACTGATGATACGATTCCCAGAAGGAGTGGCATCATCAAGTCCTGAAGAGGCCTCACTTAGCTGAATCACAAATGATCGGTCCCCAGAGTCGACAATCCACCAAACCAGCAACCGTCTCAACCCAAAGGGTTGAAAGTGAAGCCAACCGGATGAACCTCGTCTGAGCGTGGATTTCATGAGACACTAGTGCCTGCAAAGCAAGCACGCGCCCACTAATTTCCACTCTAAGTCTATGGTGCACTCAAGCCTGGGTCTGGCTTCTCACTCAATCAGAACTCCCATCCCACAACAGCACAAATAATCATATTTTACTGAATATAAAATGCGGGAAATAAAGTGCGAGAAGTAAAAATGCGATAAATAAACGCAACCCAACAAGCAAACACACAAACGATAGGATTGACCCGCAGGGAACCGTTGGAGTCCCCAGCAGAGTCGCCAGCTGTCGCTTGCGCGAAAATAAGGTGCCGGCAAAACAGAAGAGTCGCCACCTTTCGTTATTTATCCCTCAGAGCGGGAAAGGAAACGATCGGAAAAACCTGACGAAAAGGGGTAAGACAAGGTCGTCGCAACCATTGTCTGGGTTCGGGAGTCGGTTACGCAAGGGGAAGGTATTAGCACCCCTTACGTCCGTCGTACTCGACGGGATCCTCGCTTGTTTGTTTACTTGGACGGGTTGGTTATAATCTATCTACCTATCAAGGCTGGCTGAAAAAGAAAAGAAAAATGACTCGGCAAAGCGTCGCGCTTTATGCCTACGTATTCTCATCAGAGAACGAGAAATCAGAGTCAACGTAGTTCGGCTAACTACGGTTGAAGGTGGGGAAGGTTGCTCGCTAGGATATCGCATCCTATGCCTACGTACTTTCATCTGGTATGAAAGATCAGAGCAAACGTAGTTCGGGAAACTACGGGTTATCTCCTAAAAGAAGTGTTTTTTATTATGTTTGCGATCTCAACCGCACTAGAGACTATGACCTGAGAGTGAATGCGTCGCATGTCACCCAAAGGGTACCATACTAAACATCCAGACTGTGGAAAAGAAACTCTCCCACAATCCTTTCTCAGATAGCTTAAGGCTCGTAACGTACGAAAGAAATCATTCATGATTACTGTATTTTTAACTGCTTCGAGATGAGAAGAGAACAGGCCCAACTAGGAGGGAGACTATCAAGTCCTACTGTTATCATGCCATGGATTCATCCTATGGTTGAGGTTTGAACAGGGAACTCCTAGATGTTGTCATGCATAGGTTTCAACCTAAAAGTCTATCATCAAATCCTCATCAGAGGAAATGAGAGTCCTAAGGGATCATGTCAATGATACACCAAAACAGACAAAAGCATCAGCTTTACCAGTAAAATGCATGCAATGCAAGTGAGGGAGGAAATGTGTGTGGGGCTTCAGCCTCCACAAGCTCGTCTCGACCTCAAGCCAGTCATGAAATAACAGTAATCATACTAAAATAAACAACATGCTATCAAGCACAAACAGTAAACTGTAATCATACAGACAGAAAATGAGATCATGCTATCAAGCAAAATAAACACATGGGCAAGGGAGCTGGGCTCTACCGAATACCCGCAAGCAAAGCCAGGCAGTAACAATACAATCAGATGCACTCATGCTCTTAGACTGAACTTATTCTAAATGGGCTTAGTCTAATGCAGCAGACAAATCAGACAAAACACACAATACATCAAAGAAAACAGAAGAAAGCCTCAGCTCCTTCAGCAGCAACCCAGTCTTCAGACTTCAGAGATCACTTGCTTTCCAGGTATCAACCCTACAACATGAGTATCAACTCATTTTCTCCCTTGAGCTTCAGCTCCTTTGATCAGCTCTACCTTCAGGCTTCACTATCTTCAGGGATCTTCAGGCATCAATTTGATCTTCACAGAGTCTTCAGACTTCAATAATCTTCAAGGAATCATCCTCTTCAAGGCCTTAGCTTCTATCTTCAATTACTCCAATGCTCCAGCAAACAAGATTCAGTTAACAAGATGAGGTGGGGATGTTACAGTACTCACTGACTTCCAAAGGATGCCATTGAGGACTTAACATCAAAGGAAAGGCTCTCTCAAAGTTCTACCTCAGAGGGCAAGGTCACTAATCCCTCCAAAGGAGAGAGGTGAATACCCCTAAGGGACTCTATGTCACAGAGAAGAAAGGAGGTGAACAAGACACTCCTTGTTTATTGAACAAAATATTCTATCTAGGGCTCTGCCTATGCACCTATCAACCTATAAACAAAACAACAAAAGCTATGCTAAACTCCTCTGCAAGGTCTTCAAAGATTCCATGATAATCCACAAGGTCTTCAACTCAATCTTCAAAGCTCACACACTCAAAAGAGAAGGAAAGAAAATACAACAATACAACTTATGCCTTTAAGCAACACACATACTATCCATACATTCAAAAATCAATGAAAAATACTAAAACACCATGCAATATTCTAGTAAAATTCTAGGGGATTCTATACATACTTACCCTTAACCCATATATTCCCCATACACTAATTTGGCCTATAAACCCCAAAACAATTTTGTTCAAGTTCACCTATACAACTTAAAAACCCTAATTAGAGCACCTAAATGTCTAACAATCAAACTACATCAAATTTAATCTAACAATCAAGAGATAAATCATACATGATACTAGGGTTCAATATCTAACTATGCCAAAAAGAATGGCTCAAAAAACCTAAGGGAAGGTCCTAAAACAATTCTTGCAAAATAAGGTATCAACCAAAAGAAAATAATTGTCCTATTTAAAAGAAAATACCACCATAAATTCTACATTAAAAATAAAATTTCATTTTTATTTCTATATTTTTCTACACATTATTGCCTAAACATAGAAAAAAGAATGAGTAAAAAAATCATTATTTATCAATTACTTATGAATTTCTAAAGGTTGCAAAAATATTAAAAGAATTAAAAAGAATTCAAAATAATATAAAAGGGAGGGGGGGTGGAAACAGCAACACGCGCCAGTTCATTCTTCTTGGGCCATATGAAAGGGGGGTGCGGATAGGAAAGAGGCCAAAGCCCAGACGCGTTGCTAAATGAAACGACTGCGTTTCCAATTCAAATTTTCCCTCCGTTTTCTGGGCGAATGAGGACCGTGCGATCGAAGGACAAAGTCTAACCTTTCAAAACGCTCCAACGGTGGAGATTACATCTCCTACCTTCAGCCACCTAGGGTTTCATGAGACCCCCTCCATGCACATGCCTTTCCTCTCTTCGTTCTCTCTGCTCAGTGGATGAAATGCCACGATTCCAAAACGAAAACGGCTCTACTAATCAAGAGGAACAAGACTATACGCATATTTTTTCCTGATTCTCTCTAGATAATCCCAACAGAAGCTTGCAAGATCATAGTTCCACCATATGCACCTGATGTCAACCTCCCATAATCCTTGAATCCAGTGGCCTACAGTTATTCTACACAATACCCTAACCATTCTAAGCTAATTCTTGCTAACTAAAGCCAACACACCAGTCAATTCTTGAAGGTTAAAGTTTCATGGACCTGTTATCGATTACCATGGATCGTGCTATAACTCTCAGAACTTCATCATCTAACCTAATGCATCAGTTCTAGACCTATAAAACTAATCAAAACTACATAACCTAAGAGAATGGTGATGAGAAAGAACCTGTCAAGAGGTTATGGTGGAGATGTGCAGAGCTCGATTCAGTGCTTGATCTTGCTCCCAAATGCTTCTTTAATGGTGTACTCCCTTCTGTTTGCAACTTTCTTGGTGGAGATGGCTTGTAGAAATGAAACCGAATCTGGTGTGGATCTTTCAATTCTCAATTCAAACCCTTCAATCTTCCATTGATGATCCTCTGAATCTACCTGGGTGCACTCACTATGAACTGTGGATTATGGATGAATGAGAAGATTGAACAAACTTGGTGTAGAATGAACAATCTCTCTTTTGCTTGTGATTGAAGGAACTATGGAAACCTCACTTTTCTCTCACTCTCCCTCCAACCTTGGCCAACCCTGAACCCATCATGATCCTCTCAATATATAGCAATCCATGGAACAATCTAGAATCATCTAGAAAGTGCTAGAAAAGTGTGGAACTTCTCATGTGATGATATTATGGAACATCTCATACCATGCATTATGACCTCTAACTTTGTGTTAAAATCTCCTTGCATGAGATATTGAGGTAATATGAATGAAAAACAAGCTGATTCTTGCCTTAAGTGAAGTTTTCCAAAGTTGCCTTATAATGCAAGTAAGAGAATTCCAAAGCAACTTCAAAATTCAAGCCTAAACTCAAAATTGTGGCTGAACCATTGTCTTCAAAATAATGTTTCCAATCAAAATGATATATTGGATGACCCATTTTGGATTTCTAGATCCTCCAAACCAATTTCCAATTCCAACTTTTTAAACTTATATGCCATTTTTAGTTCATTTTTGACCAATCATGCAAATCCATGCTATGAGCTTTTCCAGCAATTTATGACCTTCTTTCTAGACTTAAAATCACATTTTGAACAACTTTCATGTTTTGAGTTTTTCCATTTGAGGCTTGGAAATAGGAGTTTTAGGCATTGGCTAAAATGACCTATAACTGACAAATGACCAAAATACCCCTGTCTTGTTCAAACCATAAGTTGAGTTCCACAAATCCTATCAAGGACTTCTACAACTCAAATTAAAGCTAAGAGGATGCCCTCCAACATTCATGTTTACCAAGAGATCATAGGAATCATCCTACTAGGGCAAAAGTTGTCTGCAAGTTGGGTGACTTTCAAGGACCCAGATTCACACACCTCTGTTGACCTGTAATTTGTCAAAACCATAACTTGAGCTCTGCAACTCCTATCAAGGACTTCCACCACTCAAATTAAATCTAAGAACAAGCTCTACAACATTCATGTTGTGGGGAAGAGGAGATATCAATCACATATAGAGCTAAAACTGCCTGGAAAATAGGGATCAAATTAGGGTTTTTGCACTGACAATCCTCAGAAACCCTAACTCAAAACTTCTCAAACTCTTCAATCATGATGAGTTGGTCTAGGAATCATCCTTATAACATCTCTATACATCATTCCATGATCTCATGGCCCTTGGATTAGGTCTCAACCTTCTCCAAATCTTCAGCTGATCTAGGGTTGGCCCAGTCAAAACCCTAATTCTATCATTCATGGCTGAATCTTCTGAATTCTGGCATAATGACCTCTCTGGGCTTCATGATGGCTATCAAGACATCTCATAGGCTTTCTCCAAACATCAAGTTCATTCTCAAAGTCTCAGAATCATCTGAGGGGCACCCACAACTCTCAAGCTATGAAGCACACAACCCTGGTTCCAACCAATTCCTCTGAAGATCAACTTTCAAACACTAGATGGATAAATAATTGTTGGTCAAATTTTGGGGTGCAACACAAGGCCATGTGGTTTCACAACTTTTCTTCATGCACCCGACGGATTTTACTCACGGCGGCCTTCGTTCCCCAGTAAATCTCAGTGTTGCAACAGGCTCCCAAGCTATTGCCTCATCATAGTCCCCAGAGAGACTATAAGCTGACAACTTTTTCTTGGGTAACTCAAAAGTGTCCCTCAGGTTTTCTTCTCCCCATGTGAAGACGTGATACTGTACACCCAAGCAGATTACCTTCTCCCCAGAGAATTCAGAACTTTAAAACCAGATTTGGTTCTACCATTGATCTTTCTTACCCATGATTGACGTATTGGCTGCAGAGAACGCAGGGTATTTCCGTCGAGATGTTTATTTCATCTCTCGTCCCGTCTCTAGTCTGTTTCGTCAGCATACGCAGGGGCATAAGCATCACATGCCTATTTCATTACATATTCATTATATATTCATTACAGTTCATTACATATTCATTAAATGTTCATTACATACTCATTACATATTCATTACATACTCATTACATACTCATTACATACTCATTTCATAACATCTTGCATACATAGACATTAACATACATTCATATTCACGTATTCATTCACATATGCGTTAGCATTCACAGGTTCATTATGTTTCACCATCATTGGTTGTTACCGCCGAGTAACTGGGTTCGTCCATTCTCTCCAAATAGATTGTCAGCCCTAAGCATAAAATACATAAGTGTTTCCAGTTTCCCCACAGAGCTCGATCCTCGTGGATGACGGTTACTTCAGCTATCTTTCCTCACTAGGATAAGATATCTACCCTTCGAGATCATTCCCTCGACGGAGTCTTGATTACCAGTCTTCTTTCTAGCTCGATCCTAGATTGAATCTCAGTCTTGTCGGTCGTCGAGCCCAACCGGACGTGCATTTATTTTGCACCATCTAAAGATTTTCACCATACCATGACAGGTACGCGATTGTTCTCGCCCGAGAAGTTCATCACTATACCCGGATGTGCATTTATTTTGCACTATCTTTCAAGAAAATCAACCACAATCCTTTACAAATACACGCCAGTTCACGCCTGGAAAATCTATCAGTACAACACTTTACAATCCTACATGTTACAACATCGGTACAACACTTTACATCTTACAACATCGGTATGCAACATTTCTCACCTAAGAAGCCGATCCTATCTTCGTTATGACTCGCAGCAAATGGCCATCTCCATGGAGCAGTTGGGCTTCCATTTTCCCTGTCGTCTTGAAGTATAGGGAGGTTTTGAACCAAATCGTATTCAGGAGAGCACGATCTTGAAGTACGGGGAGGTTTGAGCGGAATCATATTCAGGAGAGCACGATTCTGAATTATGAAGAAGTTCATTTACCCTTTAGTAAAAGAAGGAGCGGAATCATATTCAGGAGAGCACGATTCTGAAGTATGAGGAAGTTCAGTTAGCCCTTTTCATATTCAGGAGAGCACGATTCTGAAGTATGAAGAATTTCATTTACCCGAAAGAGCCGAATCATATTCAGGAGAGCACGATTCTGAAGTATGAGGAAGTTCAGTTCACCCTTTTCATATTCAGGAGAGCACGATTCTGAAGTATGAAGAATTTCATTTACCCGAAAGAGCCGAATCATATTCAGGAGAGCACGATTCTGAAGTATGAGGAAGTTCAGTTTACCCTTTTCATGTTCAGGAGAGCACGATCTTGAAGCATGAAGAAGTTTATTTATCCTTCAGTAAGAGAAGAATCAGAATCGTATCCCAGGCGCCGACCTTAAATGCGAGAAGATTTATTTATCAGATAAGCAGCAACCTCTTTATTTGAGTGCTTATCCATTTTGGCACATAAGTCCCTTCCAACGATAAGTGGCAGTTCTCCCTCGAGAAGCTTATCAGGGTATTTCCCATTAAAGTCCATTTATTTTGGCATACAGCCGGTCTTTACCCTGTATATTTGATACGGATTTCCGAAAAGTCCATTCGATCCCATCACGAAGGATAGTTTATAGAAGCTTGGATGTTATTCTTTGCTCAATGCTCCAGCAGTCTGTAATCGATCTTGCAAGCCGTGTAGATCCTGTTATTATTAAACATTCCCAAATGGAGGTCATCTCATAAGTGCCCTCTCCATTTAAGAACCTTATTCCTAAAGTCCATTTATTTTGGCATACAGCCGGTCTTTACCCTGTATATTTGCTACGAAGTTCCGAAAAGTCCGTTTGATCTTGTCACGAGGGATAGTTTACAGAAGCTTGGATGTTATTCTTTGCTCAATGCTCCAGCATTCTGTAATCGATCTTGCAATCGTACGTGATCCAGTTTTATTTTTAGATTCCCCAGTGGAGGTTGTCTCATAGGTACCATCTCCATTTGAGAATCTCGTTCTTTTTCTAAAAAAGACAATTGGTCGTGTTCGCACCAGTTGACCATCATTTTTAGAATTCCCCAGTGTTGTACTGTGTCCCAGCGCGTCGTTTTCCCCGGTGTGTTCTTCTCGTAGCGTCTGTCCCTGTGTCGTCGTATTCGTCAGCATTTTCGCATTCCTCATTCCAGCATACGCATCATATCATATTCATGGCATCATCTGCATTAAGCTGTTCCCGCTTTGTCCATAGCATTGCATATCGTCGCATATAAGGGCAAAAATTTCGGTTATCTATATTTAAATCTCTCCACCACGATTCCTCGAGTCTCTGTCACTCAAATCGTCCGGTGTAGCTATTTAAATAGGGGCAACTGTAATACCCCAAATTTTACCCTTATATTTAGTCAGTCATTTCGCATAGCATCTCATATGTACATTTGCTAACCACTGACAAGTCATGGAGGTATTTGTTTTGCAGGATTGGATCCAGGGGTATTTTGGTCATTTTACGTGGATTCTGCTAATTCCTTGAAGATGGGCTGTTATTAAGTTTTGAGGCATTTGATATACTATTTCTGAGGCGTTTATTTATCACCGGGTTTGATTATATCAAGGCGCCATTTCCATGTGTTCGGTATCAAAAATTGTCGGGCACAACTGGATTCAAGATCCATTTCATCACTCATGGTTTACTTCCAGAGCACTTCAGGTTCTGTTAATAAGGCACAGTCGTAATTGGGTATTATTGGATTGTGGCTCTTGGCATTTGGTCAGTGGAATTTAATTACGAGTAATGTTATTGTGGATGCTGAAACTGTTGTGATTACGGTGCACATCCGCGTTTGGTTATGAAATGGTTGGTTAGCATTTAAATTGGATTTTAATCAGATGATGAGATTAAGATTACAAATGAGACAAGTGCACGAATAAGAATATCATTCGGGAATGTTTATGGTTTATGACTATGTTAATGAATTTAAATATTTGTGGATTTATTCACAAATGTTTATAATTTTTTACTAGAAATAAATATAAATAGATTCAAGTTTTGGGAATTTTATTTCATAAAGATCTCATTATACAAGAAGGAGGAGATTGTTTCACATTTTTGAATTACTGTACAAGGAATTACATTAACTCTAAAAATCCTAAGTCCTAAAACTTCTAAGTGTCTTCGTGATGTCCCTTGAGCTTCTCCACGAGTCCCCGATTAACCTGCATATCAAAAATAGCAAAACAGAATAGAAATGTTAGAGTTTGTTTTCGACACTCTCAGAACAGTGTCATCATCGAGTGCCGGGAGTGGCACAACCGAAGCTGCGTCCTACCCCCGTTACCGATCCGCGCCGTTGGCGTTAGATCGGATGGTATCTGTTCTTATCATAAGGGACGTCCGAGAGATAGAAGTGATAAAAGAAGCGGGGCTGATTCGTTTTGCCGCGATTGGATTTCCAAACTGAGACGAGAATAAGGCAACACAGGCAAGTTTGGACTCAGACCCGGATGCCGGCAGGTCTGAGTCGCTTTGGTTTCGAAATTTCCAACACCTGAAAAGCCACAAACATCACCAGTACAACAGAACTCAAAGCATAACAAGCTGCATAAACAAAACTAGGCAAAAGGGAGCCCGCGCCAATACAAGTGTGAAGAGGCACAAAGAAACAAATCTGCCACAAAGGTTCAGAATGAAAGCCAAGTTCAAAACAGAACAAGAAAAATGAAATGAAACCAAGCTGCATCAAGTTGCGTCAAAAAGTTCAGAAGAATCGAAAGTAAAAACGAGTTTCCGAAACGTGAATGATATCAAGTGAAGTTATCAAACCATACTCACGAGCGAAACCGAACCAGTTCAGAATGCAAACAGCACAAAGTCATGACACGAATTGTACCAGCAAGGATAAGCAAACATAAACATAGCAGTGCACAAAACCATAGCAGTTCATATCAGTCGTCGCGGCTCAGGTAATCAGCATCATGGCCCAGCTCACAGGCACAGCCAAGGGATAATGGAAACCATCATGAATTAAACAATCAGAACCAAGTTTGTAAATCAAAGCTGTCATGAACATCAAAGCCATAACAAAAGGCCTGCATCAAAAAACCAATCAGAAGCAACAACATAATCAAAAGCCAGGATTGTAGTATCCTGTTCCGACGGTTCAGAAAAATGTCATCATTACCGCGTACCCTTCTCAGCGGCAAAGACCAATGCAATATCAGCCCTCTCTGAAAGAAGAAGAGGAAAAGAATCTGAGTTGCGTCAAAAATCAAACAAATCAGTTCGAGATCAAAAACGAATCAGTTCAGATATTAAACAGGAAAGCGAATCAATCAAATCAGTTCAGATATCAAACGAATCAAATGGAATCCAAGCGAATCCATCAAGGAGTTCTGGAAAAGGAAGGTGTGAATCAGTATCAGATAGAATCAAATCATATCAAAATACCAACACGAAATCCTCAAATCAGAAAGAGTAACGCTAATCCAACATCCAAAGGCCCAAAAGATAAATCAGAGTATATAAAAGGGGAAGATACCACCTGATGAAAAGAGAGGAAGGATAGCAAAAACCCTAACGAACGAAATCGCGAAAGCCCCAGAGGAACGAACGAAATCGCGAAAGCCCCAGAGGAACGGACAGTCGCGAACAAACCCTAGGCGGCGCAAGAAGGAGGCGACCGAGACTCAGAGGGACCGATACCCTCATCATCGTCTTCGTAAGAAGTAGCAGCGAACATCATCGAGGGCGACAACAAACATCACTGAACAATCAATATCATCCGCGAATCACACCGAACTGAGAAGATCGCCATCGCTGTTCGTAGCGCCGGCGGGCAATCAACTCTCAGCCTCAGCTTTACATCATCGGCTAAAGATAAAAGTAAACTCATGCATTAACCCGCTTTTATTCCATTTTTCATGTTTTGCAGAAGAAGACGCAGAGCATGCGAGAGAGAAGGGAAGGGAAGAAGAACAGCGGCGCCGCGAAAGGATCTTAGGGTTTCGAAACCCTAACCTCTGCTTTGACGTATTACTAACAAACTGGGTTGGGTCCGGGGTGATGACCGGCCCAACCCCTTTATTTTTATTATTTTTAAAAATTGTTTTTTTGTTTTTTTTGCTTTTTTAAAACCATTTTATAATTAAAAACTGTTAAAAAACCTTTTTGTTAAAAAATATTGAAATTGTTTTTAAAAAAATAAGTAAGAACTTTAATGAAATAAAAAAAATCCTCTTTTCATATAATAAAAAAATAAAACCTTTTTTAAAATATTAAACTTTTTTTAAGATAAGAATTAAACTTTTTTTCAAATTTAAATCTCTTTTTTTTAAAAACTAATATTAATTTCTTTCCCCTTTAATATTATTTGTTTTCATCTAACCCTTTCACTAACGTTTTTCAGTTTCTCTCTGCAGATTAAATTCCAATTCATTATTATATATATGTATCTGTTTCCCGGTTGTAACTTTGCGAGACAATTGTCGCATTATCTTTTCTTTCCAGTACTTTATATTTCATAACCGTGCATTTACTCACCTACCATCACATTTTACACTTATCAATTATTCTGTCACATCACACACATCCGAAGGTTAGGTCTAGCTTTTGGTCGCCGCGCCAATAGTCCTCAACTTCAAACCCTTACAACTACAAACCCTAATTTTCACAAATGCCTCGCCGCAGGCAAAATTTACAATTTTACCCCTAGCATTAGGTCAAAGAGCCGCCGCGCTCATTTTAGGGTTTCCCGCCGTGGAATCCCTAATTTAACCCTAATTACAACTTAACATTTCAACATAGAGATTTGGAGTTTCTACACTCCACGTAAGCGTGTCCTTAAGATGCGTTTATTCCCCTTGAGACCTTGACCACAGTCAAGAAGTTTCTAACCTCCCTATTGAGGGGAACTACGATTACTCTGATTCCACTCCCGTAAGGATACGTAGGCACAAGATGCGACGTCTTGCCGAGTAAACTTAGAATTAACCCCTTAGGTCTCTTTTCTCACTTTTAATCCTTTGTACGTATACCTTAAGCAAATAAGTAAAGCAAATAGTAAACATTTGAACAAAAGGTTCCTGTAGAGTACTACAGAAGTTTAGGGTGCTAACACCTTCCCTAAATTTAACCAACCCCCGAACCCTAGATCTTTCCTCGCATTGTGTTTACGATGCAAAAATAGGTTTTCCCTTTTTGACCTTTTCCTTCGGATAAATCAAAGAGTGGTTGTGAATCGAATTGTGATTCAAACTCATTAATAGTTTGTGATCCTATTTCCACCGCAACAGAAACGTCTTGACTATGGTCAAGGTTTCAATGGGGAATAAACGTATCTTAAGGACACGCTTACGTGGAGTCTTTGAAACTCCTATTTCTATGTTGAATTTGTTAATTGAAAATTTAGGGTTGAAATTAGGGATTCCACGGCGGGAAAACCCTAAACAAAGTACGGCGACTCTTTGACCTAATGCTAGGGTAAAGGGCATTTTCATCCATGGTGGAACACCTAGGCTATTAGGGTTTTTGAAACGGTAAAAAATTAGGGTTATTGACTCGGCGGTCAAACGGCTAGACCTAATTCCTTTGGAAGGAACATAACACTAAATCATGCAAAACATGGCAAAATATTATATGGCAGAAATAAAGTGCGGAAAGTAAAGAAAGCGTCGTGACGATCACTCGCGTAAATTACAAATCCCCAAAAAATGCAAAATAAAATAAATCGCGACCATGGCCTCGCGTAAATTACATCCATGGAACAAATTACAAATATGATAACAAAATATTTAATTAATAATAATCGGAGACCGACTAAAACCTAGCAGAAAACAAATAGAGAACGTTAGTTTTAAAAAAAGAAGTTTTAGTTTTAATAAAAAACAGTTTTAATTTTTTATTATTATAAGAACAGAGTTTTAAAACAAGGTTTAACTAGCAAATATTTTTTAATTAAACTAACCATTTATTATGACATAATTACAATTTAAAGAAAATCATAATAATAATAATAATAATAATAATAATAATAATAATAATAATAATAATAAGAAAAATAAAAAAAAGGGAAAAATAAAAAATATAAAAAAATAAAAGGGGAAAAGTAGGCTTCACGCTGAAGCATTTCAATCTTTAGGTTTTTAGAAACCCCATCTTCTTCTTCATCACGGTGGCGGCGTCGTTGCAGCTCCTTTGAGTTTTGCTCCATTCTTGCATGGCTGGAAACGATTTCTCTCCTTCTTCTTCGGTTTGTTCCACCTGAAAACAACAGAAAAACTTTTTTATTGACAAAAAGAATTGCTCACCTCGTTCGGGGTTCGAAGCGGTTCGCGGTGGTTTTGCGCTGTTTGGTGGATTTGCTGACGCTTTCCTCTTCTGATAAGTCGTGAGAACGGCCGCCGTTTTTTCCTTTTGTGTGCTCTCCCCTCACTTATGTTTATATAGGTAACCAAATTAGGGTTAACTCTAACCTAATGCCTATTTTAAAGCCCAACTTAAATAATTAGTCAAAGCTAAAAAAAAAACTAAAACAAACTTAAAAGAATAAAATCTTTTCTAATATTTTTAATTTTATGATTTTTGGATGTTTTTATGAATAATATGGAAAAAAGTGAAAAAAATAATATTTTTTTTAAAAATAATTTAAATAAAATACGAAAATAATAATTAAATAATAAAAAAAATTATTTTTGTTATTTTTTTTATGAAAATAGAAAAGTTAGAATAAAAATAAAAGAAAAACAAAAAGTGAAGAAGGTGAGATTCGAACTCTCGACCTCTCACACTTACAACTCCTTACACACGGTCTCTTGCCAATTGTGCCATTTTATTCATTCAAAATAAAGTGGCACTAGAAACCATGTAAAGGTAGGACAAATTTGGGGTGCAACAGATGCCCCTATTTAAATAGATTCATCGGATGATTTGAGCAGCGGAGACTCGAGAAATCGCGGTTAAAGGGATTTAAATACAGATAACCGAAAATTTGGCCCCTAGATGCAGTGATATGCAATGATATGGACAAAATAACATGAACTATAATGCTGACAATGTCATGAATCTAATATGATGCGTATGATGGAATGATGAATGCAAGGATGCAAACGACACGACGTCATAGGGGACAGCGTAGCGAAGAATTGCAATGGGGAAGAAGACACGCGGTTGTGACAAGGTAACATAGGATCCACACAGAGACAGGACCAGGTAAACGACAGACGCTAGAGTTTTCGGGACATTCCTTGAAGAGATCGAGCGGGATCTTCAGGACTCACCGGAAAACATATAGGGAGAGACAAACATCAGAACATTTCGGAAGAACATCGAAAAGGAGACACGTCGTATCTGGAAGAACGTCAGATAGACATGACACGAAATAGTCGATGGGTGCCAAGTAAACTGGACTTTGTCCACAAGGTAAGACGCATATAAAACGGGGAGAAAAATGCAAATGGGGATAAAACACCCATGCTGCCAAGTAACTAAATTCGTCCACAAGGTAAGACGCGGATAAAACACGACCTCAGGGAGAAAAATGCAAATGGAGATAAAGCACCCATGATGCCAAATAAATAAATTCGTCCACGAGGTAATACGCGGGTAAAACACGACCTCGGGGAGAAAAATGCAAATGGGGATAAAGCACCCATGATGCCAAGTAAATAAATTCGTCCACAAGGTAAGACGCGGGTAAAACACGACCTCAGGGAGAAAAATGCAAATGGGGATAAAGCACCCATGATGCCAAGTAAATAAATTCGTCGACGAGGTAATACGCGGGTAAAACACGACCTCGGGGAGAAAAATGCAAATGGGGATAAAGCACCCATGATGCCAAGTAAATAAATTCGTCCACAAGGTAAGACGCGGGTAAAACACGACCTCGGGGAGAAAAATGCAAATGGGGATAAAGCACCCATGATGCCAAGTAAATAAATTCGTCCACAAGGTAAGACGCGGGTAAAACACGACCTCGGGAGAAAAAGCAAATGGGGATAAAACACCCATGATGCCAGGTAAATTGGACTTCGTCCACGAGGTAATACGCGGGTAAAACACGACCTCGGGAGAAGAAGCAAATGGGGGATAAAACACCCATGATACCAGGTAAATTGGACTTTGTCCACGAGGTAATACGCGGGTAAAACACGACCTCGGGAGAAAAAGCGAATGGGGATAAAACACCCATGATATGCACATGTGTATAAATCATGCTATGATAGATGATCAAATGACAATGCAGATGTCGACGACAGGGCTCGACTCTGTTGGTAAGATGACAAGACTGGAAGACTGATTCCTCAACCCATACATCACTGTCATTATGTTAAACTGTATCACACTGATAGTCCCTGTAGGAAGGATGAAAAGCTACTCAGGGATTCTTCAAATAAACTACCCCAGATTGGATGAACTGATAATTGTTTCTCGTAAAATGATTGTTTTACTGTACCCTCATAAGGCTTGCCTCAGTATGAGTCTTGATAAACCAAATCTGAGAAGATCTTGCCCTGAACAAATCTTGAACTGATTCTCAGACGAGATGTAAAAGGAACTTGCCCCTGATAAGATCAATTGACCAAGTTTCTTGATTGTTTGAAAATTCCTTAGAGGAAAGCCAGTTTGCAAACAAAGTATATTCATACAAACATGGTAATGCAAAGTTCATGCGACTTTTGAAGTCAAAGTATTTTTTTTTGAAAAATGGAAAATACATGAGTCGTCAGTCAGAACACGACGGTTCAATACGCTCAAAGTTTAAAACAAAGGTGTATTGTCAAAATAAATGATTCACAAAGACCTTTTGGAGTCAGCTTACGCAACCTTGTTGTAGTATGCTTTCAAAATAACCTTGCTTCAATTAGGTCTTTTAAGGGTTGTAACGTGGCCTGGTTCACGGTTTAAGAAACAAAGGATAAAGGCTCAAAATTTATTTGTACCCACCCACTCTACGTGATGATCTCCAGCCCTACGCTTAGTTAACTCGTGTTATGCATTCAGGTTCCCATAAGTTAGGAATTGCACTGATGGTAGCAATGATGGTTCCAAAGTCAAGGACATATGAAAAGGCAGCCACTACTTCCTTATAATATTTGTCATTTTGATATTGAAGATTTTCAAGATGAAGAATTTAGAACTCCTCTTTGTATTATCCCTAAATTTTTCCTGAACTGTTTCTTTTAAAGCTTACAGTCAGCGGGATGCCCCAGTTTTGCCTAAGTCCCTTCATAGGTTTTGACTTAGCGGGCTCTTTCTTTTGATTTTTTTTTTGAAACATGACTGCTTGGTTTAACGATTACGGTGAACCATCATCGGTTTTTTGGCTAAAAATAAATCTTCGACACTTGTTTATTGTGTGTGAAGGAAAATTACAAGTGCGACCTTTATATGAAAGGCATATTGCATGAACACATAACCGAGTTAATTGAGAGCTACCCATCCCCAGGTTAAAATTGCGGGGTTTTTTTTTTGTAAAGAAAGGAACTCCAACTTCTAGGCTCGAAGGGGTTAACAAGGGATTAACTTCCTTATTTCTCCAGTGTTTGGGAATTGAAACAATGCCTTACATCGTCAACAAGGTTTGATTGAAAGCATACTGACAGCAATTATGGGTATAACGTTATCATCATCCTCCCTCCAATCTTAGCATATCAAAAATTTGGACAAAAATTAAATATTTGAAAATAAAGCATAAAGATGCAAATAGTAGGCAAAATGAATTGCATCAAAAGTCGCAATGCTCATTTCATTAATGTAAAAGTACAAACATAATTTGAAAGCAAACAACTAATACGAAATAAGGAAAATGCAAACAACAAGGAATAAAAGGCCTAGTGATAAAACTTCATTTCTGATGCACTGGCAAGGGATCCTTCTGAACATTCGGATGACCGTCTGTAAAATTAAGTATTCCGGTTCTAACCAATTCACGCACTCTAGCCTTCAGCGCAAAACAATGTTCCAAGTCGTGGCCTGGGGCACCCTCATGAAAAGCACAATAGAGATCGGTCCTGAACCCAACCGGATAGGGATTAGGAGGAGGTGGCGAAGCCTTTGTGGTGATCAGTCCTCGTCGAACCAAGTCAAGATATAGCTCGGTGTAAGTCATGGGAATAGGATCAAAGTGGCTTCTGTTTCATTTCTGGTTTTGTATGATAACTGGGCGTTGAGGAGTCTGAGCTGGCTGTCCTCTGGCAATCAGTATTTGAAGCATTTCAGTGAGCTTAGTCATGTCTGACTTCAACTCATCGATTTCCATTCGGATCTCTGCATTGTATGTCTCTTGCTCTGACATCTTATGTCTATAGTTAGCCCTGGTATGATATCTGTGTCGAGGACTCAGCTTGACGACTCAAAGGTACACTGGAAGACGAGAGAACCGAGAATGAGAAACCGGGGGAAAATGCAATGCAAAAATGTGATGCTAATGCCATGTAATGGTTCCAAGAATTTCAACGGTCGATTGCAAATATTCCCTTTTAGGAAAGTTGGAAAATTTTTTTTTTTTTTTGACTCTAAAATGTAGGACCTTTTTGAATTTGCAAAGGACTGTTGAATTCCTTGAAACTGGAAATGATATGATGCTTTATGGATGCAAAGCAAAAATACACACACAAAGGTCCTAGGTTAGAGGACAGCGAATGGAGTTAAGGTCTACCCTTCCCAAAAGGTAAGTACTATAGGTTAATTGTACCTGCAGACACAAGGGTTCTAAATCAGTGTCCAAAGTCATCAGTCCATCTTTCGGATATTATCAACTTTCCAACTAACTCGACGGTCGATAATATTCTCGAGAGAACCTCTTTTGAGTGTAGTATCGCGTAGCAACTATTGTAGGACTACTCCCACATAGTTCCCGCACTACGTCCTATATAAGGCCAAAGTGGTGTTAAAGTACTACGGTCCCCAGTATCACAGACTCCAATTGAAAATAGTAAAAGTTTTCACGACTGCACTCGATCAGCCGAACCATTTTCGAAAGGGTCTCAACTGAGCGGTGATTCTCGAGTCGACTTGGTCGGGACTCACTCCCGGCAAGCCTCGTCGAATATCTCACCTTCCTATTATAAGGTCACTCAAGTCCGGGTTAGGACTTATCTCACAATAACAGGTATCCCACAAGGTACAATGATATATAAATAAAATATCATACAATAAACAAAATAAGGGTAACCCTTAAAAATTAGGAGGATCCCCAGTGAAGTCGCCATTTTCTGTTGCGGTTAGAATATGATATCAAATTATTAATTAATTTGAATCGCATCTTTAGTTCACAACCGCTCTTTGATTTATCCGAAGGAAAAGGTCAAAAGAGGAAAACCTAATTTTGCATCGTAAAGACAATGCAGGGAGAGATCTAGGTAAGGGGTTGGTTAAGCTTAGGGAAGGTACTAGCACCTTAAACTTCTGTAGTACTCTACAGGAACCTTTTGTTTATTGTATGCTTTTTTATTTTATTATCTGTTTGAAATATATTGCTAAGGGATAGAGTGACCTAAAAGAGCTAACGATTAGTCCTAAGTTTACTCGGCAAGACGTCGCATCTTGTGCCTACATATCCTGACGGGAATGGAATCAGAGTAATTGTAATTCCCCTCGAAAGGGAGGTTAGAAACGTCTTGACTATGGTCAAGGTTTCAATGGGGAATAAACGTATCTTAAGGACACGCTTACGTGGAGTCTTTGAAACTCCTATTTCTATGTTGAATTTATTAATTAAAAATTTAGGGTTGAAATTAGGGATTCCATGGCGGGAAAACCCTAAACAAAGTACGGCGACTCTTTGACCTAATGCTAGGGTAAAGGGCATTTTCGTCCACAGCGGAACACCTAGGCTATTAGGGTTTTTGAAACGGTCAAAAATTAGGGTTATTGACTCGGCGGTCAAACTGCTAGACCTAATTCCTTCGGAAGGAACATAACGCTAAATCATGTAAAACATGGCAAAATATTATATGGCAGAAATAAAGTGCGGAAAGTAAAGAAAGCGTCGCGACGATCACTCGCGTAAATTACAAATCCCCAAAAAATGCAAAATAAAATAAACCGCGACCATGACCTCGCGTAAATTACATCCATGGAACAAATTACAAATATGATAACGAAATATTTAATTAATAATAATCGGAGACCGACTAAAACCTAGCGGAAAACAAATAGAGAACGTTAGTGAAAAAAAAAAGAAAAAAAAAGTTAGGCTAAAATCAATGACAAATAATAAAGCAATTAATAATGAAAGAAAGAAAAGGCAATTGGGAAATTTATTATTTTATTAATTTTGAAAAACTTTATTTTTAATTTCTGAAAAAAGAAATTTAATCTTAATTTTGAAACAATGGTTTTTAATAAAAATGTTTTAGTTTTAAATTTTTTTTTAAAAAGGATTCAATTTAAATTTTTTTAAAAAAATAAGTTTTAGTTTTAATAAAAAACAGTTTTAATTTTTTTAATTATAAGAACAGAGTTTTTAAACAAGGTTTAACTAGCAAATATTTTTTAATTAAACTAACCATTTATTATGACATAATTACAATTTAAAGAAAATCAGAATAATAATAATAATAATAATAATAATAATAATAATAATAATAATAATAATAATAATAATAATAATAATAATAATAATAATAATAAGAAAAATAAAAAAAAAGGGAAAAAAAAATATAAAAAAATAAAAGGGGAAAAGTAGGCTTCACGCTGAAGCATTTCAATCTTTAGGTTTTTAGAAACCCCATCTTCTTCTTCATCACAGTGGCGGCGTCGTTGCAGCTCCTTTGACTTTTGCTCCATTCTTGCATGGATGAAAACGATTTCTCTCCTTCTTCTTCGGTTTGTTCCACCTGAAAACAACAGAAAAACTTTTTTATTGACAAAAAGAATTGCTCACCTCGTTCGGGGTTCGAAGCGGTTCGCGGTGGTTTTGCGCCGTTTGATGGATTTGCTGACGCTTTCCTCTTCTGATAAGTCGTGAGAACGGTCGTCGTTTTTTCCTTTTGTGTGCTCTCCCCTCACTTATGTTTATATAGGTAACCAAATTAGGGTTAACTCTAACCTAATGCCTATTTTAAAGCCCAACTTAAATAATTAGTCAAAGCTAAAAAAACAAACTAAAACAAACTTAAAAGAATAAAATCTTTTCTAATATTTTTAATTTTATGATTTTTGGATGTTTTTATGAATAATATGGAAAAAAGTGAAAAAAAATAATTTTTTTTAAAAATAGTTTAAATAAAATACGAAAATAATAATTAAATAATAAAAAAAACTATTTTTGTTATTTTTTTTATGAAAATAGAAAAGTTAGAATAAAAATAAAAGAAAAACAAAAAGTGAAGAAGGTGGGATTCGAACTCTCGACCTCTCACACTCACAACTCCTTACACACGGTCTCTTGCCAATTGTGCCATTTTATTCATTCAAAATAAAGTGGCACTAGAAACCATGTAAAGGTAGGACAAATTTGGGGTGCAACACCCGGACTTGATACTGACATCATGGTCCATCATTTGCCGCTGCGAGAAGATTGTCCTCCCGTTAAGCAGAAGCTCAGGAGGACACGACCAGATATGGCCGTTAAGATCAAAGAAGAAGTGCAAAAGCAGCTTGATGCTGGCTTCCTAGCGGTCACTACTTATCCTCCGTGGGTCGCCAACATAGTGCCTGTACCGAAGAAGGACGGTAAGGTGCGAATGTGCGTCGATTATCGGGATTTGAATAGGGCGAGCCCTAAAGATGATTTCCCGCTCCCTCATATTGATGTGTTGGTCGACAATACAACTCAGTTCTCCGTATTTTCGTTCATAGATGGCTTCTCCGGCTACAATCAGATCAAGATGGCGCCGGAGGACATGGAGAAAACTACGTTTATTACACCTTGGGGAACATTTTGCTACAAGGTAATGCCTTTCGGTCTGAAGAACGCAGGGGCCACTTACCAACGAGCAATGGTTACTTTGTTTCATGACATGATTCATCATGAGATTGAAGTCTATGTTGATGACATGATTGCGAACTCCCAAACGGAGGAGGGACATCTGGTCAATTTGCTGAAGCTTTTTGAGAGGCTTAGGAAGTTCAGGTTGAGGCTGAATCCTAACAAGTGTAATTTCGGAGTACGGTCTGGAAAACTACTGGGGTTTATCGTGAGTGAAAGAGGCATTGAGGTTGATCCTGCGAAGATAAAAGCAATACAAGAAATGCCAGCGCCAAAAACTGAAAAAGAAGTTCGTGGTTTCCTGGGCAGAATAAACTACATTGCAAGGTTTATTTCTCAGCTCACGGCCACGTGCGAACCGGTGTTCAAACTACTGAAGAAAGATCAGGCGATTATCTGGAACGAGGATTTCCAGAAGGCATTTGATAAGATAAAACAGTATCTACAGGAACCTCCGATCTTGATACCCCTAGTGGCCAGACGACCCTTAATCATGTACTTGACAATTCTTGAGAATAATATGGGGTGTGTTCTCGGTCAGCACGACGAGACGGGCAGAAAAGAGCATGCCATTTACTATTTGAGTAAAAAGTTCACAGATTGTGAATCTCGTTACTCAATGCTGGAGAAAACGTGTTGTGCACTAGCCTGGGCTGCCAAACGTTTACGACAGTACATGCTCAATCACACAACCATGCTAATTTCGAAGATGGATCCGATCAAGTACGTCTTCGAGAAGCAAGCGCTTTTGGGCAGGATTGCCAGATGGCAAATGGTGTTGACGAAATATGACATTCAGTACGTTTCCTAGAAGGCTATCAAGGGAAGCGTATTGTCTGAATACCTTGCCGAACAGCCGATCAAGGATTATCAGCCGATGAAATTTGAAATCCCTGATGAGGATATCATGTTTCTCAAGGTGAAAGATTGTGATGAACCGTTGCCCGACGAGGGGCCAGATAGGAAATCCCTGTGGAAATTGATATTTGACGGGGCAGTTAATTCTTACGGAAGTGGCATTGGGGCGATCATCACGACTCCCCATGGATCCCACATCCCGTTCACTGCTAGACTGACGTTTCCGGTCACCAATAACGAAGCTGAGTACGAAGCATGCATTATGGGTCTAGAGGAAGCAATTTATTTGAGAATCAAGAACCTAGATGTATATGGCGACTCGGCACTTGTGATCATCCAGATTAAAGGGGAGTGGGAGACTCGTCAATCGAATCTGGTGCCGTACATGAACTATGCCAGAAGGCTGCTTCCGTTCTTTGATCGAGTGGAACTTCATCATGTGCCCAAGGCTGAAAATCAGATGGCTGATGCCCTAGCCACATTGGCTTCGATGTATAAAGTCAATTTTTGGAATGAAGCTCCAAGGATTGTCCTTTCTCGTCTTGATAGACCTGCATTCGTCTTTGCGATCGAGGAAGCCTCCGATGGCAAACCATGGTTCCATGACATCCAGACTTTCCTTATGACTAAGGAGTATCCTGCGGGAGCGTCAACCCAGGATAAGAAGACTCTGAGGAGGCTGTCTGGAAATTTTTATCTCAATCCTGATGGAGTTTTGTATAAAAGAAACCACGATCTCGTGCTACTCAGATGTGTAGATGAGAAAGAAGCGAGTATGCTCATGGAAGAAGTCCATGAAGGCACATTTAGTATGCACGCTGGCGGGCATGCTATGACAAGAAAGATCCTGAGAGCAGGGTATTACTTGCTGACGATGGAATCAGATTGCTTTAAATTCACGAAGAAATGTCATAAATTCCAGATTTATGCTGATAAGATTCATGTGCCGCCGTGCCCGTTGAATGTCATGTCCTCCCCGTGGCCGTTCTCCATGTGGGGCATCGACATGATAGGCAAGATCAAGCCCACCGCTTCTAACGGTCATCGCTTCATTCTAGTAGCCATCGACTACTTCACCAAGTGGGTGGAGGCAGCCTCGTATGCTAACGTGGCCAAGCAGGTGGTGGCTAAATTCATAAAGAGGGACATCATCTATCGTTACGGAATTCTCGAGCGGATCATTACCGATAATAGTTCAAATCTGAATAACAAGATGATGAAAGAGCTGTGCCAGAGTTTCAAGATTGAACACCACAACTCATCTCCTTACCGGCCGAAGATGAATGGTGCCGTTGAAGCGACCAATAAGAACATTAAGAAGATTATACAGAAGATGGTTGTGACCTATAAGGATTGGCACGAGATGCTGCCATTTGCACTGCACGGTTATTGTACAACAGTACGTACATCAACCGGGGTAACTCCTTTCTCACTAGTGTACGGTATGGAAGCTGTCCTACCGTTAGAAGTTGAAATCCCTTCTTTACGAGTTTTGGTTGACGTAAAACTCGATGAGGCAGAATGGATTAAGAACCGACTTAACCAACTCAGCCTGATGGACGAGAAGAGGTTGGCATCGATTGCATATGGTCGTCTGTACCAAAGCCGAATGAAGAAAGCCTATGACAAGAAGGTACGTCCTAGAAGCTTTCAGACGGGTGATCTCGTCCTGAAGAAGATTCTTCCTCCACACTCCAATCACCGGGGCAAGTGGACTCCCAATTACGAAGGTCCGTACATCGTCAGCAAGGTCTTCTCGGGAGGAGCCTTGTTGTTATCCACGATGGATGGAAAAGATTTTGCATCCCCGGTGAACGCGGACGCAGTTAAAAAATACTTTGCTTAAAGAATGACCCGCTGGAAAGAAAAAGAATATCCAGGCAAAAATGGGGCATCCCGGCAAACCATAAAAAAGGAAAAAGGTTCGGGCAAAAATTAGGGATATAAAAGAAAAGAATGTACACCCGCAAAGTCGAAAACCCGGAAGGGCGACTTTGGCAAAAAAAGGTATCCCGGTGAATCGAAAACCCGGAAGGGGCGATTCAGGCAAAAGTTAGGGATTTGAAAAAGCAAATGACTGCGTTCCGCGTGTGGACTGTATTTGTTTAGTGGTTTGGAAGACCTGAGGGCCGTTTATCTGAATCAATCTCTTCTGAAGCTGAAGCATCGGAGAAGTACCGAAGTCGAGTGGGTCATAGAGGGATCAACTCATGGTGTTCGTCTACGCCGCATTGCCGACATTTGTGTATATACTGATGTATATTTATGTTTTTATATTTGCGCAGCTTCCTCATTCCAGGAGCTTGCATCTGTTGTAAAACATTTTCACCTATTCAGGGGTTCGTTATCAATGAAATATATACTATTCAACAATTCTGTTTGCTTGTTTAGCATTTATCTGTTTTGTTTGCGAAAAAGAATGCCGATGTTTTTGATAAAATGCGCATACATAAACTTACTGGCCTAGGCCACTGATTGTTGAAACAATGAATTACTTGAACATTGTCGCAAGATGATAACCTTGATAGGTCCCTTTGAGAAGGGTATCTTGTCTGTTTGTTTGTGTTGTTGCAGGTATAGCCGATTCCAGGCAGTACGCCGTATGCGTCCCCAAGCAGGATGATTCCTTCTTCCTCGACAAGTTCAGCAGTATCTCCCCACGGAGTGTGAACATAGAACCAAGAGCATTGATATGTATCCCCCAAGCAGAGAAGATTCTCTCCCCAATCAGATGTATCCTGAAGGAACGTCATCTCCCCAGCTGAGTTATACACTGAAGTGTGCGTTCATTCCCTCCAGCACTAGGTCAAAGTGCAGTTTTAGTAGAAGACTATCCGCAAGTATGCAGCACTCGATAGTTCCAGACTGAAGTCTCCAGCGGAATTGGAATTCCCCACAGAGTTGTACTCTCCCCAGCAAGTAGGATGATTCCTTCTTCCCCAGCCGAGCTGGCAGCTCCCCAAGAGAGCCGGGTCCTTGGAAGCCGTTTGGGCCATGATTGGTGATCTCCAGTAGAGTGTTGAATAGCTGAGGCTGTTTTCCCCATCGGAGTCGTTATCTCCCAGAAAGTTTTGCCGCGAAGGCTGTGCAGTTTATTTTTGCAACTGATATCGTTTCCTCAGCAGCTTGTGGTTTGAATACCTGGTTGAGCAGGTTCAGGTTCTTGTAGAACTTTGTTCCCCTGCAGCAGTCGACTGAAGTTCGTTTCCCCAGGCGAAATCCAATTGAGATTGGTGTGACTTCTCCTCTTCGGCAGGATGATTCCTCCTCCCCCAGAGTGGTTATTCTCCTTGACAGGAGGATTCTCCCTTCAACATTTATTTTGCTGATAGGGTCATAGCATTTTGCATGATTGCATAGCATTTACCCTAAACGCGTAGCATTTCCACCGTGTGGAGCATTGCACCATTGTCAAAGCATATGCATACGAAACATGAGCTAGGTCGTTACCATTCTTGTTTTGCAGATGTTCCTCCGCAGAATGGTTTGCTTAAGATGATTCTTGAATTCCCCAGCAAAGTTGCTTGCCCAAGATGATTCTTGAAGTCTCCAGCGAAGTTGTGTGCTTAAGATGATTCTTAAAAATCCCCAGTGAAGTAACCAGAGTTGGTTGCTCAAGTTGATGCTTAGAGTCCCCGACAAAGTGTTTGCTCAGGATGATTCCTGAAATCTCCAGCAGAGTTATTGGTTCAGGATGATTCTTGAAGTCTCCGGCGAAGTTATTTGTCCAAGATGATTCTTGAAGTCCTCAGCAGAGTTGATTCACCCAGAATGATTTCTGGATGCCCGAAGCAGAGTTACTTGATAGTTCTCAAGAATCACCAGCGGAGATGTGTCATCCCCAACAGGTCTTAAACATAGAAGTGGAAATTCCCTTGAAGACTTGATGATTGAAGTCCGGCAGCCGTGCCAAAACCCTTGACTTACTGATGAAGTCCAGCTGTGATGTCGAAGCAGTTTGCCTAACTGACGCAGGGTGCCTGACGGCAAAAGATTGTATATCCTTAGTGGGTCCTGATTGATTAAGGATTCCATTTTAAGACTTACTGACGAAGTCTAGCTGTGATGTCGAAGCAGTTCTCTCAGCAGATGCCGAGTGCTTGATGGCAGAAGTTTGGATATCCCTATTTGGTTCATGATTGATCGAAAGTCTATGCCCGACTTACTGACGAAGTCCGGATGACGCCCGAAAATTTCTTTGAATGCCCGACGGCATAATTAACTTGATTGTTAAAAAGTTCCTAATGACCTGATGAGTCCCGAGGAATCCTTCTGCCGCAGTGTCGTAGAATGCCTGACGGCAATATAAGCTATGTATCGCCAGTTACCGAGTGACCAGCGATCCCTTGATGACTTGAGGAAGAAGCTGCAGCGAAATCAGATAATCATCCCGATGGAGATTTGAGAGCAACCATCATTCACCAGTTACTGAATAACCGGTGATCCCTTATTGACTTACTGATGAAGTCTGACAAAGATGTTGTCGACGTTCCTAGTGACATGATAAGTCCATAGGCGATGATAAGGAATTCTTCTGCTATGACATAGAACGCCTGACAGTATAATCAACCATTCATTACCAGTTACCGTGTAACCGGGGACCCCTTGGTGACTTGAGGATGAAGATCTACAGCAAAATCAGATGATCATCCTGACTGAGATTTGAGATTAGACCTTTCACCGGTTACCGTGTGGCCAATTCCCCAGCAGAGTTGCCGTGCAACTGGCATGCTCAGTTTTGAAGATGTTCCTACCAATCCAAGTATTGTTTACCTGTGCGTGGTTGGAAAATCACCCGTTACCATGTAACCAGTGATCCCTCGATGATTTGAGGATGCAATGATATCAGATAAATCAGAGAATCATCCTGACGGAGATTCAGATCAGTATTTCTCCAGCTAGTTGCCGTGCAATTATCATTTCAGTTTCCGAAGATTTGTCCCCATCAGAGTACCGTGTACTTGTGCAGTTGGAAAATTTCCGGGTTTTTTGGTATTCAACCGTCTTTTACCTTGATTGTTTGAGAGCCGTTCGCTTCTCACCCAGTCAGGTCCAAGCCGTTTGAATAGGGGCAGCTGTTGCACCCCAAAATTTGTCCAACATTTCTTCACCTAGCTTGTGTTTCATTTCATTCACATTAGCATTATCATTTGCATTTCATTGACATGTGTGCAGGAGATCAAGAGGTATGATTACCAATTAAGAGCTATACAAGAATATGAAGCTAGCTTGGAGGCTTATTCAGGTGTTCAAGGGTTGATATCCTTGTCAGAGAAGTTAAAAGATCCTCAGAGAGAGTGATTAAAGCCAAGAGGGTATGTCTCCTAACTTGAGAGTTGTGGTAATATCATCAGATGATTCTAAGGCCATGAAGTTGGACTTGAGGTCTTGAGAGAGCTCATGAGAAGTGTTGAAGATCACTTTGAGGCCTAGACAAGTCATTGTGCAAGAATAAGAAGCCTCAGCCATGATTGGTGTAGCTAGGGTTTGACTGGGTCAACCCTAAGTCAACTGATGATTTAAAGAAGGTTGAGACCTAATCCAAGAGCCATGTGATCATGGATTGATACATTGAGATGTTATAAGGATGATTCCAAGGTTAAATCATCATGATTGAAGAGTTTGAGAAGTTTCAAGCTAGGGTTTCTAAGACTTGATAGTGTAAAATCCCCTAGTTTGACCCCTATCTTCAAGACAATTTAACTCAAGATATGATTGTCATCTCATCTTGACCCCAACATGATTGTTGTAGGGCATGATCTTAGCTTTAATTTGAGTACTAGAAGTCCTTGATAGGATTTGTAGAACTGAATTTATGGCTTTGACAAGTTACATGTCATCTAAGGTATGTGAATTTGGAGCTTGAAAGTTACCCAACTTGCATGACACTTTTGCCCAAGAAGGATGATTCCTATGAACTTTTGGTCAACATGAATGTTGTTCCTTATTCTCTTATATTTCTAGAGAGTACTAGAAGTACTTGATAGGATTTGTAGAACTCAAGTTATGGCTTTGACAAGTCAAGGGTATTTTGGGAAGTTATGGTTATAGGTCATTTATGGTTATAGGTCATTTTCACCAACTTAGACACCTCAAATAAAATTTTGTTCAACTTGAAAGTTTCTCAAAATAGGGTTTTAACCTTGACCATGTTACAAGGAGACATTGAAATGGCTCAAGGAAAGACTTGGTTCAAGGAGTTGTGAAAAAAGGAAGAATTAAAGGCATTAAATGACCAAAAAATTCAAATAAATCATTTTGTGTGCAAATGGAGCAAAGTAACATCATTTTTTGAATGGAAAAATCATTTTAGAAACTTTGGCAATGTTAGAATTTTGGTTTGAGGTCAAATTCATGCACTTTTACTTTGTTGCTTTATGATGAAGTAACATAATCAACATGAACCATTGGATTGCAAACAAGGAAATAATCATAACAAATCAGTTCAATATCTCATGAGATGAAGATTCCAAGTGTTTTCATGCCCAAACAGAGTGCAAATCATGACTGTGCATAAGATATTTTGGAGAGAAATTGAAATTGCAAAATCTCATTTGGAAGCTTACAGAACTTTCTAGACATTTCCATTGAGTTCTATATAAGATTTGGAGTGTATTCAGCCAGTTTTTTTTGGAGAAGATTGAGGCTGGTAGCAGAGAGAGCATTGGATTTTGCAGAGCTGCAACTCAAGATCGGATTCTGAGATTGAGGGAGCAAATTAAGGTGTGCAAAAGCTTTAGGAGTGAATTTGGAGTGATTCTGGACAAGCTTGGAGGAAGAATCGAGCAAGGATTGTACCTGTTCTTCATCGGAAACCAGGTTTGTACCAATTAAAATTCTGCTTAATCTATAGGGATATGCATAGAAACTTGCATGTGGTTAGGTTCTTGATAGGACATAGATGGATTTTGGTACAAGAAACTGATGGATAGAGACACTTTAGGTCATGGATCATTTTCTGTTGAAACAAATTTATTGTGATTCTTGGAGAGATATTCATGATTGGATAGTGGAGATTAACCTCTGAAGAGTGTAGATTACATTAGGATCATTATTTTTGAGAATTGTGATGATCAAGAATTGGTGTGTTTCTGAAAATGTGATCGGGTTTGAAGTTAGAGAAAGAATTGGTGAATTTGGAGATTGGATTCGTGTTAAGGAGGAAAAATTGAGTGAGATGATGACTTGTTTTGTTGTTTTTGATGACCTGTGATGAGCACTTCGCCAGAGAAGACGGTGGCGCTGCAACTCAGGCCACCGTCTGGAGAATTCCCTCCATCGGTTTGAATTTTGGGGACGATGCATGGGAGCCATTGGATGGGTGTTTGACCTTTGACTCAGGCAAGGAATGGATGACCACGATTTATTTTAAACTCTGAAGAGAGATTGAGAATGAAATGCAACGTTTCATTAATTGGAAAGCGTTGGGCTTAAGGATCCAAGTGATATCCACACCCCCGTTTTGGCCCAAATCCTGAAATGAACTGGAAATAATTGCTATTCAGCACGCGTATCTTGTTATTTTCTTTGTTTTTTCTTTATTTTTCATCATTTCATGTAGTTTAGTAATTAATTCATAATAAATAGAAAAATAACTCAATTTGATCCAGATTTTTTCCCCCTGACTCATGAATGAGTCTAGAATTTTAGGAAATTAAAAGATTAGGAATTCATGCATTTTTTATTTTAATTGCATTTTTTGTATTTTAATTGATATTAATTTCATTATGGTTGATACCTTGACTTGTATTTTTTTGTGTGATCATTTGATGATGATTTTTGAGCTGATTTTTTGTGTGTAGCTAGTTTAGACATGTATGCTCCCCTAGTAATTTTCTCACATTTTTGTGAAGAATTTTAGGGCTGTTTTTGTATTTGAACTTTAGGTGCTCTAGTTTTAGGGTTTAACCTTAGTACCCCATAGTTTAGGATTTAATTCTAGGACTTATTGGATGATTTGATCTCTGGAATTAACATGGTAGAGTCATGATTTACTTAGGTTCCCATAGTTATTTTTGTAGGATTTTACAATTGGTTTTAGTATTTTAGTTAGGATTAACTTTAGTACTAGGTTTTAGGTGATCCTAACTTGCTAACTTAACTAGAATGATTTCTTTAGTGCCCTTAGATTAGGGTTTTGCTTCTCTTGCTCTTAGATGATGATGAAGACTTGTGTGGGCTGCTGTGGAATGCATGGTGGGGCTTGGACTTGAAGTTTTCTATTCCTTTGGTGTAGTGTGTTTAGGGTTAAGGATTAGGGTTTTTAGGGAGATCTCTTAGAATAGATTTTCTTCCTTCATGAAACATGGAAGGTGTTGATCACTTCCATTCCTCCCTATGATGTAAGGTCCCATTGTGAAGGCCCCATCCCTCCTTTGGTAGGATGAGTGGCTCCTCACAAAGTGGTAGAACCTTTGAGGGTTCCTTTCCTTGATGGTGGAGTGCTTAGAGGTGACCTTTGGTCTTCACTTTGCTTTCCACTATCCACACCTTGCTCTTGTTAGATGAATCTTTCTCCCTTGCTAAAGGATGGAGTTCCTTGTTAGAAGATTGAAGATGATAGAGGTTGCACTTCCATGTGTTTGAAGACTGCCCTTGGAGCTGAGGCTTGAAGATCAAGAAGAACAAGTTGACACTTGTGTGGAGAAGATCAAATTGAGATTGAAGAAAGAGCTGAAGCTTGAAGAAGCTGGAGAGCAATTTGATACTTGTGTTTGATGCATTGAGAGCTTGAAGAAGCAAGTTGATACTTGCTATTGAAGATGAAAGAATTGAAGAACAGTTACAGACTGAGGACTGAACTGCTGTCAGAGGATTGCTTTGCTGTGAAGCTGTGGAAGCTATTGATCTGCTTTCTTTCTTGTCTGTTTGCTTTCTGTGCAACTGTATTGATGTGACTTGTGTGATTTGCTTGATACATTAGAATAAGTTCATGTTTAGATTGTGTTAAGCTAGGAGGATGATTGCACTAGAGGTTGAGTTGCTCCCTCTGCTTGTATTTTTACTGTATGGCTTTGCTTGCGGGTATTCGGTAGAGCCCAGCTCCCTTGCCTATGTGGTTTGTGTTTTGCTTGATGTCATTTTATTTCTTCTATATGATTGCAGTTATTCATATCTGGCTTGAGGTCGAGACGAGCTTGTGGAGGCTGATGCCCCACACACATTTCCTCCCTCACTTGCATTGCATGCATTTTACAGTCGTTTACTGTTTATTGTTTAAGCTGATGCTTTATCTATTTCTGTTTATCATTTAAATGATCCCCTAGGAATCTCACTTCATTTGATAAGGAAGTGATGATTAGAACTTTAGGTTGAAACCTATGCATGATAACTTCTAGGAGTTCCCTGTTTCAAACTTCAACCATAGGATGAATCCTTGGCATGACAACATTAGGAATTGATAGTCTCCCGTTAGTTGAGCCCCCCTCTCTTCTCATCTCAAACAACAGTAAAAAACGTAATAAAGGCAAGTTAGTATAAGCGCGTTACGAGCCTTAAGCTACTTGGGTAATGATAATTGAGCGGCCTCCTTTCAATCGTCTAGAATGTTTAGTATACGTCCTTTGGACGATATGCGACATATTCGTTCCCAGGTCATAGTCTCTAGTGCTGTACAAACTACAGACAACTAAAAAACAGTTCTTCCGTAAAAGACAGAAAACAAACTTCAAACCTTTTTGCCCCGTGGGCCCATAAGTCAAAGGAAGCTTTTCTGAAGAAAAGAGTGTCGTTAACTCCCAGTTCTACCACGAACGGTAACGCCTAAGTCTCCAAGGGTCGAGCTGCATACACCAAACTGCTGGAACTGTTTGTTAACCCTACTCGAAAAAATAGATGAATCTGAATTCCCGTAATCTGTGTTATCCCGAACTACGTAAGCTTTGATCTCTCATACCTGTTGAGAGTAAGTAGGCACAATACTGACGTATTGGCGAGCCACCTTCCCTGTAACCCGTAGTTAGTCGAACTACGTTGACTCTGATTTCTCATTCTCTGATGAGAATACGTAGGCATAAAGCACGACGCTTTGCCGAGTCATTTTATTTTATTTTTAGACCGACCTTGATAGGTAGATAGATAAAACCAACCCGTCAGATAAACACAACAAGCGTGGATCCCATCAAGTACGATGGACGTGAGGGGTGGTAATACCTTCCCCTTGCGTAACCGACTCCCGAACCCAGACAATGGTTGCGATGACCTTGTCTTATACCTTTTCGTCAGGTTGTTCCGATCGTTTCCTTTCCCGTTCCGAGGGATAAATAACGAAAGGTGGCGACTCTTCTGTTTTGCCCACACCTTATTTTCGCGGAAGCGACAGTATGATGAAAATGATAAGAAAAAGATTCTTGATGAGAAGAAAGCAATTAACATACTCCAAAGCGCTCTTAGTATGGACGAATTCTTCCGTGTATCACAGTGTAGATCGGTAAAAGAGATTTGGGACACCTTGGTGGAAACGCATGAAGGAACTGCAGAAGTAAAAAGATCAAGGCTCAACACTTTAAGCCAAGAATATGAGATGTTCCGTATGCAGCCCGATGAATCTATTGTTGCCTTACAAAAAAGATTCGTTCATCTAACAAATCACTTGATTGCTCTTTTGGAAGACCTTCACCAATGATGATCTCAACCTGAAAGTCCTAAGATCCTTAACAAGAGAATGGCAACCAAAAGTGACAGTTATTTCGGAAAAGAAGAGTCTCTCAACGATGACATCCGCATCCTTATTTGGCAAACTTCAAGAGCATGAATTGGAACTTGGAAGACTCGAGAAACACGAAATTCAAGAAAAGAAGTTCAAAGGGATTGCCTTGAAGATTGACACAAAGGATGACAAAGACGACGAGACTTCCGAAGATGAAAATTTCATGCTTCTTGTAAAGAAGCTTGGTAAGTTTTTTAATAATAATAAAAAAATCCTCTTTTCCTAAAAAGAATAGACATTTCAGGAAAAAGGATACTTCCACATCGAACCAAGAAGTCACCTGCTACGAATGTGGGAAACAAGGTCACATAAAGCCAAATTGCCCGAAACTTGCAAAGAAAGGAGGATTTAAAGGCAAGAAGGATTTCAAAAATAAAAAGGCTTATGTTGCCTGGGACGATAATGAGATAAGTTCATCATCGGAGTTGGAAAGCAATGAATGTGCAAATATGGCTCTTATGGTGTCACATCATTCCGATGAAGAAATTGATGAGGTTAGTAACGATTTTTCTATTTATGATAATGATGCACAAGAAGTCATAGATGAACTTCTAAAAGAATGCAAGACTTTGTGTAAAAGCATCTCATCCCAAAAGAAAAAAATTTCATTTTTAGAAGAACAAAATACTGCTTTTATAAAAAATATTGAAAATGAAAAACAAAAATTAGTGGATGAAAAACAAAGTCTTGTATGCAAAAATTGTGAATCCTTATTGTCGCTACCGCGAAAATAAGGTGCCGGCAAAATAGAAGAGTCGCCACCTTTTGTTATTTATCCCTCAGAGCGGGAAAGGAAACAATCGGAAAAACCTGACGAAAAGGTATAAGACAAGGTCTTCGCAACCATTGTCTAGGTTAGGGAGTCAGTTACGCAAGGGGAAGGTATTAGCACCCCTCACGTCCATCGTACTCGATGGGATCCATGCTTGTTGTGTTTATCTGATGGGTTGGTTTTACTATCTACCTATCAAGGCTGGCTTAAAAAGAAAAGAAAAATGACTCGGCAAAGCGTCGCGCTTTATGCCTATGTATTCTCATCAGAGAATGAGAAATCAGAGTCAACGTAGTTCGGCTAACTACAAGTTACGGGGGAAGGTGGCTCGCCAATACGTTAGTATTGTGCCTATGTACTCTCAACAGGTATGAGAGATTAAAGCTTACGTAGTTCGGGATAATACGGATTATGGGGATTCAGATTCATCTGTTTTATCGAGTAGGGTTAACCAACAGTTCCAGCAGCTTGGTGTACGCAGCTCGACCCTTGGAGACTTAGGCGTTACCGTTTGCGGTAGAACTGGGAGTTAACGACACTCTTTTCTTCAGAAAAGCTTCCTTTGAATTATGGGCCCACGGGGAAAAAAAGGTTTGAAGTTTGTTTTCTGTCTTTTACGGAAGAACTATTTTTTAGTTGTCTGTAGTTTGTACAGCACTAGAGACTATGACCTGGGAACGAATGCGTCGCATATCGTCCAAAGGACGTATACTAAACATTCTAGACGATTGAGAGGAGGCCGCTCAATTATCATTACCCAAGTAGCTTAAGGCTCGTAACACACTTATACTAACTTGCCTTTATTACATTTTTTACTGTTGTTTGAGATGAGAAGAGAACAAACTCTATGGGGAGACTATCAAGTCCTAATGTTGTCATGCCAAGGATTCATCCTATGGTTGAAGTTTGAAACAGGGATCTCCTAGAAGTTATCATGTATAGGTTTCAACCTAAATTTTTAATCATCACTTCCTTATCAAAGGAAGTGAGATTCATAGGGAATCATGTCAATGATAAACAGAAACAGATAAAGCATCAGCTTAAACAGTAAACAATTAACGACTATAAAATGCATGCAATGCAAGTGAGGGAGGAAATGTGTGTGGGGCATCAGCCTCCACAAGCTCATCTCAACCTCAAGCCAGATATGAACAACTGCAATCATACAGAAAATAAAATGCCATCAAGCAAATCACAAACCACACAGGCAAGGGAGCAGAGCTCTACCGAATACCCGCAAGCAAAGCCATACAGTAACAATACAAGCAGAGGGAGCAACTCAACATCTAGTGCAATCATGCTCCTAGCTTAACAAAATTTAAACATGAACTTATTCTAATGCATCAAGCAAATCAAACAAGTCACATCAATACATTTGCACAGAAAGCAAGCAGACAGGAAAGAAAGCAGATCAACAGCTTCCACAGCTTCACATCAAAGCAATCCTCTGACAGCAACTCAGTCCTCAGTCTGTAAATGTTCTTCGAGGCTCTCATATTCAATAGCAAGTATCAACTTGCTTATTCAAGCTTTCAATGCATCAAACACAAGTATCAACTTGTTCTCCATCTTCTTCAAGCTTCAGCTCTTTCTTCAATCTCAATTTGATCTTCTTCACAAGTGTCAACTTGTTCTTCTTGATCTTCAAGCTTCAGCTCTAAGGGCAGTCTTCAAACAAAGGGGAAGTGTAACCTCTAGAATATTCAATCTTCTAGCAAGGAACTCCATCCTCTAGCAAGGGAGAAAGATTCATCTAACAAGAGCAAGGTGGGGATAGGGAGAAGAAAAGTGAAGACCAAAGGTCACCTCTAAGCACTCCACCATCAAGGAAAGGCACCCTCAAAGGTTCCACCACTTTGTGAGGAGCCACTCATCCTACCAAAGGAGGGATGGGGCCTTCACAATGGGACCTTACATCATAGGGAGGAATGGAAGTGATCAACACCTTCCATGTTTCATGAAGGAAGAAAATCTATTCTAAGGGATCTCCCTAAAAACCCTAATCCTTAACCCTAAAATCTATTCCTCGATCGCAAAGAAGAATGCAGGTTTATCAAGACGAGAAAGGACAATCTTTAGTGCTTCATTCCAAAAATTGACTTTGTATATCGAAGCCAAAGTGGCTAAGGCATCAGCCATCTGATTCTCAGCCCTGGGCACATGATGGAGTTCTACTCGATCAAAGAACGGAAGCAGCCTTCTGGCATAGTTCATGTACGGCACCAAATTCGATTGACGAGTCTCCCACTCCTCTTTAATCTGGTTGATCACAAGTGCCGAGTCACCATATACATCTAGGTTCTTGATTCTCAAATCAATTTCTTCTTCTAGACCCATGATGCATGCTTTGTACTCCGCTTCGTTATTGGTGACCGGAAATGTCAGTCTAGCAGTGAACGGGATGTGGGATCCATGAGGAGTCGTGATGATCGCCCCAATGCCACTTCCGTAAGAATTAACCGCCCCGTCAAATATCAATTTCCATTGGGATTTCCTATCTGGACCCTCGTCGGGCAACGGTTCATCACAATCCTTCGCTTTGAGAAACATGATATCCTCATCAGGGAATTCAAATTTCATCGGCTGATAATCTTTGATAGGCTGTTCGGCAAGGTGCTCAGACAATACGCTTCCCTTGATGGCCTTCTGGGAAACGTACTGAATGTCATATTCCGTCAACATCATTTGCCATCTGGCAATCCTGCCCGAAAGCGCTTGCTTCTCGAAGACGTACTTGATCGGATCCATCTTCGAAATTAGCATGGTTGTGTGATTGAGCATGTACTGCCGTAAACGTTTAGCAGCCCAGGCTAGTGCACACCACGTCTTCTCCAGCATCGAGTAACGAGATTCACAATCTGTGAACTTTTTACTCAAATAGTAAATCGCATGCTCCTTTCTGCCCGTCTCGTCGTGCTGACCGAGAACACACCCCATACTATTCTCAAGAACTGTCAAGTACATGATTAAGGGTCTTCTGGCCACTGGGGGTATCAAGATCGGAGGTTCCTGCAGATACTGTTTTATCTTATCAAATGCCTTCTGGTAATCCTCATTCCAGATAATCGCCTGATCTTTTTTCAGTAGTTTGAACATCGGTTCACACGTGGCCGTGAGCTGAGAAATAAACCTTGCAATGTAGTTTATTCTGCCCAGGAAACCACGAACTTCTTTTTCAGTTTTTGGCGCTAACATTTCTTGTATCGCTTTTATTTTCGCAGGATCAACCTCAATGCCTCTTTCGCTTACGATAAACCCCAGTAGTTTTCCCGACCGTACTCTGAAAGTACACTTGTTAGGATTCAGCCTCAACCTGAACTTCCTAAGCCTCTCAAAAAGCTTCAGCAAATTGACCAGATGTCCCTCCTCCGTTTGGGACTTCGCAATCATGTCATCAACATAGACTTCAATCTCATGATGAATCATGTCATGAAACAAAGTAACCATCGCTCTTTGGTAAGTGGCCCCTGCATTCTTCAGACCGAAAGGCATTACCTTGTAGCAAAATGTTCCCCAAGGTGTGATAAACGTAGTTTTCTCCATGTCCTCCGGCGCCATCTTGATCTGATTGTAGCCAGAGAAGCCATCCATGAACGAAAATACGGAGAACTGAGCTGTATTGTCGACCAACACATCAATATAAGGGACGGGAAATCATCTTTAGGGCTCGCCCTATTCAAATCCCGATAATCGACGCACATTCGCACCTTACCGTCCTTCTTCGGTACAGGCACTATGTTGGCGACCCACGGAGGGTAAGTGGTGACCGCTAAGAAGCTAGCATCAAGCTGCTTTTGCACTTCTTCTTTGATCTTAACGGCCATATCTGGTCGTGTCTTCCTAAGCTTCTGCTTAACGGGAGGACAATCTTCTCGCAGCGGCAAGTGATGGACCACGATGTCTGTATCAAGTCCGGGCATATCTTCGTATGACTAAGCAAAGATGTCATTATACTCTCTCAGCATCTCAACCAATCTCTGCTTGACGTCACTCTGCAATGCAACCCCTATCCTGACGTTCCTGACCAGTTCCTTAGAACCCAGATTCACAATCTCAATCTCTTCCTCGTGAGGCCAACTCTTCGGGAAGGTCTTCGTCTTCATCAATCTCTTCTTCGGCTTGATAGATCGGGCAATCGAAGTCGAAGTGAGTCATAGAAGGTCCAGAGTCGATGTCATCTGCTATGTAGATCCTGCAATAACAAGGGTTAAGCTTAAAACAAGGATATGCAGGTTAGCACAAACCCTATTGCCATTTTATTGTTTTTCGAAACAAATATAAAACAGGAATAACAGAGATCTCAACATTTGAATACGAAGAAAAACGCCTTTTGATTTATTGGTAAAATGCATGTACATAATCAAACAAGGCCCCGACAATAAAACCACTATGCCCCGGGTAGGACATAGGGTTGTACAACGATTGGAGAAAGTAAGTCATTACTCTTTGCCTGTCACTTGGATGGTATCCCTGATGGACCAATTGTTGAGGCTCTGGCCTGGTTTGCTTGGTTGGATCCAAGAGTCTAGGTCACAATTGCTGTCTTCGCCGTCTTCAGACACTGCGTTGACACTTTCAAATATCACCCCGCCACTGGTAAACTGGATCGGCCCTTTACCTCGCGACGCACTGTGAAAAGAGGAGGCTTCAGCCGTAGGAGAGTATCCTAACCCAAACTTGTCCTGTTTGTTAGGTATTTCTAGAACCTGCCCCCAGCCTGGGGTAAATCCGGCTTGAACAACGGCCCGGGCTTCCTTGAAGGAAGAGAGAGTCATCTCTGGTTTCTCAATCATCACTGGAGTCACGTCTTTGACCTTAACAGCTTCGAACGCCTGACATAGGGTTTCGTGGATTTCCCCATCCATCTCAACATATTTGAAGGACGAAAAATGGCTCACCATTATGTCTTCCTCGCCACATACAGTTACAATGCTGCCCCCTACAACATACTTGAGTTTTTGGTGAAACGTGGAGGTCACGGCACCAGCAGAATGGATCCATGGCCGGCCTAAGAGACAGCTGTAGGATGGCATGATGTCCATGATGTAGAAGACTGCGTCGAAAGTTTCCGGCCCAACTTGGATTGGCAGAGTTACCTCTCCAAAGACATGACGCTTAGTTCCATCGAAAGCCTTCACAACTAGGTCACTGGGTGTGCAAATCAATCGTCGAGTATCTAACTTCATCAATGCTTTCTTCGGAAGGACATTGAGCGATGACCCAGTGTCCACCAACACATGAGCCAGAACTGTTCCCCTACACTCTATCGAGATGTGCAGGGCGCTGTTGTGGTTTCTTCCCTTCGGCGTCAGCTCCAGGTCAGTGAACCCTAACTCGTTTCCAGCATTCACGTGGGCTACTACCCCTTCCAACTGGTTGACCGAGATTTCCTGCGGTACATACGTGGCATTCAAAACCTTTAACAGCGCGTTGCGATGTGTCTCCAAACACAACAACAAATTCAGGATGGAAATTTTCGAGGGTGTTTGATGGAGGTGATCCACGATCTTGTAATCACTCTTCTTGATCAACCTCATGAACTCTTCAGCATCCTTTACAAGTAGGTCCTTCTCTACCCCACGAGGGGTTTCCTCAACGACTTTACTCTTTCCCTTATCAGTTTCCTCAGCTTTATCTGCTTTGTCCCCCACAATCTCAGGTGGAGCAAATACTCTTCCGCTGCGCGTGATTCCGTCAATCCCTACTAGGTTATCCACAGACTGCCCAGATGGTTCTAGTTCCAATTTCTGGCCGTTACAGTAGACGTCTGCCCTATAGTGCCATGGGACAACATTGGTTCTTTCAAAAGGTATCGGCCCAGCCTTTGTGATGGTAATTATGGGCGGCCTGAGTGCAGAAATGGTTATCGTCTGGCGAGGGATGGTGATGGTGGCAACCTCATCATCCTGCTTCAGCATTACCTCTCCAGATCCACATTCGGCCCTTCGGCTAAACTGCAAGATTCCTTCGGTCATCAGACTCTGAATCCCCTCTATCAACTGTTCACATCCATCAGGACGAGTCGCACAGCCCATACACAATTCTCCACAGCCCGGAAAGAAGCCTCTCTTCATCAGCTTGGCTTTAACGAAGCTAAGCGGTGTCTTTAGATCCTTGACATCAGTCAACACATCTAAACCCTCTTCTTCAATAATGGCATTCACCCCACCTCCCCTATGATTTGGCATAGGGTTCTTTGTGACATTCGACACATTATCTGAGAAATTGATGATCTTAGCATCCACCATATCTTGCACCTTGTGCTTGAAGGCTTTGCAGTTTTCTATCGTGTGGTCGGGTGCCCCTGAGTGAAAATCACATGTTGGATTTGCATCATAACCCTGCGGAGGTGCCCCTGTCAAGGGAGCCAAGGTTCTCTTCTGGACTAGCTGTAACTGAAGCAGAGTCTGCAACAGCTGAGCATAAGACATGGGCGGCGTCTCAAGGTGACGACTTGACAGAGGTGCCCTGTTCTGATACTTTCTGTACCCTTGCTGATTTGGCTGCTGCTGTGGCTGCTGCTATGGCTGGGGTTGTTGGACAGCAGGGATGATTATGCTAGCCACATGCTGGCGCTGGCCCTTACCCTTCCTTCGAGCGTTAGACACGACGCTCGTCTCTCCTTCACGCCTTCTGCTACCATATGGTTTCTTTCCTCCTCCAGCTGAGGATAGATCACCACCTTGAATTTTCCCCAATTTGATCCCATTTTCAACGTGCTCGCCAGTAATGATGAGATCTGAGAAACTCCCTGACATACCGCTGACCAATTTCTCGTAATAGACCCCCGGGAGAGTGGCTACAAACATTTCAACAAGCTCTCGTTCAACCATCGGCGGCTGAACTCTAGCTGCTAATTCACGCCATCGCTGGGCGTATTCTTTGAACCCCTCGTCGTTCCTCTGTGACAAGTTCTGCAGTTGAACCTGGTTCGGAGCCAAGTCACTGTTATACTGATAATGGTGCACAAAGGCCTCAGCAAGTTCCTTCCACCTGCGCACACTGGTGGGTTCCAAACCCATGTACCATTCCAAGGATGGCCCGGACAAGCTATCCTAAAAGAAGTGCATCAGCAGCTTCTCGTCTTCAGAGTGAGCGGACATCTTTCGGTAATATGACCTTAAGTGGACACGAGGGCAAGTGGTGCCCTTGTATTTCTCAAAGTCGGGTACCTTGAATTTAGGAGGCACCTTGAAATCATAAATCAATCCCAATTTAGTCATGTCGACCCCCATAGTGTTCAGGTTCTCGAAATTCCTCATTTTGTCCTCGAGTGCCTTAAACCTCAGACGTGCTTCAGCAGTCAGCTCTCCTTCAGCACTTCTTTGTGAGAACAAATCTTCTTGACGATCTTCCAGCTAAGACTGAGGCCCATACAGATTTCCAACACCTGTGTTGCCATTGCCTAGTCCAGCGTTGCCATTAGCTTTAAAATTTCCATTACCGACGCCAGTCGTATTACCATTGAGCCTGATGTTAGTGATCACATTGCCGTTACCACTGCCATTCCCCCCGGTCATGGGGATGCCACCTTGGGGAGTTTTAACAGGAGGAGGGTTTGGAAGATTCCCACCATGGAGTACGCTGTTGCTGTCAACCCTTGAGATCAGAGGCTGGACCAATGTTCTGAGCTGGTCTTGGCCGTTGGCAACCACTTGCATGAGCTCCATGAAGCGGTCCATCCTCTCTCGGAGTTCCTGAACGTCAGTTTGCACTTGTTCCATTGCTCTAGCTTGATTCGCTCTGGTCAGATAGCGGTGGATCGGTCTTCGATCAATCCTGGAATAACCTGCATACACAAAGGGTTAGAAAAAACGACAAGGTGTTCGTTATGCAGATGCTTCATGCAAATGCAAACGTGTGTCTGTGCCTTGAGGAGATTCCCCCCCGATCCTAGTTTCCGAGACAAATAAAGTCTATGATCCAATCATGGAAAAGAAATCCTCATATATTCATGTGAAAAGCCCGCTCGGGTAGCGTACAACTGTAATCACATACAACTGAAGCAATAAGGCATGACCCCAACCAACAGATCTGGTGGTGATCAGCATATCAATGCATAAAGTGTACAAAGAAAACTACAGAAAAGATCAGGTGCGGCCACGGGCACGACAATCGTCTAACAACTTCTTTGTAGCAGGATGATCTGACTGAGTAGGAAAACCATGGGCCAGCAGGTCCCTCTGCCTGATGGACCCTAGGAGGTTGTCGTGAATGCTCCTAGAAACACCTTCTTCAGAATGGTTCTCGACTCTTCTCCTTTTAGCATCAGCTCGGAGTTGAGAATCTTGCAAATTTGCCTCGACCTCAGCCAATCTATACTTGACGTCTTGTCGCAGGGAGGCTTCAGTCTCTGTACTCTCGTCTTTCACCATAATCTGAGCTTCTAGCTCGGCTACTTGCTGCTTCAGCTTTTCTTCCCGCTCTTTGTACTTGGCTATGGTGCTACTCCAGACCCTTTCGTATAGGGTTAGCTTCCGGTACACTCTGTCCAGATCCTGTTTCTTGGTTGTCAACACACCATGTACTGACTTTAGATCCAACCCCAGACGTTCCCTAGCATCAGTTTCTTTGGTCAGGTTGGAGCCTAGACGGTTGATCATCTCAGTCTGCTTCTTGCAGGTATAAACGACTTCACTTTTCTCTTTCCGAAGTTGAGCAATCTCTTTCTCCAACTCTTCGTTGGCCTTTTGTAGCTCTTCCTTCTCTTGGAGTACCTGGTTGAATTTCTGAATATCAACTGTAGTAGGCTCTTTGTGCACAAGAGGATACAATGGTTCCACGGCAGGAAACAGCATTAGAAACTTGACGGTTCTCTCTCGAACCCAAGCCACGTACGGATCAAAGGCCTTGTTGTTGCTCTTTCCCAGCAAGACTTTCCCCTTCCGGTGAATTTTTCTCCAAGCATTCTGTACCTTGATCAAAGTGTCACCTTCAAGCAACCCTGTGAGATACAGAGATTCCCATATCTCTTCCTCTTCAGGAGGACCTCGTAGCGCATACCCAAATTGTCGTATTAGCAGAGACGAATTGTAGTTGATACATCCATTCCTTCCGACCAGGGGGACGTTTGGAAAGCCACAACAGCTATGTACAATATCTTTGCCCAGCAGATCTCTATCAAACCAGATGATATCGTCAGCAGTCAAACCCATCAAACGTGCAGACCAAGGTGAAGACTCAGCAGAATCGATGAACGACCCCGACTTAGGAAGATGGCTAGCAAACCACTTATACAGTAAAGAAGCACAACATGCCACGTTCTTCCCCTTTCTGTTTTCATTCTTGCTGTGAACTGAATGGTAGACGTCTCCGAGGAGCGTGGGCACTGGATTCCCGGAGGCAAATATATGGCAAGCATCCATGCTTATGAAGTCCGGGTGACTTGGGAATATCACGATCCCGTAGATACAGAGGGCTAAGAAGGCATTGAACACATCCCAGTGACCCTTCTCGGCAAACTTTCGGGCTTTTTCCATCAGGAAAGACAAAGGGAAACCGTAAACTCCAATCTTTCTGGATACCATCCCTTCCAATTCAGACTCATCTACATGAAGAGCGTCAGTCAGCTTACTCAGTTTGGGCTCACCCTCAACACGGTAGTAAGGCATTTGATTCATCAGAGGCACCCCTAACAGGTCAGAGTACTCTTCCAAGGTCGGGGCGAGGACATAGTCTGGAAACACAAAGCATCTGAGCTGTGGGTCGTAAAACTGCAGCAGAGCATATATGCCATTCAACTTGTACGTAGGAAGCTTATACACAATACTCAGAAATCTCCCATAAATCTGTCTGAAACTCTCCATCACTGTCTTATCAGCCAAAGAAATCAAAGTCTGTAACTCTCGGATGTCAGGTGTTGGTAGCTTGTAAGCCACAGTCTTCTTCAGATATGCCATATTTGCCATAAGGATCAAGATCACTAGAACCAGGGGAGAAATATGCACCTGCAACACAGACACACGTTAATGACATGCAAATGATGATGCAAACAATGCAAAATGCAATCATGCAGCAGGAGATCAAGATGACTGTGCTGTTGAGGAGATGAAGGCTCTGTATCAACAAAACCACAATACTGCTCTGTCAAGAACAAACATATCTCTGAGGAGAAGAAACCCCTGATACCAGACCAAAAATCTGCTCTGTCAAGAACACACATATCTAATGATGAGAACCTCTGATATCAGACCATAAATCTGCTCTGTCAAGAACAACCATATATCTGATGATGAGAACCTATGATACCAACAAAACTGAGTCATTGTCAAGAAAACCAGGTAATCTGGAAGTTAAGGTTTCCTGCAATAACCCGACCCTGCTCACAGGTATGGACCTAATCACGGAAAAGGTTCGACATCCTATGCGGTCATCAGCGTCCCAGACTTTCAAGAAATGATGATACGATACCCAGAAGGTGTGGCATCATCATCTCTTGAAGCGGCCTCACTTAGCTGAATTCCAAATGATCGGTTCCCAGAGTTGACAATCCTCAGATCCGACAACCCCTCGAGTCCAAAGGACCAATAGGAAGCCATCAAAGAGAACCTCGTCTGAGTGTGGATTACGTGGGAACAACTGTAAGCAAAGCAAGCACGTCCTCCACTAACCCACTCTAATACTATGTAGCTCTCAAGCCTGGGTCTGGCTTTTCACTCATCAGAATTCCCCTCCCACAACAATACAGATAATCATATCATATTGAAAATAAAATGCGGGAAGTAAATGCGATAAATAAACACAACCTAACAAGTAATCATACAAGCGCTAGGATTGACTCTCGCAGGGGACGTTGGATCCCCAAATTGACTCGCATAAGGGACGTTGGATCCCAGAAAACTATCAAGTCCCCAGCAGAGTCGCCAGCTGTCGCTACCGCGAAAATAAGGTGCTGGCAAAATAGAAGAGTCGCCACCTTTCGTTATTTATCCCTCAGAGCGGGAAAGGAAACGATCGGAAACGATCGCCACCTTTCGTAATCATACAAGTCGCCACCATGCATTCCACAGCAGCCCACACAAGTCTTCATCATCCTCCAAGAGCCAGAGAAGCAACACCCTATTCTAAGGGAACTAATGAAATCATTCTAGTTGAGTTGACAAGTTAGGATCACCTAAAACCTAGTATTAAAGATAATTCTACCTAAAATACTAAAATCAATCATAAAATCCTACAAAAATAACTATGGGAACCTATGTCAATCATGATTCTACCATGTTAATTCCAGAGATCAAAGCCTCAAATAAGACCTAGAAATAAATTCTACACTATAAGGTACCAAGCTTAAACCCTAAAAAGGAGCACCTAAAGTTCCAATCTAAAAAACACACCTAATTTCATCACAAAAATGTGAGAAAAATACTATGGGAGAATAAATGTCTAAGCTAATCACACACAAAAAATCAAGCCAAAAATCATCACCAAGTGCTCACACTAAAATCATCAAACAGAGGTATCAACCATGGTAATTTCATTATCAAATAAAGTGTAAAAAATGTACAAAAATTGAAAATGCATGATTTTCCTAATATTTTTATTTAATAAAATTCTAGATTCAATCATAAATCAGGGAAAAAAAAACTTGGAATTAATTAACCTATTTTCCTATTTTTTATGAATTGTTTTCAAACTAACATGAAATGATGAATTTAAAAGAAAAACATAAGAAATTAATAAACTTGCGTGGTAAATAGCAAATGCAATCAGTTCAAATCCTTGGGTTGGGCCAGAGGGGAGTGTGAATAGCAAGAAAATGCCAAGGCCCATGCGCCTGAGTTCATTCAATAGTTCACTTCAGAAATTGATGAAAGAAAAAAGAATACATGCTAAGATTCGAACCCATGCGTGCTTGGTCCACATAGCACAGTCAACAAAACTTGAAATTCTACTAAGCGAAACGTTGCGTTGAGGGGGGAGTACGCTTGGCTCAAAGAGGACGCTAGGATCACTTGACTGAGTCAAGCTTTCAACGTAAGCGGATGGTGAAGATTCCATCTTCAACCTTTTGAACCTGCAAACTGCGCGCGCGAAGCCAATCGCCGGTGGCTTTTCCGGCCACCCTGGTGCAACCCTAAGTTCATCTACAGGCCACCAATGGCCACGATCTCTACATGAAACTTGTCCAGAATTTCACCAGCAATCTAACCATACCACTTATTCACTCTAAAAACGCATGAATCGTGAAATCACAATCTCAACCGAAAATGGAATCCACCCTAAATTGTCTCTAATCATGCAATTGATCATCCTAAATCCAACTACACTTCATCCTGATCCTAACCACCTATGAATTGCTATCTAACACTGCCTAAATTAAGCACAATCATAAAATTCACCAACCTATGTTCAAGCTTGTAACAGAGATGGTTCTTGCAATCTTCAACCTCCAAGAAAGTGCAGATTCACTCCAAGATGCTTGATGAAGGTAAAGAAATCCTCAATTGATCTTGATTCGCCCTTGAACTCCAAAATCAGATTTCAACTTCAAGCTTCTTGCTCCACTTCTCTCCAATGGTTTCTCCACGAAAATGATCACCAGAAGCTTCCAATTCTGTTCTAAATCCTATTTATGATCTGTTTCAATGGGTTAGAGGCCCAAACCAGGCCCATTCATGAGTTTTGGATTTTCACCTTTCTTCAAAATTTTCAATGTGGATATGTGCTTTCAAGCCTTGCTCATACTCCAAACTCAGTCCCAATCATTCACTTAAGCCTTGTGGAATGTAGTGATGTGGTTTCCTTCCTTTGATTTCAACCTATGGAGTGTGTGAGATGTGTTTCTTATTTGTGAAGCAACCTTCCAAATAGCCATGTTATGGACTTCAAACCAAAAATGTAATAATTCCAATCTCTCTAAAACATTAATTCCATTCAAATTGACTACAAATTTGACTTGAAAACATGTTATTCTCAATTGTTTTGAATTTTCCCATCTTAATTCATTAAAATGGCTTTTATATGAACTTTCTTCCACCAATGCTTGATATAATCCATATCAATGGACTCTTGATACTTAGGAAAGCTAAAAAGATCATTTTGAACAACTTTCATGTTGAACAAAAATCCATTTGAGGCTTGCAAGATGGTGAAATTGACTTATGGTTCGAAATGACCTGTAATGTCCAAATACCCAAAATACCCTTGACTTGTCAAAGCCATACCTTGAGTTCTATAGATCCAATCATGGACTTCTAGTACTCTTTAGAAATCTAAGAGAATAAGGAATAACATTCATGTTGACCAAAAGTTCATAGGAATCATTCCTCTAGGGAAAAAGTGTCATGCAAGTTGGGTAACTTTCAAGCTCCAAATTCACATGCCTCAGATGACTTGTAACTTGTCTGGCTCATAACTTGAGTTCTATGAACCCTATCAAGTACTTATAGCACTCAAATTAAATCTAAGATAATTACCTACAACAATCATGTTGGGGTCAAGATGAGATGCCAATCATATCTTGAGTTAAATTGTCTTGAAGACAGGGGTCAAACTAGGGGATTTTACACTGTCAAGTCTTAGAAACCCTAGCTTGAAACTTCTCAAACTCTTCAATCATGATGAGTTAACCTTAAAATCATTCTTATAAAATCTCAATTTATCAATCCATGATCACATGGCTCTTGAATTAAGTCTCAACCTTCCTTCAAATCCTCAGTTGACTTAGGGTTGACCCAATCAAACCCTAGCTGCACCAATCATGGTTGAGGCTTCTTATTCTTGCACAATGACCTGTCTAGGCCTCAAAGTGATCTTCAACACTTCTCATGAGCTCTCTAAAGACCTCAAATCCATCTTTATGGCTTCAGAATCATCTGATGACTTCCCACAACTCTCAAGTTAGGAGACACACCCTCTTGGCTTCAATCACTCTCTCTGAGGATCTTTTAACTTCTCTAACAAGGATATCAACCCTTGAACATCTGAATAAGCCTCCTAGCTGACTTCAAAGTCTTGTGTAGCTCTTGATTGGTAATCATACCTCTTGATCTCCTGCATACATGTCAATGAAATGCAAATGATAATGCTAATGTGAATGAAATGAAACATAAGCTAGGTAAAGAAATGTTGGGCAAATTTTGTGGTGCAACACTTATCTTTTCAAATTGTTCAAATTAAAAGAGTTTTAGAAAGATACGAAAAAGGTCAAATTGGCTTGGAGGAAATTCTTAGGCACCAAAGATATTCTAATGATAAAAGCGGATTAGGATATTCTAAGTTTTCCAAACCAAGCACAAATGAAACCATTTTTGTGAAAGCAAGTGAACAAGTTGTTAAAGAAAAGGCAAAAAATTCTAAAATTATGCATCAAAGTCATAAAAAGAAAAGAATTGTGAAGAAAAATAATTATGTTCCTAGATATAGAAGTCATTTTCAACCTACTTGTTTTTATTGTGGAATCAAAGGCCATACACCTAATGCTTGCTATTTACGCAACATTGGTGTTGCTAAAGGGCATTATTTGTGGGTTGAAAAGGGTACTAACTATCAAGGACCCAAAGCAATTTGGGTACCTAACACTACTTGATTTTGTGTTGTAGGTATGCTTGAAGACAACTTCTAATCAATGGTATCTTGATAGCGATTGTTCTAAGCATATGACGGGAGACATAAACAAATTTTCAAGTCTTTCATTAAAGGCCAAAGGATACGTTACTTACGGTGATGATAATAAAGGAAAAATTCTTGGAGTTGGAACCGTTGGTGCACCTCCATGTACAATCATCGAAGATGTTCTTTATGTGGAAGGCCTTAAACACAACCTACTTAGCATAAGTCAATTGTGTGAAAAAGGGTTCCGAATCAACTTCACAAAGGATGAATGTTTGATAGAACATGAAGTCACCCATGACATCTTGCTAAAAGGTAAAAGATTTAATAATATTTTTATGATTTCTTTTGATGACTCTTCCTTGAAGGTAAAATGTCTTATGGCGAACAACAACGAGGCGTGGCTTTGGCATAAAAGATTTTCTCACATTCACATGGAGAATTTAAACAAGTTGATAAAGCATGATCTAGTTGTTGATATTCCAAAGATGAAATTCATCAAGGATAAGTTATGCGATGCATGTCAAAAAGGGAAACAGACCAAGACAAATTTCAAATCCAAGCAAGTGGTTTCTACATCAAGACCACTTCAATTATTGCATATGGATATTTTTGGTCCATCGAGAACGAAAAGCTTCAGAGGTAGTATTTATGCTTTAGTTATTGTTGATGATTTCTCTCGATACACATGGACATTGTTTTTAGTGCAGAAAAATGATGCTTTCAAAGCATTCAAGAAGTATGCGAAGCAAATTCAAAATGAGAAATCCCTCACCATAGCTTCCATAAGAAGCGACCATGGTGGAGAATTCCAAAATTCAGATTTTGAAGATTTTTGCGAAGAGCATGGAATTTCTCACAATTTTTCCGCACCAAGGACTCCTCAACCGAACGGTGTCGTAGAACGGAAGAATAGGTCACTGGTAGAGCTTTCTAGAACAATGCTTAGCGACTCGAATCTTCCTAAATATTTCTGGGCAGAGGCTGTTAGCACGGCATGTTTCGTAAGCAACCATGTCAATATTCGACCAATTCTCAAGAAGACTCTGTATGAGCTATTCAAGGGTAGGAAACCAAACATAGCATTTTTCCACATATTCGGATACAAATGTTTTGTTCTCAACAACAATAAGGACAATCTCGGTAAGTTTGATGAGAAGTCCGACGAAGGTATATTTCTTGGTTACTCTTTTTCTAGTAGAGCTTTTAGAATTTTTAATAAAAGAAATCTTACTATTGAAGAATCCATTCATGTTTCTTTTGATGAGACTAACCCCTCGAAAGAGGGTAATATTATTGTGGATGATGATGATGATATAGTTGGTTCTTCACAACAACATGAAGAGACTTCAAAGAATCAAGCAATACCACAAGAAGATGTCACTCAAATCATCGAAGAACATCAAGATCTTCCGAAGGAATGGAGAACGCATAGAGATCACCCGATAGATAAAGTTATTGGTGATATTAGCTAAGGCGTTGCAACTCGACTAAATCTTAAGGATGCTTGTCTCAACATGGCTTTTGTGTCTTAAATTGAACCAACCAAGATTTATGAAGCCTTATTCAACGACCAATGGATTGTAGCGATGCAAGAAGAACTCAACCAATTCGAAAGAAATCAAGTTTGGAATCTCGTACCAAGACCAGACAACAAGCACATCATAGGAACGAGATGGGTGTTTAAGAACAAACTTGACGAGAATGGGATCATAGTTCGTAACAAAGCAAGATTGGTCACACAAGGCTACAACCAGGAGGAAGGGATTAATTTTGATGAAACCTTCGCTATGGTAGCAAGGTTAGAAGCAATTAGATTTTTACTTGCTTACGCTTGTTCTATGAATTTTCAGTTGTTCCAGATGGATGTCAAAAGCGCTTTCCTAAATGGATATATCAATGAAGAAGTCTACATCAAACAACCTCCGGGTTTTGAAGACTTCAAGAATCCCTCACATGTTTACAAACTGAAAAAGGCACTCTACGGACTGAAACAAGCACCGAGAGCATGGTATGACCGGCTTAGCAATTTCTTATGTGAAAAGGGATTTACAAAAGGAAAGGTTGACAAGACGCTGTTCATAAAGAAGATCAAGGGTAACACCTTATTGGTTCAAGTCTATGTTGATGACATCATCTTCGGATCAACAAACAAAGAGCTTTGCGAAGAATTTTCACTTATGATGCAAGGAGAACTCGAGATGTCCATGATGGGAAAATTGAACTATTTTCTTGGACTACAAATCAAGCAAACAAAGGATGGCATATTCCTAAACCAATCCAAGTACTGCAAGGAATTGTTGAAGAAATTCGATATGGATAGTTGCAAGGTGATGTCCACTCCTATGGGATCCGGAACGTACGTTGATCAAGATGAATCTAGTACTCCAATTGATATTACAAAATATCGAGGTATGATCGGTTCATTATTATATTTGACGGCAAGCCGTCTTGACATCATGTTTAGCGTTTGTCTGTGTGCACGCTTTCAAGCAAGTCCGAAGGAATCACATCTCACTGTCGTTAAGAGAATTATAAAGTATCTCAAAGGAACAACGAACGTCGGATTATGGTATCTAAAAGGTAGTACTTGTTCTTTAATTGGTTATTTTGACGCTGATAATGCAGGATGTAAGACCGATAGAAGAAGCACAAATGGTACGTGTCACATTCTCGGGAATGCACTAGTGTCATGAGCCTGCAAGAAGCAAGCATGTGTGGCACTCAGTACAGCCGAAGCGGAATATATTGCAGCAGGAAGTTGCTGTGCACAAATTCGGTGGCTCAAGTAACAACTCCTCGATTACGGTATAGATCCCGGTTGCATTCCTCTTCGATGTGATAATACAAGTGCCATCAATATTACAAAGAACCCAGTCATGTATTCAAGGACAAAGCATATAGATATCCGACATCACTTCCTTCGAGATCACGTACTGAATGGAGATGTAGATGTTACTTTCGTCGATACGCACAATCAACTCGCCGACATCTTTACCAAACCATTGGCGAAAGAACCGTTCTTCAAAATTTGACGAGAACTTGGGATTCTCGATGAAGGTGATATCTGCTCTTTTCTCTGGTTTATGTTTGCATAATGTATGTTTTCCAATGTTTGTGCATTCTGTTTTTAGCAATTTTCCAAAATTCGCGTGTGTTAATCGATTAACCTATATGGTTAACCGATTAACACTGTTAATTTTTCACTTCTGTCTTAATTTTTTAATGTGTTAACCGATTAACACTGATACTTTTTATTTTGGAAATTAATTTTTTAATGTGTTAACTGATTAACCTATATGGTTAACCGATTAACACTGTTAAAATTTTTAAAATCAGAAACGAAAAATTAATTAAAATATTGGAAAATTAAGTGTGTTAAATGTGTTATTTATGTGTGGTTAATATTTTCTTGAACATCCAAATCACTATCCAAAGAATTCTTCTTCTTCTTCTTTGACTACACTTTTGGACTTCCAACCAACATTAAAACCCACTCACATAACACTCCATATATATTGCCCTCACATTATCCTCTCCTCCATCTCTCAAAACCCTAACTCATCCAAGAACCCAGAAGCCTCAGAATCTCTCAAACTTCATCCATGGCATCTTCTCACAAAGGAAAGGGAAAGTTACCGGAATATGACTCTGCATCAGATGGAGACAACATTCCTATGGAGACAACCAAGAAACGCCGAATGGATTTCAAGGTTCGTGTCCATCATATTCTGCCAGTAAAGTATGTAAACCTTAAGGCTTTTCCTGCTTCATCCTTTGATTTTCCTGCTCTGCTCAAATATCAGAAGATAGATAAGTTTGTTTCTGATTCTGGAAATTGTTATCATGATTTGGTTAAAGCATTTTTGAATAAGCTATCTGTGTATCTGAATGCTGACGATGAACACATTATGGAAACCACTGTTCGAGATTTCTTCTTGAAAGAGAATCTGACAGATATTGCTGCGAAGTTGAAAGTTCCATCCTCTGGCTACTTTCTCCGGAAAGGAGTTAACCACGTGGAAGGACCATGGTCTAACTATGATAAAATGGAATACTATTATCAGATCTGCAGGTTTCCAAAGGAGAATGTTGTAGCAAATTAACGAACGACTCGCATGCTCTGTTATGTGAAAAATCTGACGGTTTCGGACCGGATGCTACATTACATAATCTGCTATGTGCTGATTCCGAAGGATTCAAATCATGCTCAAATCAATGACCTATAAATGCATCTTCTTTTCGCAATCAAAAACAAGATAAGGGTAAATTGGATTTTGACAATCATGTATCATCTTCCACAGCAACTTTCTCTGTCGACACGTCTTCCTTATGCCAGGCTGGTTTCAAGAATCCTTGAGTTGAAGGATTTGGACCTTAACAGGGAACCGTTCACCAAGATGAAATCAATAACCAATGAGATAAATGAGATCACCATTGTTAAGAACACTGGTATTATCAAAGACGTTGACGACATTTATAAGTATGCGGGCGAAGGATCCGCCTCAAACCAAGCCTATCTTGTTCCCGAAGGGGGTATTACAAATGAGTTTCTCTATACTACTATGATGACTCAACATCGAGAAACTATGAATTGTCACCGAGAAACCTCCAGGGCAATTGCTTCACTTTGCAACCTCATCCTTACCGCTCATCCTTCCAACCCCGGGATTGTTGAAGAAGAAGATGCAGTTGATGAAGGTAGTGAAGAGGAAGAAGCAGAAGACGTGGATATGTCTGATGAAGATGTTTAAAAAATATTTGTTTCTGTTTCTTTTATTGTTTTTCTTTCCGGATATTGTTTATGCTTTTAAGTTGTAACCGTACACTATTTGCTGCTTTTTATATTTGCTGCACTTTTATTTCAACCTTTCTGCTGTGCTTGATTAGATGCTGTCATGTATGTCGATATTGCTTTTGTTTAGTTTTGAAAGCTCCTTCCTTTTTGTTAATGGCAAAGGGGGAGAAGAGCTTGCTGTCTAATCTCTCTATACAAAATTTTTTTTGCCTCTGTTTAGATAGGGGGAGTTGCTGGACATAGGGGGAGAAACAAGTAGCAAGCCTAGAACGAACATCGTCAAAAGATATCGCAAGACGCACTTGGTTGTCATCATCAAAAAGGGGGAGAATGTAGAAGCACATCTCAATCTCAAGGTTTTGATGATGTCAACAAAGACTCAAGCTCATTCCATGATTGCAAGCAAAAAGTCAAAGCCTTCAAAATTGATCAAGATCAAGACTTGGACTCAAGCTTCGGAATTTTATCAAGCAATTCAAAAATCATGTGCAAATGTTCATTCAAGTTTCAAGATTTGGACTCAAGCTTCGGTATATCAATTTTCACTCCTTTAATTGATATACAAGTGTTCAGATATTTTTAACATGATAACATATTGCATTTGCATGTTTTTAAAATCAGTTGAATTGGTATAACACTTTTTTACTCAAGCAATTTTCTGAGTTTTAACAGTGTTAACCGATTAACCATATGGGTTAATCGGTTAACGACCTTAATTTTTGAATTCCTTGGGCCAACGTTCAAGTGTGAACCGATTAACCTATAGGGTTAACTGATTAACACTGAACGAATTTTGAAAAATTGTTGCTGTTAAAATTCAAATGTTGTTTGAATATTATACCTTTTCATGTTTTGATTCTTACTCAATTATACCTTTTTGAAATGGTGTTTTGCTCATATAAATTCTGAAAATTTCAAATTGAAAAACACCTCCAATAATTTTCAAAATATTCATTGAATCAAATTTACTACTTTTCAAATATTTTCAAAAGGTGTTCATATTGTTCATACATTTCATATCCTGAATTTTGAACACTTGTGTTGATATTGAAGAGTGGATTTTGATCAAAAGGAGAAGATCAATCATTAGATTGATATTATCATTGTATCACTTTCAAAATTACAAAAATACAAAGTTATTTCTATTCTGACTTGTGATCCAGGATTGTTGGACACAAGGGGTAGTGTTTGCAAGAGGATTGCTCTTGCACACTAATTGTCGATTAGTTGTTAGATTGTAGGCCTCACTGGTTGATGGTGTGATAGGTTGTACTTTCTAAAACCATAGTGAAAACTCTCTTTCATGTGGAAAGGGGAGTGGAGTACCTTCGGATTGTGAAGGGAACCACTATAAATCTCTGTGTTCATTTTTATTTCTGCCTTTACTGCTTTCATCACCAAGAACTTAAAGAAGAAAAATTCAAGAGTTTCGAAAAACTGGAAATAGTTTCTTAAGCCTAATTCACCCCCCCTCTTAGGCATACTCTGAACTTACACCCACAACATATCAAACCATAATACACAACTATTCATTCCGATAAGGATCGAACACAATCGAACCAAACAATCAACATCGGATGGAATAAAAAAGAAAATGAAATGCTGTCACGCTCGCTGGCTTGCTCGCCTAGCGAGTCCCTAGCAATACTCGCCATTTGTTCGCCTAGCGAACAATCTCGCGAAGGCAAACAAAAGCTACTGACTTTGTTCGCCCCTACTCGCTGCAACGAGGCCCTAGCAAATCCTTCGCTACCTCACTCGCTACCAGCGAACCAGATCAAATGCATTCTGTCCAAGTCTGGGACCACTCGTTAACTTTCCCTCCTAGCGAGTTGCTAGCGAACGCTCGCGACCTGTTCGTCTAGCGAAGGTGCTAGCGAACATCTGCGAACTCAAAAACCCTCACTGTCATCAATCCTCAACTCTTCACAAAATCAACTGATTCTCACCAAAACAGTTCCTGTGGTCTTAGTCTAACATCCCTCGACTAAACTACACGCTTTATTCTCGATTCCAACTGTTAAAACCTTGATTCTACCGATTAAACTCATTTATGCCCTAGAATGGAAAATGGAGAAAACATCCAAACAATCCAAACCAATCATACATAATCATATACATTGACAATATAATGATATTTCACACCCTTACCTTGATTAAATCGGAAGCTAGGAGTTGTTCTTGATGATCCCAAGCTTTTCCTTCTTCTCCTTCTCTTTTCTCCTCTTCCTCTTTCTTTCTCTTCTTTTCTCTTATGTTTTCTATCTTTTCCTTTTCTTTCCACTTTCCCTTATATTCCTTTCCATTCTATTTCCTTCCATCATATTTCCTCTCAAATATCTATCCATAATTCCAATAATTAAAATCATCCAAATAAATCAATTATTTAATACGAATAATTAATTATTGAAAAATTAGGCTGTTACAACCCTCCCCCACTTCAGGAATTTTCGTCCTCGAAAACGTTACCTGTTCCAAACAGCTATGGATAAGACTCCCTCATCTGACTCTCAAGTTCCCAAGTCACATTCCCACCAGCCGGTCCTCCCCAAGCGACCTTCACCAAATCAATCTCTTTGCCTCGATGTTGCTTCAACTCTCGATTCTCTATCCGCATAGGTGATGTCTCCACAGTCAAGTTATCTCTCAGCTGCACATCATCTACTTGGACTACATGAGACGGATCCTCAATGTATTTCCTCAACTGAGATACATGGAACACGTCTTGGAGATTAGCAAGCAACGGTGGTAAAGCGACACGATAGGCTACCTCCCCTATCTTCTGCAAAATCTGATAAGGACCAATAAAACGCAGCGTCAACTTACGCGACTTCAATGCCCTACCAACACCAGTCATAGGAGTAACCCGAAGAAACACGTGATCTCCGTCCTGAAATTCAAGTGGTTTCCTCCTCTTGTCGTGATAACTCTTCTGACGACTCTGAGAAATCCTCATATTCTCTTTAATCATCTTAAACTTATCGGTAGTCTGTTGGACTATTTCGGGTCCAACCACAGAACTCTTTCCAGATTCATACCAACACAATGGCGTCCTACACTGTCTACCATACAATGCTTCAAACGGTGCCATACCAATACTCGAATGAAAACTGTTGTTATAAGTGAATTCAATCAAAGGTAAGTAGCTATCCCAAGCTCCTCCCTTCTCCCACACACAAGCTCTCAAAAGATCCTCAAGTGATTGAATCATTCTCTCAGTCTGACTATCGGTCTGCGGATGATAAGATAAACTCAAACGCAACTTCGTACCCAAAGCACTTTGCAAACTCTCCCAATATCTCGAAGTAAACCTCAGATCTCTATCTGACACAATGCTAGATGGAATACCATGCAAACTGATAATCCTCTCAATGTACAGCTTTGCCAACCTCTCCAATAGGTAATCCATTCGCATAGGAATAAAGTGAGCATATTTGGTCAATCTATCCACAATAACCCAAATAGCTTCAAAGTTACTCGGCGTCCTCGATAAACCAGATACAAAATCCATAGAAATGCTATCCCATTTCCACTTAGGAATAAACAATGGTTTCATCAAACCCGACAGTTTCTAATGCTCAATCTTCGACTTCTGACAAGTCAAATAAGAATATACAAACTCGGAAATATCCTTCTTCATACGAGGCCACCAAAATACTTTCCTCAAATCTTGATACATCTTAGTAGCACCCGGATGAATACTCAATCCACTACGATTCCCTTCTTCAAGAATACTCTTCTTAAGCTCAACAACATCAGGAACACAAACTGTATCACGACACCTCATGATACGATTTTCATCAATCTGAAAATCACCACCTTGAACTTGATCGATCAACTAAACTCAAATCAGATTTCTGTCCTTCTCGAATCTCGTCCAAAATACCACTAGTAAGCTTTAACATACCCAGATTAACTCCGTAAGTCTTCTCACACACCAAACTTAAATCACAAAATTGCTCAACCAATTCCAACTCTTTCACCATCATCATCGACATATGCAATGATTTCCTAATCAATGCATCAGCTACCACATTTGCTTTACCCGGATGGTAATTCAACCCAAAATCATAATCCTCCAGAAGTTCCAACCATCTCCTCTGCCTTGCGTTCAATTCCTTCTGATCAAAGAGATACTTCAAACTCTTATGATCACTAAACACCTCAAATCTCGAACAAAACAAATAATGCCTCTAAAGCTTCAACACAAGTACAACGACGGCCAACTCTAGGTCATGCGTCGGATAATTCTTCTCATGCACTTTGAGTTGCCTCGAAGCATAAGCTATAACTTGTTTATCTTGCATCAACACACCTCCCAAACCCATCAAAGAAGCATCACAATACACAACAAACGGTTCTGTCGGATTCGGCAAAATCAAAACAAGAGCTGTCGTCAATCTTCTCTTAAGCTCTTGAAAACTTCCCTCACACTTCGCATCCCACACAAAAGCTTGACTTTTCCTAGTCAACTGTGTCAACGGCAAAGATAACTTAGAAAATCCTTCAATGAATTTTCGATGATGTCCCGCCAAACCAAGAAAACTTCTAATCTCAAAAACTGATTTTGGAGTCTCCCATTGCGATACCGCTTCTACCTTCGACGGATCAACTGCAATACCTCTACTCGAAATCACATGACCAAGGAAACTAACTTCCTTCAACCAAAATTCACACTTAGAAATTTTAGCGTATAACTGCTTCTCTTTCAACACAGACAACACAAGACATAACCTCTTAACACAATCAAAGGAAATAAAAGAATGTGTAGCTCCAGTATCAATTATAGCGATCAAAGGTATACCATTAATGAAACACGTACCTCGGATCAATCGATCATCACTAGCAGTCTCTGATCCTGATAGAGCAAACACTTTCCCATTCCCTTGAGTCTTCTTTGGCTTGTCACACTTGGTACTAATGTGTCCTTGCTCACCACAGTTGTAGCAAGTCACGTTCGCACCGCTTCTGCACTCAAGAGCTTTGTGGTCTGGCTTCCCACACTTGAAACACTTCATTCTAACATTCTTGCACTCAGGAGCACGATGTCCCGCTTCACCGCAATTATAACATCTTACCAGGGTGGAAGCTCCTCCTCCACTCGGCTTCTTGCCGTAACCAGCTTTCTGTTTCCCCTTATCAACAGGAGTCACATACAACTTTCCACTAAATTATCCCTTTCCTTTCTTGTCACTTAAACTCTTGTAGTGGCTAGACCGAGCCCTACTGTCTTCATCATAAATTCTACTCTTGTTCACCAACTCAGAAAATTGCCTAATTTCCTGATAACCAACAACTTGCTTAATTTCCGGCCTCAGACCATTCACAAACTTAAGACACTTGGATCTCTCAGCATTAGCAGTGTTATAATACAGACAAAACTTAATCAATTCCTCAAATCTTACGGCATACTCGGCCATAGTCGAGTTACCCTGCTTCAGCTCAAGGAATTCAATCTCCTTTTTACCACGCACATCTTCTGGAAAATACTTCTCCAGAAATGCCTCTCTAAAAACATCCCAAGTAACCACAATCTCATCCTCTCCAAACCTTTGGTGAGTATTACCCCACCAGTCCTCAGCTTCCTCTTCAAGCATATGAGTGCCAAACATCACCCTCTGCGCATCCGAACAATTCATGACTCGAAAGATCTTCTCAATCGCTTTCAGCCATACTTGTGCTTTGTCAGGTTCATGGGTTCCCTTGAAAATTGGCGGATTGTTCCTTTGGAACCTTCCCAAAGCATGAAACTCATCACCAGCGTTATTCCCAACATTCACATTGGCTTGAGGATTCTGCCCAATCGCTCCATCAAACCTTGCTAACGCCTCAGCAATCGCTTCATCATTCCTTCCTGTAACCATTGTTCTTGATTCCCACAACAAATCCTCGTTAGAACAACCATATGGATATTGCTATGCACACATACCGAATGCAAAAGGGAACGAACACGTTAACAATTTGGTCAACATACCAACTTGCTATGATACCACTTAATGTAACACCCCCTTCTATACCCCCAAAGAAACAAATAAATCACATAATCACATAATAAAATTTCATCAGAGTAAATTTGAAACATGGTATAAAAGAAGTATGCCACACCATTCACCAAATAACATACAACACCTGCTCTATAAAAGACATGTAACAGTGGGGTAGCTCAACAGAGGAACTTAGTCCTTACACCCACATCACAACATTTAGAATTAAAGCGGAAAATCTAAACATGGAATCACTTAAAACATGTAATAATATAAATACATATCATTCAGTTTGTTTCATCACATCATTCGTGTTTACATAAACATTACCATCAGATACATGTACAAAATGTATCCCAAAAGAATGTTATACAATCCTAACTACCCGGTGCTACATATCAGAGAATAACCGACCAAAAGAATGAAGCTATACTTCACAAAAGACCTCCAGCAAACCTAATCTACAATGCCTCATAGAGCATTATAAAATAGCAGAAGGGTGAGAAACATTATCATAATAATCAATGCATATATATATATATATATATATATATATATATATATATATATATATATATATATATATATATATATATATATATATATATATATATATATATATATATATATATATATATATATATATATATATATATATATATATATATATATATATATATATATATATATATATATATATATATATATATATATATATATATATATATATATATATATATATATATATATATATATATATATATATATATATATATATATATATATATATATATATATATATATATATATATATATATATATATATATATATATATATATATATACACACACACACACAAGCATAAAATACACATATTCTGCATTTCTCACCACAATTCATTCATAACTCATCATACATTTCACAACATGTATAAACACACATGGATAATCATAAAACATATTTCATCATGCACATATCCATAGTTCTCAACTCAACATTTGACACACACAAGCATATTTCATATAACAATGATATCCATGCTATGTGACCTAATCACAACTCAATGCAACTCATGCCATGTGGTACCAACACTTGTTATCATTTTTCAGTTTTTACACTTAAACCGGGTCCACTCTTCTAGACCGATAACAACAAAAGCTCGTCCTCTATGCTTTCAAACCCACTCTTCTAGGCTTGGGAATAGTCACTAGTCTCCACGAAACTAGCAAACATTGCCTCTTGACTAAATGATGCATATGCAATCAATAACCAAATGCACTTAAGACCGTTCTCGCATCTTAATCTCATGCATTCTCAATAATTCATCACATAAGAATTATAACATGATTGCACACACAACATATTCATATAATCAAAGTATTCATACTTTAAATCATCATCACCATATCAAGCATTGCCCATATATTCACAATATGTTCTCATGCATTAATAATAACATCGTGCCAACGGCAACGAACTCAATCAAAATCATCATGCACTTTTAATCAATTAAAACAATGCATATATTGTCAAAAGACCACATTTCACAATCGATTCCACAATCTAGGATTCACGCCATACGACTACCTACAACATATCACACCATAGTACACAACTATTCATTCCGATAAGGATCGAACACAATCGAACCAAACAATCAACATTGGATGGAATCACAAAGAAAATGAAATGCTGACACGCTCGCTGGCTTGCTCGCCTAGCGAGTCCCTAGAGAATACTCGCCATCTGTTCGCCTAGAGAACAAGCTCGCGAAGGCAAACAGAAGCTACTGACTTCGTTCGCCCCCTACTCGCTGCAGCGAGGCCCTAGCGAATCCTTCGCTGCCTCAGTCGCTACCAGCGAACCAGATCAAATGTATTCTGTCCAAGTCTGGGACCACTCGCTAACTTGCCCGCCTAGCGAGTTGCTAGCGAATGCTCGCGACCTGTTCGCCTAGCGAAGGTGCTAGCGAACATCTGCGAACTCAAAAACCCTCACTGTCATCAATCCTCAACTCTTCACAAAATCAACCGATTCTCACCAAACCAGTTCCTATAGTCTTAGTCTAACATCCCTCGACTAAACTACACGCTTTATTCTCGATTCCAACCGTTAAAACCTTAATTCTACCAATTAAACTCATTTATGCCATAGAATGGAGAAAAATGGAGAAAACATCCAAACAATCCAAACCAATCATACATAATCATATACATTGACAATATAATGATATTTCACATCCTTACCTTGATTAAGTCGGAAGCTAGGAGTTGTTCTTGATGATCCCAAGCTCTTCCTTCTTCTCCTTCTCTTTTCTCCTCTTCCTCTTTCTTTCTCTTCTTTTCTCTTATGTTTTCTATCTTTTCCTTTTCTTTCCACTTTCCCTTATATTCCTTTCCATTCTATTTCCTTTCATCACATTTCCTCTCAAATACCTATCAATAATTCCAATAATTAAAATCATTCAAATAAATCAATTATTTAATACGAATAATTAATTATTAAGAAATCAGGCTGTTACAACTACTACCTCATTGCTCCATAACTTGTCTCTGCTCCTACTAGTTCTTTACTCCATATTTTCAAGTTTCAATACATATAAAATTAAAACAAAAATTATAATTATGAGAGAACAAATCCTAATAAAATAAACCAAAATAAAAATAAATAAACTCATGAAAAAACACACAAATCATAAACAAGAATACCTTATGATGTTTTTTATTCCAATGATTCATACAAAATGAGAAAAGTAATAAAACCACCTTTTGAAGACCTTATGCATATGAGATCAAACATGTCACAATAAAACAAAAATATTAGATTAATAAAAAGTATAAAAGAGAAAACACAAAAATAAAATAAATCAAAGAGAGAAATAAACAAACCTGTTAACATTGCTAGTGTTAGGAAAACGATGTCCAACCATACCTTGATAACATAAAAGAGAGAAAATAAAGAATAAATAAAATGCTGAAGACAAACATACCTTTCAAAATAAAATAATTAAGAAGAAAATGGTTAGAAAAGAGTTATAGGAGAGTGGTAGCACGGTAGATGCAAGAATCTATGCCATTATAGACTTCCTACAACGGTAATAGCGTGGCCAGCGATGGAAATTTGGTACTAAGGGTTTTATGAGTGAGAGGGGAAATGAATGGAACATGAATGAGTGAGAGATTTAGGTTTAAATTAAAAAAAGAAATACAAACAAAAGGAAAGGACATCGTATCATATAAGTTAAAACATTTAATAAAAAATATATCGATTCTGTTTATTCCGGCATATGTATGTATTTTTGAACCGACCCTATCTTAAACTCATAAAATTGACTGGGCTAATCACTGGACCCGTCATACCGAACCGGCCCAGTTGAATTTTTTTCTCCAGTTTTCTCGATTTTGGTTCGGGCCTAGCCCGTTTGTCCAGCCCAAGATCCCCATACACATCTCACCATTTATGCATCACATCATTCATCATGCAACAATCAATCCATGTTACCATATCCATAACATCAACAAACATCAACATGTCATCAATACTTTAAAATTATTATCATAACATTATCAACATAACAACATCATTATCACACCACGATATTACAACAGTGCAATGACTTATTCATCAAACATATAAACCAATACATTTAGCGACATAGTTTGCATATAAGTAATAATCAAACATTTCACCAATCACTATCACATTATAGGTCTGAGCGTTAGCTTTCTAACGCTTCAAACGACACATCGTTTGGGTATATGGACCAAAAGTTATGACCAAAATCGTCAAATAGTGCAAATCAACATTTTGGTTGTTATGTGTCAACACATGATTCGTAAAGGTCGACTCTTAAACTATACAAGCCGACACATAATATCTACAAGTCAGCTCATGACCTGCATAGGTCGGTACATAATATCTATAGGTTGGCTCATGTACTTCATTTTTAAAGTCAGTAACATTCTGTTAGATGTGCTGATTGGGTGCGTCGACCTATGACCTATATAGGTTGGCACATATTGCGAAATATTCCCCAAAATAAAATTTTTAAACCATCCAAACACTCCCTCATATGCCAAAAACCTATGATATGAAAATTCATCAAATAAATCCAAGTTCTCATGGTTATAACTTCCTAATTCATCATCTACTCCATAGTTTTCATGAATCAACATCATTTTACAACACATCATCATACTCATCATCTCTAAAACCTTCAAACGTTAATAAATTCCATAACATCACCAATAACATCAAAAATATATATATATATATATATATATGCATACATAGGGTACATGAATTTCACACCAATTTTATCATACAATCCACAATTATAACACAAAATAAGAATAGAGATTTAGAACACCCAATCCTAAGGAAGTCAAGGGTTCCTTCATTCTACCCTTCCATCACACTCCTTATTATTGAAACAATTTCCCACCCTTACCTTGGTTCTCCTAGCAGCAAAAGGAATCTGAATTTTTTTGGTGTTTTTCCCTCTCCCAAAACTTTAAGTTACCAATGCTACTCTCTTACCTCTTCAAACCAATTTTTCACATACTAACCAAACTCTTACTTTTTCTCAAATTCTCTATTTATAATCCATAATCCCTGTCATACCCTAATTTTGACCCTAATATCCCACCTCAATTACATCTTTACAATGCATTAAGATCACAAACTTGGTTGTCTCCTAACCCTCTCATCTTTGGGTTTTCCTTTGCAGAGATCACCAAACACCTTTTTGTGTATCTTTCATTTTTTGTACTTATATGATTTATAATTCACTAACCATTAATCAAAATACAAATAATATGCCTTATCCCTTTTGTTTCTTTCGCAAGGTAGGGTTTGGAATCAAGAGCATCAAGTGATTGTCTCCTCAGCTAGGGTATGAGTTCTTCAAGTCAAGTTGTGGTCAAATATTGATTTTCAAAAGCTATTCATCAAATAATGACCTCTAATCTCAAAACATAGGGTCTCAAGCATTATTCAACTTCCTTTGATCAAAGATGCTTCAAAGTTTGATAGCTTGTTTCTTAATAAACTTCAAAGGTTCATGTGTTTATTTCCATGCCTTCATCAACAAGTTTCCTCAAGCCACTGAAAGTTTCATCAAAGGACATTTAGGAGTACATTATTTTGAGTTTATATGATCATCAATGTACCTTGAAATGAAATAAAAAGTTCAAGGTTGCAAGTTTGTTCAAAGAGGTTTGACCTAAAAAGTCAACATTTTAAGTCCAACTTCCAAATATCATAACATTTTCATACTTCAATATTTTTGAGTGATTTTTTGGGAAAATGAATCCTCTTGACATTACTTATAACTTCTATTTACATGTCAAGAGCCAATTATGCTTGTAAGATCATCAAAAGTTTGAAAATATTATAGGTCACTTTGTGGACTTAGTGAAATTTGACCTAAATTCAAGAGTTATTTGCCTAACCTTCAAAGATTATAACCCTCTCAATTTTCAAATTTTGTGGGAGGATATTTTTTCCAACTATAATATTTGATTCCCTCTACAATATTGTTTCAAGTATCTAAGGCCAATTATGCTTGGAAAGCCATGAAAAGTTTGAAGACATTATAGGTCATTTTGGACTTAGAATTATTGTGGCCTCTAATAACAAGTCATAGTGCCAATTTCACAAGGACATAACTTTTTTTCTCAAGTATCCAAATGAAACCTTTATTTCCATATTGTATTCTTTGTTATGATGTGATCATTTTGCAAAAAGAATGAGCATTAAAGACCAAGTGTACAAGATTTTCCATTAGGTTGAAGTTGACCCCATGGAACTAATTTTTCTCATGGTTAAAATTTGCAAATAAAAAAAATACTCCAAATTGAGCCAAGATTTGCACGTGTTTTGTCCATGATGATGTTAAGTGATACACGAGGATAAAAATGACCCAAAATTGGAAGGATGGAGACGCGTTTCAGTGACTTCACAACCAAGAATGATCACACTTTTGGTGCACATGATTTCACACGGTTTCAACCAATTTCCACACGTATGAGCTTCATTCACCTTAGCTATAAATAGAGGAAGTTTCTGCACTCAATTTCAAGCTTGGATAGCCCTCAAAACCTTTGCTCGAGCTCACACTTTTCACTAAAATTTTGAGATTTCATTTTCAAATTCTAAGCAATTTCATCTCCATTTCTTGGTTTCATTAGCACCTTCGGCATCTTCTGAAGCTATTGTAACAATTCCCAAGCCTTGAGAGCCTCTAATTCGTGCTAACAAAATCAACCTTGGAGCCTATTATGATCGTATTTGGACAAGGTAGTTAGAGGCTTCACTTTTTCTCAAACAAGTTACCACAATGTAGCTTGATACTCTCTGATGCTTTCCCCTAACTTATCTATCTTTGGTTGATCGTGCATGGCATTTAATATTTCTTTTCCTGTTTTATTTTTTCATTGAGTTTTCTCCAAATTCTCCATGCTCGTTTTCAATAAATGAAAATGAAGCATACAGTTGAATTCACACTGATGATACATTTTAAATGATGGTGGTTTTGTGCCTTGAGCATGCTAATTACCAAACTCCGGTGAGCAGCTCACCGGAGAAGACGACTGGAGGTGTAGAGGCGGTGGCATGAGGATGCTACATGTTTTAGTTTTAGTGGCTGATTTAAATTGGATCTGATGCATTATTTCAATGAAGGACCATGAAAAGCTTCCAGATCTAAGTCGTCTGAAGTGCCACATCATTTAATGATTCAAGATCCAACGCGCCTTGTTTTTTCTATTTTATTTCTTTTTTATTTGATTGTTCTTCTAAAACTTATTTTTATTCATATTTTCATCCAAAAAATCTCAAAAAAATATCTCTTATTATTTTACACCTTGTGTAATTTTTTCACAGTTTTATTTTGTGTTTTAATATTTTTCATTAATTTCTCTTTATTGATGCATTTTAATTGGTTTAAAAATACTTTTGTGCCTTTTAAAAATCTCCAAAAATTATCTTATGATCCTTCACTTGTTTTTGACCTATTTTGATTTTATTGAGCCTTTGTTTGATGTTTAGATGCTTCATTTGCACTTTCTTTTTTATTTTCATTTTAAAAATCATTTTAATGCATTTTATTTGTATATTTTTATATTATATATTTTTTGTGACTTCTGTTGACTTGGATTAGGGATTGATAGATCAAAATCTTCCTCAATCTCAATGAACTTTGGGTGTTGCTGAGTTTGGATGAATCTTCATCAATTCAAACTTATTATTAAATGATCATTTGGATCATTTTTAGTACTTTGGGTTGATGATAGGTTTATTACCTTAATCCACCAAGAAAGGTGACTGAAATTGATGATAGATGAATCTCAAGTCATGATTTAATTTGGTTTCTCTTTTCATCTCCTTCACCTTCTTTTTCTTTTTCTTTTCTCTTGATCAATTGGATGATTTAGTGTCCATCTTATTCATGAAGTTTGGATTGATGCTTGGTGAACTTTCATCATTTCAAGTCTACCTTCCAATTTATCATGGACTATTTGAGGTACTTTGGATTGATGCACAAGTTTGTCCTAAGTTATCATGAAGAATGATTGATGTAATGGACCAATCTGCTTGCCTTAGTGCTTGATCCCTCCTTGGTTTTTACATGTGCTACATGTTTTATGAGTATGATTTATATCATATCTCTAACATGTATGGTACATAAATTTTTATTGACCGACCTCCCATAGTATGATCTTCCTAATAGATTGTGTTATACTTGCTTAACATATCGCTAAATTTGTCCTGCCTCGATTCATTAACTCTAACATCAATACTAACACTATTATTGTGCTAACTTTACTTTATGTCATTTAATTTTCTTGTCATTTAACTTTCTTGTCATTTAATTGCTTGTCATTTACTTTTATGCCTCTATTTTTGAAATTCTGGCAAGCACACAATGGATGTTATCACAGATGTTATGACATCCAATGTAACACAGACTACTGCACTTACTAATAAGCTGTAAATGGAAAGCAGTAAATAACACACGTAATTGTTCACCTAGTTCAGTGTCAACCACACCTACATCTGGGGGCTACCAAGCCAGGGAGGAAATTCACTATCAGTAGAATTAATTCAGAGTCAAACAATCCCAGTTTGCACTCTTCACTTAAGACCTACCCAATGACACTTCATCCTAGAGACCACTAGACCTGAGTATACCCACTCACTCCCCCTCAATCACCTCAGTGATATAAACCAATTCACAATAGAGTTATGAAGACACATTTCATACACACACCTTGATCTTGCTTCACAGCTTTGATCAAGTGACACAACCCTCTTGCTTAAAAGCTTTGAGTGGCACAATGAACTCAATAGTTCATACACACTAAATCAATGCAAATTGTACAACTAATAATTACTTGGCATACAAGTATCCTAAGACACACGTGAAGAACTAATATACTTCACTCACACAAACCACGTGAAGAACAACCTCTTCACTCACAAGACACACTCTCCAGTATCTCTTTTTAAGCTCTGCCCTATTAGGAATGATCCTTCTGTTATTTATAGAAACAAACTTGCTTTGGGCCTTGATGGAGAAACTAGGTTTACCCAAGATAAACCTCTCTTCATGAAGCTGCGCACTTATCATAAGGTCAGGAGTCTTCTATGTTATGCCTGTTATGTCGCCTAAAATAACTATGCTTCCTGGATTGTGTCCTGAAGTATAGCCTGAGCTAATAACAGAAAAACAAACCCTGCGCGTCCTGATGTCATACGCTTGATGTCATAACATCCAACCATGACATTCATCTTCACTTACTCTTAGCTCTCCCTGCAGAACACTCTTCATGTATGTCATAACATTAGTTGTGACATTCATTCATACACCAATGTTTTTCCATAAAATGCAGCCAATCAAGAGCATCTACAAACTCCCCATTTGGCAAATTTTTGGCTAAAACACTCTGTTATAGTATCAGAGATTATAAGCAGCAGAAGTCTAACATATCATGCAGGAAAGCTACTAGCTACACACTATCAATGTTGTCTACACACACTCATACTGTTTGCTCTCAGGATCAACCTATTCACACAAAGTCATTTGTTAGTTATCACTACATATGTCACAATATGGTGAGTAACATTCTGGGTTACTCCCCCTCAACTGATGTACAACACATCAGTACACATAACCTGCAACCAACCTGCAGTCGCACAAGTTCATCCATCCTGCTCTGGACGTTATGACATTCAGGATGACATCCTGAAGTGAACAATCACCTGTGAAGCACAACATCCTATGCTACTCCCCCTGAAGAGGTGCATAACCGTATATATTCTGCAAACACCCTGCAGAAACACACCCTACTAGCAGCTACAATACTACTAGGTTCCATCAAGGAACACACACATACACATCTAACATACATTCCTATACTCATTAGGAATTCACACATCACTAACAGCATCAGCTGTTATCACACATGAACATTAGAAAAATAGGTTCTTCAACCATGCACATTTGCAGCAGCACCTGTAACACACCTGCAACACACTTGTAGCAGCAATTGGTTATTCAACCAAGTCTTCCACCTGTATCATCTCTAACCTGTTGTTTACCTAACACTTTCTCCCCATTTTTAGCCACAAATTAAGATCAAAACTAATTAAATAATAAAGATCAAAATGAGTGCCATTACAGAAGATAGGGGTCATTACACAAAAACTGGAGAGAATAAAATTCATGTTGTGATAGGGGTAAAAAAACAAAAAAAAATCATATCAGCTCCATACCATCATCAGCTCAGCAATCAGCAGCCTGAGCCCCTCAGCAGTCTATCAGCACATTACTCTTCCTCCTCAAAGGCAGACTTGGAAATGACTTCATCAGATTCTTCATCACTAGCCTCCTCAGCATCTGGGGAGCCATCTTCATCATTGACCTCTTCTTGACCAGAGTTTTCCTCAGAGCTGGCAGCATCTTTTTCTAAATCAGCTGCCTGGCCATCATCCTCTTCTGACCCATCATTTTGCCTATCCTCTCCAGTGAACTCAGCATCTTCATTTTTCTCAAGGGTTCTGATCAATGCTTCAAGATTTTTCTTCCTAGCATCCATCTCCTTACAAGTTTCCTTTAGCATGACAATCACTTCAGCTTTTCTTGATTTTGACTTTCCCTTGGATGTCTCAGCTGATGTTACAATAATGTCAGGAACATGAGTTCCCTGAAACAACTTGTAGTGGAAGGATAAAGGGTTTTCTCTCTTGCAAGCTGTGTCACTCTCCTTGAGAATGTTGGGATGCTGATCAATAATGATCCCACAGATAAGTGAGGGGAACATAATAGGGCCTTTGACACTATAGCTACCAACATGTTTCATGGTTTGTTCATGAATGCAGGTCCCATAATTGAGTTTAACTTTTGTTCCTACTACATACATGAATCTCCCAAGAATGGTTGCAACAGTTGTCTTATGATTGATGGGCAGCCAATTTGCAGCACCAGTCTTGTGTAACATGGCATATTTCACACTTAATTTGCTTGCAACCAGCTTTCCTTTGGATGGCCAGCTCTTGACCTGGTTTGCAGTGATTTCTTGACACACTTGGTGATCAGAGGCAATTAGGTCATTCTAACATTCATTTGGTCTCCCTAAGTAGCTGTTGGTGATGGTTGCTGAGAAATTGATACATTTTCCTCTTACAAATACGTTTCCAAACTCACTAGATTTCCTATCAGCACATTCTCCTGACAGGTTGACTATGAATTCTTTGACAAGAATCTCATAGCATGGTGGAAATTGAGTGACAGTTTTCATCAAGCCCGCATCCTGAATAAGATCCATGACTTCTTTGTTTTCAAGAGCATTTTGAGCCAGCTCTCTCTCCAGTGCCAGCCTCCTCTGGAATACGTATTTCCATCTATTGACACATGATGGATAGTGAAACGATATGTTGTCAATAGGCACCTCTGGGACACTAGTAGCAAGCTTGTTAGTGGTTGGTTTCTTCTTTGCTGGACTGTCAGTTACCTCTTCATCATTATCTGAGATGGATTCAGATTCTGTACTTGATTTAGCCTTCCTCTTTTGTGGAACCACTTTGCTCCATGCTTTGGTAGGCCCAACACGGGTACCTTTTGTCACAACCTGCTTCTTAGGAGGCCTTTGAGCAGCATCATTCTTCCCCTTCCTAGTCATAAGCCTTTTGGCTATGCTAGGATTGATCATGGCTATTAGATCATTGTCAGAGTATTCGTCAAGGTCTACCAAATCAACATTTTTGTCACCTTGCATGTTACCATCCATTTTATCAGAACCTTGATCCTTATTCTTATCCACTGGTGTAGTGTCTTTCAATGTTTCAACATTGTGAGTGACATCACCTTGATCATTCAGATTAGGATCAGACCTCTCATTGTTAGGTGGAATGGGTGTATTTAGAGCACTGGCAACCATATTCGCAATGGTGATGTGGGTTTTCCTAGCTTCTTCCTCATTGGCATCATCATGAGGAACATATGTTGTAGAAGGAAGAGCTTGACCTGAGACAAGTTCCTTAGGCCTTCTTGCATGTGGGATTCTTGGTTTCTTTACCAGCAGTCCGTCTGGGGTCATCATACGCAGGGGGGCTATCTCAAGAACCTCGTTAGGGTTCCTAGACCCAGTTCTCGTATCAGAGTCGTTGGTGGACATTCTTTTGGAGGATTTTGAATTCGAATGTTGAGACATTGTTAAGGACTTTGGTCGTGTGGGAGAGAGTTTCTTGTACTGGTTTGAGGATGGATGGCAGATTAACAGTTTAAATTGGGACCAAGTGACGTAGGAATTTTGTGTGTAGAAGCTAGAGAGGTGATATGGCAAATGAGGAGGGAACTTAATATTTTGACCAATCAGTGAATGATTAAACTTTAAAATCCAATTCCCTATTCCCATTAATTGTTATAATTCCTCATTAAAACAAATTCTCAACTGGCTTCGTGAATTTTTAATTTTAGTAACCTTGAGATCCCTTGTAACCTTGTCAGCACTATGAAGTTTTGAGTCTCCGAGTTCCTCATATTCTTTCCCAAGGTGAGGCCAGTCATTACTTTTCATGGCCCTCTTAGGCTGGCTTGGATTCCAGTTTATGTCACTAAGATTGTCACAAAACAATGTCATGACATCTTGAGTAACATTGCTCCCTATATACTGGTTAGCGTTCATGGACTTCATCAAATTCCAGTATAACATATCTAGATTTCTATGCTGTCCATTCTTTGGGTGTCCCTTCTTGACTTGCCTGCCCACACTACATTTACCACATCCTGTCATACTATCTGAAGTAAACTTTGAAGTTCCTCTTGCTACTGTTTTGGACATGGTCCTTTCTATTTTTAGAGGTTGTCTTCCTTTCTCCAGCCATAATTGATTCTTCTCTTCCTCTTTGACCAAGTAATTGAGGTCACTTCTGGGCTCCCATAAGTAACAATTATTTTTGGCTCTAGATCCCCTCATGACTTCTTCACCTTCATCATTAGAGACAACACATTTATCCTTGGTAAATTGGACCTTTAGGCCTTGATCATAGAGCTGACTGATGCTTATTAGATTTACAGTCAGTCCTTTAACTAGTAAGACATTCCTTAGTTCTGGACCTTCGGGACTGTCTAGTTGTCCAACACCTGTGATTTCTCCTCTAGCTCCATCACCAAATGTTGACTAGATGAATGAGACTTGAGGTTTATCAAAAGATCCTCAATTCCAGTCATATGTCTAGAGCAGCCACTGCCAAAATACTAGTCTTCCTTGGTAGGCATCCTTAGAGAAGAGTGAGCTACTAGAGCCACATTCTTAGCAACCCATTGTCTCTTCTTGATAGGAACTTCCTTCTTGGATTTAGCATGATGCAGTTTCTTGACATGAGCACCATGTTTGGATTTTCCTTGATGAGGATGATAAGGAAATCCATGCAACCAGAAACAGACAGATTTAATATGTCCAAGTTTTCCACAGTGGTAGCACCTATACCCTTGGAATTTTTTCTTGGTTTGGTTCCAGTTTCTGTTTCTCTGATGTTGAGACGTTGGTCGTGACATCCATTTTGACCTCTGAGTTTCAGGATTTGGCCTTTTGAGCTCCAAGATGGTTTTCTAATTACCAACAAATCCCAGTCCATCCATGTTTCCAGTTGTCTGACCACTCTGTAGAATTTTTTCTAGAGTGTTAGTCCCAGGATTCAGCATCCTTATGGATTTTGACATCTGCTCCATTTTGGACTCTACCAACCTTGCCTCACTTTTGAGTGAGTCTATTGTTGCAAGGTGCTCTATCTTCTCAGCCTCTAATTCCATTATGAGCTTTTTCTGTTGCTCTCCTTGCTGAGACAATTCTGTATTTCTGATGTGAAGCTTTTGATATGAGGCTGCAAGCTCATCAAAGGTTAATTCATCTTTACTTGAGTCATCATCAGAAATACATACACTGTTCCGAACAGTGACATGTTTAGCACATTCTTCTTCTGATCCACTTTCAGAATCTTCATCTGACCAAGTGACTGCTAGGCCATTCTTTTGCTTCCTAAGATAGGTGGGACACTCAGTTTTAATGTGACTGTAACCCTCACATTCATAGCACTGAACTCTTTTGCCTTGGTTAGATCCATCTTCAGATTTTTCTTTTCTACTGTTGTTAGTAATGATGTTCTTGGCATAAGGTTTAGACTTATGGTCTATTCTCTTGATTAACTTGTTGAATTGTCTTCCAAGCAAGGCTATTGCTTCTGACAAGTTCTCCTTACTTTCACCATTGTCTTCATTAGAAACTTCTCCAGCTTTTGACACAAGGGCTATGCTTTTGTTCTTTTTCTCCACAGTTTGATCACACATGCCCATCTCAAATGTTTGGAGAGAACCTATGAGTTCATCCACCTTCATGTTGCATATGTCTTGAGCTTCTTCAATGGTAGTGACCTTCATGGCAAACCTTTTAGGCAAAGACCTGAGAATTTTCCTCACAAGCTTTTCTTCAGACATCTTTTCTCCCAAAGCTCCCGAGGTGTTTGCAATTTCAATAATATTCATGTACAATTCATGAATAGTCTCATCCTCCTTCATCCTCAGACTTTCAAACTTGGTGGTTAGCATTTGAAGTCTTGACATCTTGACTTTAGAGGTTCCTTCATGAGTTGTTTTGAGAGTATCCCAAACCTCTTTAGCCAGCTCACAATGATGCACCAGTCTGAAAGTGTTCTTGTCTATACCATTGAATAATGCATTCAAGGCTTTAGAATTCCCAAGAGCCTAGGCTTCTTTCTCTTTGGTCCATTCTTCATCACGTATAAGCACAGACAATCCATCTTTATCAGTCTTAACTGGATTTTCCCATCCTGAGTTTGCAGCTCTCCGTGCCTTGCTGTCTAAAGACTTTAAGAAGGCAATCATCCTAGGTTTCCAATAGTCATAATTAGAGCCATCCATAATTGGTGGTTTATTCGTGAATCTTATGTCTTTATCCATAGTTCCAAAATTTATCTTCCCTAGATCACCCAGAAAATAACAGGCAGGGTGCCTGCTCTGATGCCAATTGAAATTCTTGCAAGCACACAATGGATGTTATCATGGATGTTATGACATCCAATGTAACACAGACTACTGCACTTACTAATAAGCTGTAAATAGAAAGCAGTAAATAACACACGTAATTGTTCACCCAGTTCAGTGTCAACCACACCTACATCTGGGGGCTACCAAGCCAGGGAGGAAATTCACTATCAGTAGAATTAATTCAGAGTCAAACAATCCCAGTTTGCACTCTTCACTTAAGACCTACCCAATGACACTTCAGCCTAGAGACCACTAGACCTAAGTATACCCACTCACTCCCCCTCAATCACCTCAGTGATATAAACCAATTCACAATAGAGTTATGAAGACACACTTCATACATACACCTTAATTTTGCTTCACAACTTTAATCAAGTGACACAACCCTCTTGCTTAAAAGCTTTGAGTAGCACAATGAACTCAATAGTTCATACACACTAAACCAATGCAAATTGTGCAGCTAACAATTTCTTGGCGTACAAGTATCCTAAGACACACGTGAAGAACCAAAATTCTTCACTCACACAAACCACGTGAAGAACAACCTCTTCACTCACAAGACACACTCTCCAGTCTCTCTTTTTAAGCTCTGCCCTATTAGGAATGGTCCTTCTATTATTTATAGCAAAATACTTGCTTTGGGCCTTGATGGAGAAACTAGGTTAACCAAGATAAACCTCTCTTCATGAAGCTACGCACTTATCATCAGGTCAGGAGTCTTCTATGTTATGCATGTTATGTCGCCTAAAATAACTATGCTTCCTGGATTGTTTCCTGAAGTATAGCCTGAGCTAATAACAGAAAAACAAACCCTGGGCGTCTTGATGTCATACGCTTTATGTTGTAACATCCAGCCATGACATTCATCTTCACTTACTCTTAGTTCTCTCTGCAGAACACTCTTCATGTATGTCATAACATCAGTTGTGACATTCATTCATACACCAATGTTTTGCCATAAAGTGCAAGCAATCAAGAGCATCTACAATTTTTAGCATTACGTTTCATATTGTTTATGTTTATGCTTCTTTTTCGTTTGTCCACTTGGACATTTTCTTTTTCTTTTAAGGACATTAATAAAGGAAAAACCCTAAAAAACTTGGTTCTCTAATATTTGGACTAATGGTCAGTATCCTTTGCTTGACTTGTAGTTTGACTTTTGGATTTGTGGACTTTGGTTACTTATCCCTTTGCTATTGGATTCATCTGATACTTGAGACCTTTGGTTGACCTTTGAAGACTTGTCTTTGATACATACCTTAGACCTTATAGCTTGAGTTCTTATTTCAACAAATGCTTATCTTATTCTGTGCTTGTTGCTTATGACCTACTCCAATGGAATGAAATGTTGGTTTTGACTCTTGTCTAGTGCTGTCAAGGTTCTGATTAGTTCACATGCACACACAAAGGCTTCCTCTTGAGATACCTTACAATGAGACCTTTTATTTCTTGCTATTTATTTTATACATTAGGATAGTCTCTTCATCTCCCCCCTTGTTAAATTTTCAAAATCTTCTCCCTTTTTCAAAAACCTTATTGTTTTCAAACTTAAACCACTTTCTCAATAAATCTTGACTTTGTTAAGTGATTTTTTCAAAATATTTTTCTTAAATAAATGCTAATACATCTTAAGCATATCAAAACAATTTCAAAAGACTTAAAAAAACACAAAACTCATTCAAATCTTTTGTGCCTTTGCGCACTTTTTCCTTTTAAACCTTTTCTTAAGGATAGTCATTAGTTGTGTTCTTGTAGTGATGCAACTCCTATACTTTTACAATAATGTAGAAAGGTGATGATATTTTCCACTTAGATATTGAGTGATAGACTTTTTTATTTTAATCCAAGCAAAAGTCCTCCATCTTAAGATGATGCAAATGCTCCTTCCTCATTAATTGTGGGTAGTAAGTTGAGTTTTCACTCGAATATGAAGAAATGTCTATTCATTTAAAATCAATCAAAATAAACATTTTTTTATTGTTACCACGAACTACGAGGTTTTGATCCTTCATTTCACTTTGTGGGTACATAGGCACGAGGCTCAGAAAGTCTTGTCAAACCAAAATCTTAAAAAATATTTCTCTTCTCATCTCCATAATGTTTTGCAAACAACTCAATTTTAAGCCAAACACAAATTTTCAAGAGGTTCCTATAGAGTACTATAGATGTTTTGGGTGCTAACACCTTCCCTTTGCATAACCAACCCCCATACCCTTGCCTCTTTGTTTTATTAGTTTTGTTTTAAAACTCTGCTGAGGATCTCATATCTCTAAGTAGGTTGAGCCTAACTTGTCTATATGTGTTATATTATTATTTGTTGTTTGCTTTTGTTTTTTTGGGTGCTTGGTGATTTCTGAGTGGTGAGATAAGTCCTATACTCAGAATTGAGTGCACTTGAGATAGTATGGTGGTATATTCATGTTTGGCTTACATGGAGAAGACTTTGAGAATATTGGTTGTCAATTTCTTTTTTAATGAAGATGTGTTGTATAAGAGAAACTTTGACATTGTTTCATTCTGGTGGATATTGATTACTTCACCAAGTGGGTTGAAGCAACATCTTATGCTAATGTGACCAAGTAGTTTGTGGTCAGGTTTATCAAAAATCTGATTATATGCCGATATGGTGTTCTGAGTAAGCTCATTACTAATAATGGGTTGAACTTGAATAATGAGATGATGAAAGAGCTTTGTGACGATTTCAATATTAAACATCATAATTCTTCTCCTTACAGACCTAAGATGAATGAGGCTGTCGAAGCTGCGAATAAGAATATTAAGAAGATTATCCAGAACTTGGTTGTGACATATAAGGATTGACATGAGATGCTCCCTTTTGCTTTGCATGGGTATCATACATCTATCCGCACTTTAACATGGGCAAACCTTTTCTCACTTTTGTATGGCATGAAAGCAGTGCTCCCTGTAGAGGTTGAGATCCCATAAATATGAGTCTTGATGGAAGCCAAGTTGTTTGAGGATGAATGTTGTCAAAGAAGATATGATCAATTAAATTTAATTGATGAAAAGAGGATGACAACCTTGTGCAATAGTCTATTATATCAAAAAATAATGAAGAAAGCATTTGATAAGAAGGTTCGACCTCGTGTATTTATAGAAGGCAACCTCGTGCACAGAAAGATCTTGTCTTTTAACACTGGTTATAGGGGCAAGCAGAATCCTAATTATGAAGGACCATATGTTGTTAAGAAAGCCTTCTCTGGAGGTGCATTAATTCTTACAACTATGGATGGTGAGGAGTTCTATGCCAATGCAGTCAACAAATACTTCGCCTAAAAAAAATAAAAGAAAAATCGCTAAGTTAAAACCCCGAAAGGGTGGCTTAGGGAAAAATGAGCGTCTCAGTGGGGTGAAAACCCGAAAGGGTGGTCCAAGCTAAAGTTAGAGACATAAACAGAAAATAATCATCCCGGTACATTAAAAACTTGAAAGGGTAATTTAGGAAAAAGTTAGGGATTATGGAAAGCAACTGCGTCAGGCCAGATGATGCGTGTTTTCCGTAAGTATACGAAGTACATCAAAGAAATATAAAAGATTATTATTCCCACAGTGACCGATGTCAAGCTATCTATAACTATTGTTAGGGTGTTCTATTTTAGGCTAATCAAACACGATTGTAAAGTGCATGAAAAATTAAAATAATGAAGGTAGAATAAATTCATAGAAACAATAATGGAATGAAATTCACATCGATCAGAAAATACTTCAATTGTGTCTAATAGAATTACTTATGGGGCAATATTTTCTTCCTTGAAAAAGAGTTAATTAAAGAGGATCTCAAATCGATCAGACAATACTCCTATTGTGCCTAAGGATGACGGAGCGAAACTCACACCGACGACCACTACCAAAAGGATGATAGGACAAACACTATCAAACAATCTGACATTAATGACTATGACAGACCCCCCACCAAAAGGATGACGGAGCGAAACTCACACTGGTCACTACCACGAAAAGGATGATAGGACAAACACTATCGCATAATTTGACATTAATAACTATGACAGACCCCCCACCAAAAGGATGACGGAGAAAAACTCACATTGGCCACTACCACCAAAAAGATGATAGGAGAAACACTATCGCACAATCTGAAATTAATGACTAAGACAGACCCCCCACCAAAAGGATGACGGAGCGAAACTCACACCGGCGAACACCACCAAAAGGATAATAGGACAAACACTATCGCACAATCTGACATTAATGACTATGATAGACCCCCCACCAAAAGGATGACGGAGCGAAACTCACACCGGTCACTACCACGAAAAGGATGATAGGACAAACACTATCGGATAATCTCACATTAATGACTATGAAAGACCCCCACCAAAAGGATGACGGAGCGAAACTCACACAGGCCACTACCACCTAAAGGATGATAGGACAAACACTATCGCACAATTTGACATTAATGACTATGACAGACCCTCCACCAAAAGGATGACGGAGCAAAACTCACACCGGCCACTACCACCTAAAGGATGATAGGACAAACACTATCGCACAATTTGACATTAATGACTATGACAACCCCTAACCAAAAGGATGATAGAGTGAAACTCACACCGGCCACTACCACCTAAAGGATGATAGGACAAACACTATCGTACAATCTGACATTAATGACTATGAAAGACCCCCCACCAAAAGGACGACGGAGCGAAACTCACACCGGCCACTACCACCAAAAGGATGATAGGATAAACACTATCGCACAATCTGACATTAATGACTATGACAGACCCCTCACTAAAGGGATGACGGAGCAAAACTCACACCGACGACTACCACCGAAAGGATGATAGTACAAACACTATTGCACAATTTGACATTAATGACTATGACAGACTCCCCACCAAAAGGATAACGGAGCAAAACTCACACCGACCACTACCTCCAAAAGGATGATAGGACAAACACTATCGCACAATCTGACATTAATGACTATGACAGACCCCCACCAAAAGGATGACGGAGCGAAACTCACACTGGCCACTACCACCAAAAGGATGATAGGACAAACACAATTGCACAATCTGACATTAATGATTATGATAGACCCTTCACCAAAAGGATGACGGAGCGAAACTCACACCGGACACTACCACCTAAAGGATGATAGGACAAATACAATCCTACAATCTGACATTAATGACTATGACAGACCCTCCACCAAAAGGATGACAGAGCGAAACTCACACCGACCACTACCACCAAAAGGATGATAGGGCAAACACAACCGCACAATCTGACATTAATGACTATGACAGACCCCCACCAAAAGGATGACGGAGCAAAACTCACACCGGCCACTACCACCAAAAGGATGATAGGACAAACACTATCGCACAATCTAACATTAATGACTATGACAGATCCCCCACCAAAAGGATGACGGAGCAAAACTCACACCGACCACTACCACCTAAAGGATGATAGGACAAACACTATCGCATAATCTGACATCAATTAGATGACAGACCCCCCACCAAAAGGATGACGGAGCAAAACTCACACCGGCCACTACCACCAAAAGGATGACAGAGCAAAACTCACACCAACCACTACCACCAAAAGGATCATAGGATAAATACTATCGCACAATCTAACATCAAGAAGATGACAGACCCGCCACCAAAAGGATGACAGAGCGAAACACACACACACAGGTTGCTATCACCAAAAGGATGATAGAACGACACGAATTGAAGGTTACCAACACCAAAACGATGCAGGCTAGGTTGAACCGACGAGGTTCGACTATCACCAAAAGGATGGTAGTAAGGCAATTGACAACGGTCACGCTTGCTGGATAAAACTCATTGGGGGAACACCTAAGAGGAAGATCGGATTGAAATGAATCAGCGGGGACGACCACATACTTGCTTGGAGGTCACAGTTTTGTTGAAATGGTTTCACGAGGAACACCCATGAACTGAAGAGGATGCCCCTGACTAGGCTGGATTTGTCTTTGTTGTTTTGTTTTGGTCAATAAAAGGTTGAACAACTTCGTGAGGAACGCTCACGGCTTTACTGAAGATGCCCCTGTCTAGGCTGAATCTTGCATTGAACTTCTTGAATTTTCCCAACAAAAGGTTGAACAACTTCGTGGGGAACACCCATGGTCTTGAATGATATGCCCCTGACTGGGCTGGATGTTGATTTGAAGATTTGATCAACCACGAGGTTGAAATACGTAATGGGAAATACCCATGGTCTTGAAAAAGATGCCCATGACTGGGCTGAATCTTGCTTTGAATATCTTTGAATTTCATGAGGGAAACCCACAGTCTTGCAAAAATGCCCCTGACTTGGCTGATGATTACTTTGAAGCTCTTGAATTTTCCCAACAATAGGTTGAACAACTTCGTGGGGGACGCCCACGGCCTTGCGGAGGATGGCCCTGACTGGGATGAAGATGGTTTTGGAAATCTCCGAGATTTATCCTGGACCTTGACTTGCATATGTGAATGTTGGATGTTAATGATATTCCATAGCGAATGGAAGTGCAAATGCAAATGCTGACGTGCGGAGATGCAAAAGCTGGGGAAGTATGATATGGTTTGCATATGATGCAAGATGCTTATGATGACGAATGCGATGCTTATGATGCATATGATTGTAGACGGGTAATTGGAAATGCAGGTGGAGACTCTAACGTGATGGAATTTTAGTAGTTGCCAATGTGGATTGGACTTTGGGTGGTGGGAGGGCTTGACTTCCTCGACATGCAGTTTGCTGAAGACGCTATGATTGTAGCAGACGAAGATGCTCTAGATGCCCCAAGTCTGAGCACTTAGTGATTTGTTGTGAATTTTGCTTCAAAGAAGGTTGCAACTCTGCTTGATAGTTAGGATGTCCTGGTCTTGCCCCAGTTTAAATATGACGATGGTCTGCCCCAGATTAACCAGTTTTGAAGTTGAAGCTGAACTCTGATGACTTGAGATAACTTGCCCCTGCTCAAGCTATTGAGTGATTTGCCCCAGCATGTGGGTTTTGAGGTAGTCTTGTTTCGCGACAGCCACTGAAAGTCAAGTTCTTCATTGATTGCTCCTTGTTGAAGTGTCTTTGAATACCTAGCATTGTTTTGCAATTAAAAATGTACACCCACAAATGGTAATATTAATGCAAAGTTCGATGCAAGTTTTGAAAAAGTGTCATTTTATTTGAGTGTAGTGATAGTGTGAGATGAATGGACCGTTAGCCCAAACGTTGTGCTGATATTGATTAGTGCGTGAAAGATATAGCAAGGATAATGACACCAATGTTGATGATTAGCAAGTATGTGAGGAGTCAGTTTACGCAACCTTATGCTTTCAGAATAAACCTTGCCTCAATTAGGTCTTTCGAGGGTTGTAACATGGTCTGGTTCACGGTTTATGAAACAAAGGATATTAGGCTCAAAGTATGATTTGTACCCACCCCTTCTTCTTAATGATCTCCAGTCCTACGTTCAGTTAATTCTGCACTTGTCTTGATGGAGTAAGCTTGATAACTCAAGGTTTGCTTGAAATGGCAGTCACCTTATTTTGTTTTTGATGGATATCGGTGACCCTTTTTGGGTAACCACTGAATCTTATTGGTTTTTTTGTTGAGGGTTTGAGGACCTCTTTTGCTTTTGTTTTGATCCCTAACTTTTGCATGGATTGACTTCGCTTGTCAGATCCATCGGGATTGCCTTGATTTTTGCCTAAGCCCCCCTTTGAGGTGTTTGAATTAGCAGGCTTTTGATTTTTTGGGTTTTTTGTTGTGATTGCCATATCATGGGTTATTGATGAACAACCGTCTTCTGGATTTTGCTTTTTTGACTCGAGTGCGGTATTGAATTAACTGAACACTACCCTGCCCCAGGTTGAGTGTAAAGGTTTGAATATTTGAAGGAAACTACTACTTCTAAGCTCGAAGTGGTTTACTAGGGATTAACTCCTTATATCTCCTGTGTTTGGGGAATTGAAACAATGTTTATACATCATCGACGAGATTCTGTCTGAAAGCATACGACTTGCAATTATGGGTATCTCGTTTTCATCATCCTCCCTTAAATCATGCTAAAAAATGTGTCGGTGGTTGTGATAAAAATGAGTGAATACGACATAATTAATCCAAAACATGCATAAACAATACATTAATGAAAACCAAATACGAATGGCAATTGTTCAAAGCATACAGTATTTAAACAAACAAAGACAAAATACAAGAAAGAAAATAATAGAAATGGTAACATGACTGCCTTCTTCGGGGAACTGAACTTGACTTGAGTTGATTTGATCTGATGCTAGCACTAGCTGGCCGGTGGCATAGGGTTATTAATGACGTTTAGTGACTTGCCATTGAAGTTGATAGCATCCCTGTCGATCATGTATTGAACTTTGTTCTTGAAAGCCCTGCAATTCTCAATGGTGTGACCTGGAGCACCCTTATGGAACTCACAATGATCATTTGCATCATAGTCAGCAGGAAAGGCAGTTGGGGGAGCTAAATCTCTCAGAACAATAGCCTTTTTCTCCATCAACTAAGCAAAGATTTTAGCATATGTCATTGGCAGGCGATCAAAAACTCTATCTGGCCTCCACGTTCTCTGTTGACGTTGTTGGCGAGCACCTTGTTGTTGTTGCTAAGGAGGATACTGATATCCTTGTTGATTATAGGCTTATTGCTAAGGAGCCTGTTGCTGAGGCGGTTGAGCTTGAACTGCTTGCACAGCTGGTGGATAAGACATTGGAGCGTATAATGTAGCAGCAACATATGGATACTGATAATAGGGGACTTAATAAGGCATATGAGCGAGAGCTTTTTGGGGAGCTTGATCTTTCTGCAAAGAAATAGCATTTGTTTCGCCCTCTTTCTTCTTGTATCCATTGAAAGGCTTCTTGGCATTGGCCTAGATAATAGAACCTCCTTGGATCTTTCCACTCTTCAGCCCTTATTTAATTCCTTCACCAACAATTACCAAGTCGGAGAATCCAGCAGAGACACTACCGATCAACTTCTCGTAGTATTGGCCTTGCAAGGTACCCATGAAAATGTCAATCAGTTCAAGGTCAACAAGAGGTGGATGCACCCTTGCGGCTAGCTCTCTCCATTGTTGTGCATACTCCTTGAAGGATTCACTGTCCTTCTGTGTCAATACTCTGAAGCTGAGTACGATTCAGAGCAAGGTCTGTGTTATACTTGTACTGCTTGACAAATGCATTAGTTAGCTCAGCCCAAGTGCGCAAATTGTTACGCTCATGCTACATATACCATTCGAGTGATGCCCCAGACAAGCTGTCTTGGAAGTAATGAACCATTAGCGTTTCGTCTCTAGCATAGGCAGCCATCTTGCGACAGTACATCTTCAGATGAATATTCGGGCAACTGAGGCCTTTGTACTTTGAAAATTTAGGCACTTTGAACTTGGGAGGGATAATGACATCAGGCACCAAACACATGTCTAAAGCATTGAGAAGTTTGAGTTGTGCCCCTCCGTGACTCAGAGTTTCTCAGCTAGATCACGACACATATTCATAGCTTCTAAATCCTGAGCGGCAACAGGATTGGCAATGGGGATAGAAGCATGATAGTTCTGAACATCATCATACTGGTCCATCAGATTATCTTCGGCATGAGGAACAGGAATCTGAACCACCGTAGGATGGGCCTGCGGGATAGCTCTAACAGTAACTCCAGGCGCTGGGATTGGTTGAGAAGTGGTCGCTGCGGTAGTAAAGTTCATTGGCATCCCATAAGGGTTAGGGATGGGAGCTGAGAGCTTTGAGGTAGACACTGGCACCTGACCATTGTTGTTGACGACGGCGGCAGCTTCACGCTGCTCTTCCTCTCTTCTGGCCGTGAGGAGAGCTTCAAGAACTTGGTCAATCTTTCCTTTGATGGAGTCCAACTCTTCTTTGAAGGCAACTTGTTCTTGCTGAATCTGTTCCATCATTCGTCTTGTATTGGCTCTAGATGTGTACTAATGTCGAGGAATCATCTTGATTTACTGGAGATGAAGGAAGGAGAAATGAGATACTGCCGAAGGATGGAAAAATGCAAGATGCACAACAGATGCAATGCAAATGATATGCAAGATGCAATGCAAGATGAAAGATCTAGGATCACAGGATCACAATTCAAATATCTTCTGAAACTGGTAACTGTAACAGGTAAGAAACCGCAGTTCCTACTCAAGGAAAAAAATACAAGTAGACCCTATACGGGAAGATCTAGATATTCTACCCATAATCCCACTCACGGGATGGTTTCTATGTTTTGTTCCTAGGATCATGGACACTAAACGTATCAGCGTGATGCAACAGGCTGGCTGTATTACGACGATAATGATGATAAGGTATCTCTTGAGCGGAGTCCTCATGCTAGGCACACAAGGAGCGAGTCCTTGGCGACTAACACTACACGACCACCCATATCGGAACTGGTGCTAAAAAGGGTTCCCAGAATCATGGACCCTTCATTAATCAAGTCACGCAACAGGCTAGCTGTGTTACAACAAGATCTACGAATAGGTCTCCTCTGGAGGAGCTTTCATTCTAGGCACACAAGGAGCAAGTCCTCAGAGACTAACACTACTCGACTACCAATTCTAAACTATGTGTTCTCTCTGCTTTTACCAAAGCTCGGGCGTAGAGCTTTACTCATGATGTCATCCCAAGAACCAACAGGCAAATAAGATAACAAGCATAAAATAAAATCCACAAGAGAACAAATACATAAATAAGAAGAAAAACAAATAAAAACAACACTCCTCACAAAACCATAAGATAGGCTCGACTCTCTCTTGCATGGAGCAAATTCCCCAGCAGAGTCGCCAACTGTCGCACCTCGAAAAATCATGGAGACATTTCGGAGAAACGACCCTCGTGCGAAAGGCGCGGAAATGCGGCTCGACAGAGTCGCCACCGAACTTTATTTATCCCTGTCACACCCTCATTTTTGCATTTAGCCTTTATACCCTACATTCGCCATATCATACATCATTCTATTGCATATCGAGCATGTGGGTACGAATTAGGTCGGCTTGTCATTTTTCATTTCAAATGAGATAACTTGTCTATCTTGGACTATATGGAGGAACAGGTTCATCACCTAAGGTTTGATCTAAGTTGGAAAATCTATTCATCTAGATTTCTTCAAGGAGAAGTTACTTGAAAAAAATATTAGGATATTCAAAATATATTCCTAATGAACATGAAATTCAAGGCCAAATTCAAGATTGCTTCATCCAATTTTGTTTCAAATTCTTGATCAAGTGGAGTCCAAATCTGCAAAGTGTGAGTCAAGATCACAAGTCCATAATTCAAGACTTCTTCCATGTCAAGTTTGATGGTTCTAGGGAAATCCATCATGAATTCATGAATTAGAGGCAAGAATATTACCAAGAGAAATTTTATGACATTACAAGAATGTCATTTGTTGCAAGATTTCCAACTCTAAGTAATGTTTAGAAATTAATTTATTTCTAATCTTCATTCAAGTCTCTAATCAAATTCATGTTATGGTAATACCACACCAAGTCCACATTATGCTTAGAAACATCCAAGAAATATGCAAGAATTAAATCAAGATTGGAATGTTTTAAAGACCAAGATTATGCATGTTTAATCATGGCAAAACAGTCCCATGCAAGAGGTGACAAATTTCTTCATGTCACAAGATCACATGTCACAAGACCAAGGGAATAACATGTGACAATGCTTCTAGATATCAGAATTTTCAAAATGTTGTCAAAGGTGGTAGCATTAACCATAAGAGCTGTCCAAGCACAAGCCAACAAAATGGGTGCAAGGCACAAAGTGCTGCAGAAAAAACAGCATAGGCAAAGTGCAACAGCAAAAATGCAGCATAACTCTTGCATGGAAATGGAAAGAAAGAGATTGACATGAGAAAAGGTGGTAAGAGACATTACCCCATGAAAAAAATCTGATATGTGGGAAGAAGAGAAAACCCTAGGAGCTGAGATAAGAAGGAGGGGGTTGTAAAGGAGAGTTCATTCATTCAACATCCATTCTACACACATTGAAAAAACCAGAAAAAAGAGAGTGATATAGAAGCATAAGAGGACCATTGAGAAGCAGAATCTTCACAACATAGAGTGAAGAGTGGAGAGCACATCCAACAAAGGTCATTGGAGTACCTGCAAGAAGGATAGGAAGCTCTTGGTATCCATTTCTTCAATCCTTTCTCCCTTTACTTTTTGCCTTTATATTCATTTCATTTACTCTCTTGTGTGTTGTTTTACTGTATATATCATGTAAGGTCCCAATAGGGACCAAGAAACCATTTTCAAGAAACCATAAAATGAAGGAAAACAAAGAAAAAAAATTATTTTTTTATCTGGTAGCCTGACACGGGCCGTGTCACACGACACTGTCGGCCGTGTTGCACATCTGTTTGCATTTTCATGACACAAAATGCCCAGGACCCCTGACACGGGCCGTGTCACACAACACGGCCACCAGTGTTGTGCTTCTGTTTGAGATTTCTTACCACAAAATGCCCAGGACCTCTGACACGGGCCGTGTCACACCCCTGTCAAGCCTAAAAAAACATTTTTTGCCCAAACCTCATAACACGGGCCGTGTCACACAACACAGCCACCCGTGTCACACCTCTGTCAAGCCTCAAAACTCATATTGCATGTACCTTATGACACGGGCCGTGTCACACAACACGGCCACCCGTGTTACACCACTGTTTTGACACTTTTTTTGATATTTTACCTCCAAAATTTTTTTCGTTTTTTTTGCATGTCTCGAATTTTTTTAGCCGATTAACCCCATATGTTTGCATGATTTTAGTGTGAACATTGCTATTGTCCTTGTTGACTTTTGATTCCAAAAACCATTTTCAAAAACAAACTCTCGATTTTGTCAAGCCATTTCTAACCTTGTAAGTCGGTTGCCTTGTGCACCGCCATCGACCTTGTCCGTATCGCTTCAAATGTATCTTTACAAACAATAAACCTTGATCCAACGTCAAGTGGTTCTCTTTTCTCATAAAAATCCAAAACACAATAAAATATACGATTAGAATTATGCACCATGAGCTTTAAAGTGGTAGAGAAGGAATGAGAATGGAATCCTCCTACGCTCGTTCCGAATGTTTTGGATACAAGACGCTCGACTTGGCTATTTGAACCATTCATCTCTATCCAAGTTCCTTTTATGTAACCCTAATCAAGAACCATTTCTCTTCAAAAAAACCTAAAAATAACATCAACTCATCAAACTATTTTTTCGCCTTAGGGCATCAATCAAAAACCCTTTTTCAAGGTATAAAATCAACCAACAAAAAACTATTTCATAAGCCTCCGAACTACAGAGCTATGATTCTTCACTTATTTTAAGTGAGGATACGTAGGCACAAGAGCCACAATCCTTGGAGAGCATTAAAATAAACCAACCCCTCTTTTCCTTAAGCAAGCAAACTCTTAATAAAAACACCTATTCACGCTAAATAACCTAGGGGGTTCCCATCGAGTACGATGGATGCGAGGGGGTGCTAATACCTTCCCCTTGTATAACCGACTCCCGAACCCTAAGACTTGGTTGTGATGACCATGCTTTTTCCCCAAAGGTTTTATCGCTATTTTCCTTTCCCTCTTTGGGATAAATAAAATCCGGTGGCGACTCTGTGTCATTTTTCGCGTAGCGACAATCCCGAATAAACAGGAGAGGAAAATGTCAAGAAAACCTCTTAAAACGAAAGGATAGGAACAGGGCTGTCGCAACCAAGTTCCGGGTTCAGGAGTCGGTTACGCAAGGGGAAGGTATTAGCACCCCTCATGTCCATTGTACTCAACGAGAACCTCTTAGGGTATTTTGTGGTGAGTGTTGTCTAGGTTTGCTTGTTTTTCTTCTTAATAAAGGCGAATTGGTAGGATAATGAGTGAAGACACTAAGGAAAAAATGGGTGGTTATGGGATAGGGTGCTCGCCAAGGATTGGGGCCCTTGTGCCTACGTATGCTCATTCAGACGAGAATGAGAAATCAGAGCGTCGTAGTTCGACTACGGGAAAGGATGGGGGAAAGGTGGACGGAAAAAAAAGGAGAGGGATAGAAGTGTGCCTGCTAAGATCATCGCAATCTTGTGCCTACGTATCTTACATTCAGACGAGAATGAAGAGTCATTCTAGTCGTAGTTCGTGGTAACGACCGAGAAAAGGGTACGGGGAAACGGGAAGATGGATAGAAGGTAGCTCGCCAAGATCATCGCAATCTTGTGCCTACGTATCTTACATTCAGACGAGAATGAAGAATCAGAGCAGTTATAGTTCGTGGTAACAACCACGAAAATAAACGGGATTGAATGGTTTGAAATCAAGTTGAGAGACGAAAGAGTGACTGACGAACAACTTAAGGGCGTACCTCAAGAGCTTGTCACTCAAGAATTCAAAGAATGCGAGATTCCAAGAACTCAATTCTTTCGGAAATTGGGTTGAAAAGATTTGGATGTTTTGAAATCGATAGAATGGACTAATAATAACTCAAGGGCGCACCTCGAGAGTTACTCATTTGAATAATCAAAGAATGCTAGATTCTAAGAATATCCCTCTTTCGTAAGTTTAAAAAAACATTTGTAAAAGATTGAATCGAAAATGGAATGTGAGGCAAAAGGAGGTTGGTTTGAAAATGGCTCGACTACAAGTCGAGGATTTGTTTAGAATATGGAACCGACTTGACGACATGTCAAGGGTTAGATGGTGAGAAACGATATCAGTCCCTAAAGGTGCCCCTAATATCGATACCACAATGAATTGTAAAGTGTGTGTGAAATATGGATTGCGAATGCGTACAAGCACTCGACTTAGGATAATGTTTAAAAATGGTTTAGTTTGAAAAAGTCGAAAGATTGAATAAATAGCCACCCAAAAGCATGCCTCAAGAGCTATTTACTCGAAGATTCAAGGAATGCGAGATTCCAAGAACCTCCCTCTTTCGGAGTTTGAACTGAGAAAATGTTGAGAAAATAATTTGAATCGAATCGAGGGTATGAAAAGAGTTTGTGGTATGAGAGGCGAGAATACGAGATTGGATTTGAAAAGTATAGGATAAATGAAGATTATTTGGCAAATGAGACATAGGCCTCACAATCAATTAATCGGGGTATCATTTGGATACTAGATCCTAACAACACCTTTTTCATTATGAAAATGTTTGGATGAACAACGGAAATATCACACGGAATGCTAGATTCCTATGATATTTCTTTGTCCAAAATAGCGTACGAAAATGTCGAAAAATACATTACTTAAGGCGTACGCCTCAATAACAATCGTCCAAAAACCCAAGAAGTGCTAGACTTCAAGGATTTAGTTTGCTTTGAAAAAGTATTCGAGGTGAGTCGAGGTTTGAATTTGAATTTTTAGCGTGTGCACTAGCAAAGTGGGCTAGTCTTCTAACTGACCAACTAGAAATAATTGATCAAATAGGTGTCACTGTAAGTAAGCCTAGGATTAAGCTTTAAAATGTTGTGTATGGTGATCAAAGGTCGATGGCGAGGCTTTGAAACCACTCGACTTACATGGGTGGAAAAGGGCTCGATAAATTGAGAATTTAATTTTAAGAATGATTTTGAAGCATTAAAGCATAAGTAAGAAAATAACTATTATATTTGGAGGGAGAGGGGTACCTTGTTATCGAATGGGAGTGAAATAGAGCGAGTCGAATTTTAGAATCTTTTGGTCCTAACCCAAACTTATCCAACAAAGTCAAAATGGATCAAAGTTTATTAAATCATTTAATTATATTAATCCGAATTAATTATTAAAATTATTCGAATGAATCAAATAATTAAATTAATTAAAAATTATTAATAAATTTAAATAATCAATTAATTGGGATAATTAAATTTAATTATCAAAATTATCCAACTAAATTGAATAATCAAGTTAACTAAAAAATAATTAGCAAAATTAATCCAAAAAAATTCAAATTAATCCACTAATCTTCATTTAAAAGCTTAGCCTCATGTCTAACCATTGGATGCTCATTCATATCTCGAAGTATATTGGATGGAGCTGCTGAAGCTAATTGAAAGACGTTGTTGTCGCTGGGGCTGTTACAACAATGGGGCTGCTACGACATTCTTTTTTGAATGTAGGACTAATCTTCTGCAAGAGAGTAGCAAGCGTTGTTGCTTCAGAAGTAGCCTTGCTCCCATCTCTCGAATAACCTAAAGGCCTCAATGATTTTCAAAGCAAAATGGAATACGATTCACCAAAGTAGACAGCTTACACCAACTACCTCTAGATACATATTTTCTCATCACCCCAAACATCAACTTTAGAAGCTTGATAATTCACAATCATACAAACACAATTTCCTAAAACTGCAACATCAATTCAATTTGTATAAAATTCACAATATATTAAAAATGCAGCTTAATAACTTTAGATACAAGAGTTAACATTCCAACAGTTTTTCTTTTGAAAATATCTATGGGTCTTCACAACATTGAAATGATGCCACAAAATAAAACATGGATTTGTATCATGAATTTAACCCAAAAATAGAAGAAGAAACAACATCAAAAATTTAAATAGAGCCATAAACGAAGAGGAAGTATGCCAACCAACATCGAACATGTAATCTTGGACAGGTTCTGAATGCTACCGTTGCGGACCGCTGTTGTACCTGAAACTGAAACATGATAAAATATGAAAAACAAAACAAACACGGCTACAAGTTGGATCAAACTTTACCGAAACATAGAGACTCAAAGCTTTGCGTTGTCGAAGTTTTTTCCGAAACAACGGTATGAAGTTCGAGCTAGAATGCATCGATATGGATATGGTCGTAGTGTCGAAGTTGCTGTTGTATCAGAGTTGCTTGTTGAAAGATGATGTAAGCAATTACTGGTTAGAACCTTCTTGATGCTATGAAGTTGTTCTGCTGCTACTTGCTCATCAACCTATAAACTACACCAGTTGAAGAAACAATGAAATCTATGACATAGCTAAACCTGTTGCCCGTTGAAACAGCTTACGAACACGTCTTTGCAACCACTAACTTTCTGAAACATATGGAAGATTGATTTGTCACCCGATATATCATTGCAACCCGAGTTTGTTGTCGAAGGACGATGTATGTCCTTGCTGCTGTGAACAAATGAAAAACGGAGCCAACAAGGATATCGTGTTTCTCTTGAACAATGCTGAGTCGACGCGTTGCTGTTGTGTTAAATCCAAAACTCATAGCAGAAATGGTAGCATCAATACAGGCCTAATTGTGAATCAAGTTGAGACAGAAAAACTGAATCAATGTCATTATCACCACGTTGTGTTTTCTCGAACACTTGGTGGGCGGCGTATACAGGGTAAATCAAGAAAGAAGGTGTAGACATTTGGAGTGATCTTGGTGATGAAAACAGAAGAGGGTGGCGGTTTGACGATGGTGTAGAAGACGGAAGGATCTAGATGGAGGTGAGGGGTTTTGTAATTGTGAAGGAGATGAGGATTTAGCTGAACGGGTTATCGGGGGAGGTGGTTGTGTTTTCGAAGAAGAAAATGAAGAACAGAGAGGTGATGGTGGGATAGGAGAAGAAGAAGACGACGAGGTGTCTTGGAAGCTGAGGTTCGGCATTCATGGTAATGGGTTTTAGTGGCGGCGGATATGGTGGTTCGTGTGGATTTTGCGGTGGTGGTGGATTGAAGATGAGTTTCACGGTGCCGTTTCAATGGAAGAGGAAGAAGAATAGGAAAACTAGGGTTATGGTTTCTCAGCAGCGTCGTTTTCGCTCTGAGAAGGGAGATGAGCAGTACCTCACACTAAAATTACTCCCCCTTTATATCACCATCCGACCCTCTCTTCTTTTCCCAATGGGCCTCCAATGTGGGCCTCTTTTTCCCTAAAAAAAACTAATTCTTTTTTCTAGTTTCTTTTCATTATTCTAATTAATAACTATTATTAAATATTAACAAATATAATAATTAAAAATTAAGTTAATATATTAACAACTATTTAATACATAAATATTAACAAATACATAATTAATAGATATTAACAATTATATATAAAACAAATTAAAAATTTACAAAATATTATAAATTACTTAATGTTATTATTAACAAACAAAAAACAATATATGTACATAAAATATTATTATTAATTATATTTTAAAAAGAAAAAGTTTAGGAAACTTAAAATAGAATCAATATTCACAAAAACCTTAGGCCACATCTCACACTCTTATTGGACAGAATAATAAAAGTTGGAAAATCCTCCAATGGCAAGCGGACACGTGTCTAAATAGCTAGAAATTAAACGGGAAATGCACAAGTGAAAATAGAATCGAAAATGCGAAAATATTTTTTAAGAAAAGGGTAGGACAAATTTAGGGTATGACAATAACCATGAGAAAAATGAGGTTCAGAAGGATGATGCTAATATTGTGAACCTTGATGACTATTCAGATAATGATCTGATAGCCACGATTAACCCTGGCATAGCCAAAAGGATCATGAGTCAGAAAGGGATGAAGGCAGCTGTGCAGAATACTCGTAAGAAGAAGGCTGTGACAAAGAGTACTCATGTGGGACCTACCAAAGCTTGGAGCAAGGTAGTTCCAAAGAAGAGGAAGGCCCAAACTAGTTCTGAATCAGACTCTGAATCAGATGTTGCTTGTGATGTCACTGAACTCCAACCAAAGAAGAGACCCATAACTAGCAAACTGGATGCTAGTGTTCCAGATGTCCCTATTGACAATGTCTCATTCCATTATCCATCTAGTGTCGACAGATGGAAATATGTGTATCAAAAGAGGTTGGCTTTGGAGAGAGAGCTAGCTCAGAATGCTTTTGAAAATAAGTAGATCATGAATCTTATCCATGATGTTGGTTTGCTAAAGACTATCACTCAGTTCTCACAGTGCTATGAAATACTTGTTAAGGTATTCATAGTAAACCTATCAGAAGAATGCGCTGATAGAAAATCTAATGAGTTTGACAAAGTATATGTAAGAGGGAAATGTGTCTCCTTCTCCTCAACAATCATCAACAACTATCTTGGAAGATCAGATGGAGCCCAACCTGATATAGCTGCTTCTGATAACAAAGCGTGTCAAGTTATTACTGGAAACCAGGTCAAAAGCTGGTCCACAAAAGGAAAGCTGGTTGAAAGTAAATTGAGTGTGAAGTATGCTATGCTGCATAAGATTGGTGCTGCCAACTGGGTTCCCACAAACCATAAATCAATTTTTGCAACTATCCTGGGGAAGTTTATTTATGCTGTTGGGACCAAAACAAAATTTGATTATGGAACCTACATTTTTTATCAGACCATGAAGCATGCAGGCAACTATAGTGTCAAAGGCCCCATTTCATTTCCCTCTCTTATCTGTGGAATAATTTTGACTCAGTATCCCAATCTCCTCAAAGAGAATGACTCTGCAGGCAAGAGAGAAAGCCCATTGTCTTTCCATCACAAGCTGTTTCAAGGAACACATGTTCCTAACATTGTCATGACATCAGCAGAGACATCCAAAGGGAGCTCTAAGACAGGAAAGGCTGAGGTTATTGCCATGCTAAAAGAAACTTGCAGTGAGTTGGAAACAAGGAAGCAAAAACTTGAAAGGTTGATCAGGGCTCTTGAGCAAAATGAAGATAATGAGTCTACTCAAAATGATGAGGACAAGGATGATAGGTCTGATGGTCAGGAAGCTGAATCAGAATAAGCTGATGAAAGTTCTAATGAAAGTAGTGATGAAGATGTCTCAACAGATACTTGGACATTGACTCCAGCTCTTCTGAGGAGGAAGATTAATATGTTTGTGTTGGTGAGTTGCTGTGTGGCACAGGATGATGGTTTGCTTGGGCTGATGATGAACTGCTGTTGGTGTGGCTAGTTTTTTTGGTTAGACTTTTGTTTCTTGGTATTTTCTTTGACAACATGGGAGATTTGTGTTGCTCCTCATGATCTTTATGTTGTAATAACCCCTAACATCTGTGCTTCCGTACTTATTTTGATCTATACTATTTAATTAGTTTTGATCTAAATTTGTGGCTAAAAAGGGGGAGAAGTGGTAGTAAGTGGTAGTAACAGCAAGGCTAGATTTCTGTCCCTTACAGGTGGAAGATCAGGTGGAAGACTTGGTTGTTGTTGCTGCTCTAAGTGTGCTACAGGTGTTGCTGCTAATATGCATGTTTGAAGAGAACATGCTTGCAGGTGTGATAACAGGATGTTGTTGCTGATGCGTGAGTTCCTAATATGTGTAGGAATGTATGTTAGAATTGTGTGAGTTTTGGCTGAAGCTGCTATGATGTGTGTGTTCCTTGATGGAACCCAGTAGTAGTGTAGCTGCTAGTAGTGTGCGTGTTTGCAGTGTGTTTGCAGAATGTGTGTGGCTGTGCATCTTTTCAGGGGGAGTAACACAGGATGTTTCACAGAAAGCTGTGACATCTGTAGTCTAGGCTAATAGGTGATTATGTTCTTCAGGATGTCATCCTGAATGTCCTGACATCCATAATCCAGAGCAGTCTAGATAAATTTGTGTGACTGCAGGTTATGCAGGTTGTGTTTGCACTGATGTGTTGTGCATCAGTTGAGGGGGAGTATCACAAGATGATCCACATATTATTGTGTTACCTGCTATCTGGACTAGCAGGTAGTACTTAGGGTGTGAAGATGACTCTGATATGGTAATGTAGCTGTGCATGTTATTAGCTAGTAGCTTTCCTGCATATATGGTATGATTTCTGCTGCTTGTGATATCTGATATGGTAACAAAGTGTTGTAGCCAAAAAATAACAAAGGGGGACTTTGTAGATGCTTTTGATTGGCTGCATTTTGTGGCAAAACATTGGAGTATGTGTGAATGTCATAATTGATGTTATGACATACATGAAGGGTGTTCTGTAGGGTAAGTTGGGATAGCTAAGAGCAAGTTAAGTTGGATGTCATGCTGAATGTTATGACATCAAGCGTATGACATCAGGGCGCACAAGTTTTAGTTTCTAGTATTAGCTCAGGCTATACTTCAGGAAACATTTTAGGAAGCCTAGTTATCTCAGACGACATATCAGGCATTGCTGAGGATAAGATGGAATGCCCCTGACCTAATTGGACATACGCAGTTTCATGAAGAGAGGTTTATCTTGGGTAAACATAATTTCTACACCTAGGCCTAAGGACTGTATGCTGCTTATATATATATATATATATATATATATATATATATATATATATATATATATATATATATATATATATATATATATATATATATATATATATATATATATATATATATATATATATATATATATATATATATATATATATATATATATATATATATATATATATATATATATATATATATATATATATATATATATATATATATATATATATATATATATATATATATATATATATATATATATATATATATATATATATATATATACACATATACATACATACAGAAGGAGCAATCCTAATTCATTGGGGCTTTTGGACAGTGTTTAGAGAGTGTGTATTGAGTGTCCTTGTGAGTGAAGAATTCAGTCTTTGTACTGTGATCTTCATGTGTGTGTTTGTGTCTTAGGATACTTGTGAGCCAAGCAATCATCTGCTGTATGATTGCATTGGACTAGTGAGTTTTGAGTTGTCTGTGAAGTGTGTCACTCTAAGCTTTTAAGCAAGAGTGTTGTGTATCTTGATCAAAGCTGTGAAGCAAGATCAAGGTTTGTTTGAAGTGTGTCTTCAATATTACTTGGGGGAGTGAGGTGGTAACTCAGGTCTAGCGTTAGGCTAAAGTGTCATTGGGTAGGTCTTAAGTGAAGAGTGCAAACTGGTTGTTTGACTCTAAATTAATTATGCTAATAGTGAATTTCCTCCCTGGCTTGGTAGCCCCCATATGTAAGTGTGGTTTCCACTGAACTAGGTAAACAATTACTTGTGTTATTTACTATTTTCATTTTCAGTTTTTCATTAAGCTTCAGTAGTCTGTGTTATAGTGGATGTCATAACATCTGTGATAACATCCACGGTTGGGTACCTAGAATTTCAGGCTCCTTCATCTGCGGTAGTGAAGTTCACCGGGATCCCATAGGTAATGGGGTTGGGAACATGAATTGAGATCCTTGAGGTAGATCGTTGCACATGACCGTTGTTGTTGATAGCAGCAGCTTCACGCAATTCTTCTTCCTTTCTAGCCGTAGTGATGGCTTCGAGAATCTGGTCGATCTTTCCTTTGAAGGAGTCCAACTCCTCTCTGAAAGCAGCTTGTTCTTGTTTAATTTTCTCCATCATGCATCTAGTATTGGCTCAAGTTGTGTACGGGTGTCGAGGAATCAACTTGATTTACTGGAGAAGGAAGGAAGGAGAAATGAGCTTCTGCTGTTGAAATGAAATGCAAGATGCATAACCAATGCAATGAATTTCAATGACATGTATGCAAGATGAAAGATCCAAGATCTCTGAATTAGACAGGTTCAAACTGTTCTGAGGTTGGCCGGAGGAATGTGTCAACAACCAAAGTCTCTGATAAGAGAAGCCCCGCAGGTAGGTTCTAAGACTGGTAAGTGCCTAGAGTCATGGATATCTTTCAAAGACATTATAGCCATGGCAAAGGCTCACCATAACAATAATATCCTTGAAAGGGTCTCCTATAGGTGAGGTTTTCGTATCCTCCCCATGATAAAGACTCCTTGGAGGCGTCCACTACATGACCATTGACACACGGGTTCCAAGAAAGGTTCTCAGAGTCATAGGTCGAGGTTAAAAATACTACTGTCAAGAAGTAATATGTTCAAGGGATCTCATCTAATTGAGGTGTTTATATTAACCCAAAAAAGAGTTAACACTACTAACCACCATGGATAAAATGGGTTAATGGTCCTTGGAATCAATGATTCAGGCTCGAAAACATTATCGCCATGGCAAAGACTCACCACAACAATAACATCTCCAAGGGAATCTACTCCAAGCGGGGTTTTCGCTGTGGCCTCACGCGGAAGATACCACATAAGTCTCCACTACACAACCGTCATCCTAATCTTAGGGTTTTACTCGGACTTGGGTATAAAGTCATCTCACAAAGTACTCATAAGCAGAGAAGCCCAATAATATTAAAAAAGGTAACACATATAAGGAATAGAAAAGCTAATAAATAAACGAATGAATGAGAATAAAATAGATAAGTGAAGCTAACGAGCTCACAATTCTAACTAAGATAGGCTTGACTTTTTCTTGCATGGAGCAATAGTTTCCCCAGCAAAGTCGCCAGTTGTCGCACCTCGAAAAATATCGAAAATACGACCCTCCCGCGAAAAGCGCAGAAATGCGGTTCGACAGAGTCACCACCAAACTTTATTTATCCCAAAAGAGGGAAAGGAAAATATCGAGAAAACCTTTAAAGAGAGATAAGAACATGGTCGCCGCAACCACATTCTGGGTTCGGGAGTCGTTTATGCAAGAGGGAGGTATTTTCACCCCTCACGTCCGTTGTACTCAACGAGAACCTCTTAATTTGAATTGTGATGAACGTTAGCTAAGCTTATTTGTTTTTTTCTCATTAATAAATCTAAAACTGTAAGATAAAAGGAATCAAAGCTAAAGGTGGAAATGGGTGGTTTAAGAATAGGGTGCTCGACAAGGATTGGGGCCCTTGTGCCTACATATACTCATTTGGACGAGAATGAGAAATCAGAGCGCTCGTAGTTCGACTACGGGAAAAGGATGGAGTGGAAAGCGGAAGATGGATAGAAGGTAGGAAACAGTGGGAAAAAATAAAATGGTATCTTGCCAAAATCATCACAATCTTGTTCCTACGTATATTTGTTCAGACGAGAATAAAGAATCAAAGCGTCCGTAGTTCGTGGAGACGACCACAAAAAGAAGAGGTTAACGTGTTGAAGTTTGGTTGGATGATGATTACTCGAAGCTTAAGAAAGTCTCCTCGGGCCTAAGTAATCGGGAGAATGAGTCAAAGGCGAGACTCTCTCTCTTTTTCATCTTGAAAAGAGGTTGTGTATGAAAAGTGTTTTGAACGACGAGTGGTTGGAAGATAGGTTGAACGTTGTCGAGTTGGAAGTGTTTTAGAGGCATCAATTACTCACACAAGAGTAAGAGAACTCACATCCAAACAACTGAAGAGAGATCAAAGGCTCAATCCCCCTCTTTTTCACCTTGAAAAGAGTTTCAATAATTGTTAATCATTTTGAAGTTTGATTGAGAAAATCCACTTGATGTTGGATCAAGGGTCTCATTGTATTTGCGTGCGATGAAGTTAAAAAGAGGTTGATTTAAAAATGGCTTGACGGAGAATCGAGGGTTTGATTGGAAAAGTCCGAGAGTTGATCATAGTCCCTAGGGGCGCTTCTAGTAACAAAACCATAATGGAATGTTTGAGTGTGTGCGTTAGGTCGATGGTAAATACTAACGGTCAATCGACTTACAAAGGGGTGTTTTAAAAATGGTTCGATGGCAAATCAAGCATTAGTTTGAAAATTGTTTAGTCTATGCTAGTCCCTAGGTGTGCTCCTAGTAAACAAACCACAAAGAAAGCAATACAAATTGCGTACAACGTACAAATTGTCTATGCTAGTCCCTAGGTATGATCCTAAAGGTAGCCTAAGAAGAAGTCATGTGTGTGCAAAGTGTCCTAAACTAAGCCACGAGCAAGAATCAGAAAAAGTTCCAAGCTAGGGATTATGTACAAAGTCCAAGTTCCGTTGCTCTAAAAAGTAAGCACAATCCACCAATTTAGGCTTTTAGGGTTTCGATATTTTTAGTGTGTTTTCGAATAGTGTGACCAAGGTATGAAAAAAATGAATATCATATGTGTTGCACCCCAAAATTTGACCAACATTTATTTACCCATCAAGAGTTATATGGTACTTTGAAGCTAGCCATGGAGGTTATTCAAAGGTTCAAAGGTTGATACCTTTGTCAGAGAACTCAAGAGATCCTCAGAGGAATTGGTTGAAACCAAGGTTGTGTGCCTCACAACTTGATAGTTGTGGGAGCTCCTCAGATGATTCTGAGACTATGAGTATGAACTTGAAGCTTTGAGAAAGCTTATGAGATGTCTTGAAAGCCATCATGAAGCCTAGAGAGGTCATTGTGCAAGAATTCAAAAGATTCAACCATGAATGGTGGAATTAGGGTTTGACTGGGTCAACCCTAGGTCAACTGATGATTTGGAGAGGGTTGAGACCTAATCCAAGAGCCATGTGATCATGGAATGATGTATTGAGATACTATAAGGATGATTCCTAGACCAACTCATCATGATTGAGGAGTTTGAGAAGTTTTAAGCTAGGGTTTCTAAGGATTGACAGTGTAAAATCCCCTAGTTTGATCCTTATCTTCAAGGCAGTTTAGCTCAAGATGTGATTGTCATCTCATCTTCCCCACAACATGAATGTTGTAGAGCTTGTTCTTAGCTTTAATTTGAGTAGTAGAAGTCCTTGAATTCAAGTTATGGTTTTGACAAATTACAGGTCATCTGAGGTATGTGAATCTGGGTCCTTGAAAGTCACCCAACTTGCAGACAACATTTGCCCTAGTAGGATGATTCCTATGAACTATTGGTTAAAATGAATGTTGAAGAGAATCTTCTTAGCTTTCTATAGAGTACTATAAGTCCTTGATAGGATTTGTAGAACTCAACTTATGGCTTTGACAAGCCAAGGGCATTTTGGTCATTTGGAAGTTATAGGTCATTTCAAGCATAAGGCCATATCTCCTACTTCCAAGCTTCAAATGAAAAAATCTTCAACATAAAACTTTCTTAGAATGATGTTTTAGGGCTAGTAGGGAGGTTATGAGATGTTGAAAAGGCTCATATCAAAAAGTGATAAAAATGGCCTAAAAATGAGGCATAAGTTAATTCAAGTGAAGTTGAAAATCATAAATCACAAGTTATAAGTCCAAACCCTGTCATGTAATAGGTCATTTTGACTCCAAATGACACTCTAAGAACAATGGTTCAGCCACAATTTTGATTTTAGGCTTGAATCATAGGGCTGCTTTGGAATTTGATTACTTGCATCTTAAGGTACCAAACCAAAACAAGGAAAAACTCAATAAACACATTGGTTATGCATTGTAACTTGTCCTAAATCTCATGTAAGGAGAATTTCAAATCAGAAACCAAGGTTGCAAGGCATTTGGCATGAGATACCATGTAAGGAGAGAATTAAATTCAAAATACCATGACATGAAAACTTCAAATTCTCATTGGATTGTTCTAGGGAGTTCTAGACTGTTCTAAACCATTCTATATAACCATTGTGACTTGCTTAGATGCAAGGTTGGTGTTAATTGGTGTAGAGAAGAGAGAGTGAAATCCAAAAGCTTCCATTGCAAGTGACATTCAAACTTCACATTCTTCTTCATTGCCATCCCATTTTTCTTCACAAACCTTCTCCATAGATCTTTCTGAGTGTGTTCATACTGGTTTGAAGCTCCATCCATGGAGAATTGAAGGTGTTCACATTGAATTTGCAAAGAAGCAATTACCATTGGATCTTGAAGTACAAGCTCTCTCCTCCAAATCTTTTGCAAACAGAAGAAGATTCATCATCCAAGGAGTGTTCTTGAAGAGTTTCAAGCCTTGAAAGCAAGGGTTTCATCATCTACCATATCAAGAAGCCAGGTTTGCAAAATCCCTTCCACCTCATAATCTAGGCATGATTAGGTTAATTTATTAGTTTAGAATTGTTAGAGACAATTAGGTGATCATTTCTGATGAGTTTAGGAGTGATTGGTGAAGTTTCATTCATGGATGCCATTTCTTGATGGAGTGAGAACTAGTGATATAGTGAGTTTTAATGCAAGATTATTAGATGATTTTAACCCATGGAATGTGAGGATCATTTTGATGCAAAGGAATCTAAGTTTGGTTGAGGTCGAAGATTGATGATATTTTGAGGTTAATGGAGTTTCACCTTCGGGTTCTATGATAGAGGCCACTTCAGTTCAATCCAAGATTATGATCGTGTTCAGGGTGAAATTCTGAGCAACTTAGGGTTTTACATCTTTGAAATTGATGGAGGAACGAAGGAGTACGAATGGACGAAAGTTTGTTGCATGGGGCTGTGTTTTAATGGTGATTCTGCAAACCCTAGTCTCAAGGTTAGAGACGACTCCACAGCCATTGGATGAAGCGCTGACCAATTGACTTGCTCATGATCCAAAGGTCCATGTTTAATCTCGCGTTGGAGGGAAACTCAGAAGCAGCTTGAAATGCTGCGTTTCATTAAAGCGAAAGTCTGGGCTTTGAGTGATAATGGCTACCAACACCCCCCAAGCGAGGCCCATTATGATTTGAACTATAATCCATTGCTTTTGGCACCGCTCATTTTTCCTTTTTCTTTTGATTTTTTAATTGTTTTCTGAATTAAATTGGGCCCAGGCGCGCTTGTTATTCAGACCCCCCTATCTGGGCCCATCAATAAAACAAACTGAATATTATTACTTCCTGCACCCCATGTTCATGTTTTCACTTTTATTTTCCTCCATTTTATTTCATGTTTTAGAAAATCATATTAAATTGAAAAATCAATATTTTTTAATGGGAGTTTTTTCTCCCTTTTCATATTTTTGTCTAGAAAAATATAAAATAAAAACATTTTCCACATCATGCATTTTAATATTTTTTGCATATTTTCTTCTTTAATTGCTTTTTAATTCTTTTATATTGATATATGATTTTGTAGAATTTAGTTTAGGTAGCTCCCTTAATATTTTTAGGTCAATATTTTTAGGATGATTAGATATATGTTTTAGGTTCCCCCTGGATTTATTCCATATTTTTGTGATGATTTTTAGGATAGTTTTGACTAGATGATTCTAGGTTGTGTAGAATTAGGTTAAACTTCAACATAGGTCCATAATAACTTTAGATTTTTGGGTTTTTAGGACAAATTAGACTATGGGGAATATATGGGTATTAAGGGTAGGTATGTAGGATCCCTTAGAAATTATATTAGGATTTAATATAATAGTATGCTATTTTTAGTTGATTTTTGTATTGGTTGATTGTTTGTGTTGCCTTTAGGGCATGTATGTTTGTTTGCTTTGCTTTGTGGGCTTGGAGAGCTTGATCTTGTTCTAAGGAGCATTGAGGAGCATAGTAGAAGACTTGAAGATGCATTAAGGAGCTTGATAGCTTTATCTTATTTTCTTTTTTTGTTGTTTTAGGGTTAGGAATTAGGAAGAGCTTAGATGTAGATAACTTCTTTCTCAAACATGGATGGTATCATTCACCTCCATTCCTCCCTACGATTCAAAGTCCTTCCATGGTATACACCTCTCTCCTTTGGAGGGATAAGTGATTATACCTAGGAGGTAGAACTTTTGAGGGAACCATTCCTTTGATGTTGAACCCTTATAGGTCACCTTTGGTGGTCAAATAAGCAGTTCAATATCCCCAGCTTATCCAGTAAGTGATTTTCCCTGGGTTGATTATCCTGAGAGGTGTTGAGCTTGGAGCTTGAAGATGAAGACTTCATTGAAGAGTATAGAAGAGGATGAATCCTTGAGCATTGCCATTCCAGCTGAAGCTTGAAGAGCAACAAGAGCAAGTTGATACTTGAAGATCCCTGAAGATTAGGTGAAGCCTGAAGGTGGAGCTGATCAAGAAGCTGAAGCTTAAAGGAGAAGATAAGTTGAAACTTATGTTGTAGGGTTGAAACCTGGAAAAGCAAACTGATGTTTTTCAAGAGTGATTGAAGTCTGAAGACTGAGTTGCTGTTGGAGAAGCTGAAGCTTGAAGTTGAGAGAGAAGCTTTCTTCTGTTTTTATTTTCTGTATTGCTGTGTTTTGTTTGACTTGTCTGATGCATTAGAATAAGTCCATATCTAGAGTAGGTAGAATATAGGAGCATGATTGCACTAGAGGTTGAGTTTCTCCCTCTGCTTGTATTGTTACTGTGTGGCTTTGCTTGCGGGTATTCGGTAGAGCCCAGCTCCCTTGCCCATGTGGTTTGTTTTGCCTGATGGCACTTCATTTCATTTTATCTGTATGATTGCAGTTTACTGTTTATTGCTTCATAGCATGTTTTATATTTCAGTATGATTACTGTTATTTCATTCTGGCTTGAGGTTGAGATGAGCTTGTGGAGGCTGAAGCCCCACACACATTTCCTCCCTCACTTGCATTGCATGCATTTTACTGTTAAGCTGATGCTTTGTCTGTTTTGGTGTATCATTGACATGATCCCTTAGGACCCTCATTTCCTTTGATAAGGATTTGATGATAGAATTTTAGGTTGAAACCTATGCATGACAACTTCTAGGAGTTCCCTGTTCAAACCTCAACCATAGGATGAATCCATGGTATGATAACAGTAGGACTTGATAGTCTCCCTCCTAGTTGGGCCTGTTCTCTTCTCATCTCAAAACAATTTAAGATACAGTAATCATGAATGATTTCTTTCGTACGTTACGAGCCTTAAGCTATCTGAGAAAGGATTGTGGGAGAGTTTCTTTTCCACAGTCTGGATGTTTAGTATGGTACCCTTTGGGTGACATGCGACGCATTCACTCTCAGGTCATAGTCTCTAGTGCGGTTGAAATCGCAAACACAATAAAAAACACTTCTTTCGTAAAAGACAGGAAATAAACCGTAGTTTCCCGAACTACGTGAGCTCTGATCTCTCATGCCTGTTGAGAGTACGTAGGCACAAGATGGCGATGTCTTGGCGAGCTACCTTCCCCCATAACCCTTCGTAGGCCGAACTACGTTGACTCTGATTTCTCATTCCCTGATGAGAATACGTAGGCATAAAGCGCGATGCTTTGCCGAGTCATTTTTATTTTCTTTTTTAGCCAGCCTTGATAGGTAGATAGAATAAAACCAACCCGTCCAAGTAAACACAACAAGCGTGGATCCCGTCGAGTACGACGGACGTGAGGGGTGCTAATACCTTACCCTTGCGTAACCGACTCCCGAATCCAGACAACGGTTGCGATGACCTTGTCTTACCCTTTTTCGTCAGGTTTTTCCGATCGTTTCCTTTCCCGCTCTGAGGGATAAATAACGAAAGGTGGCGACTCTTCTGTTGTGCCGGCACCTCATTTTCGCGCAAGCGAGAATATGAACAGTATGAATATATGACAAAATAATAATATAATCAAGATAATATCCACAATAGTATATATTGACGGAAAAGTAGATCAAGAATATATTGACGAAAAATAAAGTTAGTGGTTAGTTGTTATTGAATGAATCAGGTTGACTTTAGCATTAAACCTTCGTAGCATGATCTATGACAAAGATCATACTATAGGAGATCGCGCGAGTTGATATTTGTGCTAAACACGATGGAGAAATATTATTGAGGATCATTCTCCAAAGAAATCGTGTCACACGAAAAGAAAAGGTGAGATATCGTCTTAATCATAAATAGGTGTTAATTAATTGAGGGTAACCTATCGCAATTCCAAAGTATAGAAAATGATCTAAAAGACCATTCACTACAGATTTGAAATAACGAAGGTTAAACAACCTCAATCAACCAACATTTGTGAATAGAAAGGCTTCACGGACCGAAAATTGAAATAAAATCGAAATGAGAAATAATGCTAATATGAAATGAAAGTCGAAATGGAAATAATATAAGAAATAAAAAATAGATTAGAAACCAATGAAATCAAAAGAAGTCCATATTAAAAAAAAGTGTTCAAAATTAAAAATAAAACTAAAAAGAAAAATAGATAAGGGTTTTAAAGAAAATTGAAAAAAAAAAAAGAATAATGGAAGAACATTGTTTAACGTTTCTCCCATCTCTTCGAACTCCATTTGAAACAAAAAACTAAAAAAAAAGAGAAACAAAAAGAACAAGAGGCGCTCCGAATCATCATCATCATCGCGTATCATCATCAATACCAAAAGGGGGACGAACAATCAAATAACAACGTTATTGATAAAGTCGCAATTTCAACCTTCTTCGTGTTCAATCTCTCTTAACTCCTTCTTGCAATTTCGCTCAGGTTTATGTGTTTTCTCTCGTCTATTTTGGATCTCCTTTGCTCAAACTTATTCCATCTTATTTTTTTCTCCTTCTGGTCCGGTGCGTTTTGATTTTGGGTTGGGTTTTGCGTGGAAGGTTGATTTTGAATAGGTTTTAGAAGGTTAAGTTAAAGGTTCATTCATATTGGTGGAGAAGGGTACCGAATTAATTTGAGGTTGGAGAAGGTTTTATGTTTGAGTTTCGGTCTGAGGAATAATTTGACAGGGTGGGTTTGGTTTTTCGAACCTTTTTTCAAGAATGAAAATAGATTGGCTCTTTATAGAGTGAGCTTGAGGGTAGAAACGAGAGTGTAACATAGTGATTTTGTTTCCTCATTGTCAATTTGCAGCAACAAACTGTGACGTGGTTTTCGTATTGCACGGTTTGTAAAATTTTGTTGAAATTGTTTTGTGCGTATTGTTGTTGTGCATGTAATGAAATTGTGTTGAAAATTTTTTTCGTTGCAACTGTACTTGGGGTTATGTATTTTTTTCTTTATACTGATTGCTCTTCTTGAAAAAAAATGCTTGCGGATTGCATCGTGGTTCACGACTTGGAGCAGGTAGCGGCATACAAGTTTTTATGGCAAATTTCATTTGTTGTGCGTGTTGTGGCTTTTGGTTCATTACGTGTAATATACAAATTTACTGAACATGTTGTGCTGCTCATTTTGATATGGCAGGTTTTTTTTGCTCATGAATTGTTGTTGCTTTGGTTTAAAGATTTTAAAAATTGAATGGTGATGATTTGGTGGTGGTTCATGGATGGAACTTGGGTAAGGTTGAAAAAGTCAAAGTTACTGCATAGCTTGGGCTGTGGTGGTAATGGTTTGTGGAGTTTTTGGAAAATTGTGAGAAACAAGTCATTTGTCTTGCAATATTATTGTTATAATGGCCATATGGGCTTTTTCTTTGCTATGGGCCTCTATTTTTTGGCAATGATTTTCTTGTATAATATGGGCTTTTTTTTGGAACATGGACTTGTTGGATAAAAAGAACTTGAAATCATTTTTTTTGTCATCTCTTGCAATTTGATTTTTCTTGTAATGAACTTGGATTTCACTATATGCACCTTCCATGTTAGCTCTTGAATTGTATGCTTGAGAACTTGATTTTTGAATTTGAATAGTCACAATTGAATTGGTTCCAAAGAAAGAAAGTTATCAAATCTTGAATTGAATCCATCAATTTCCAACAATCCTTGAATTAGTCCTGAGAGAATGAACACGAAATGTAACACCCCGAATTTAATCAGAATATTTTAATTAATTTATTTAATTAAGAAAATTTGTATTTTTGGTGTTTTGGGTGGTTTCGGTGGTTTTGGGAATTATTGAGAAAATGTGCATTTTGGACTATTTATTTAATTAATAGTATACAATATGAGAATATCAATATTATTATTGATTAAAATGAATATAAGAGAAATAAGGGTAAATTGGGCATTATGAAGAGTTAGTAAGGGTGTTATGGGAAAAGCCCAATTTGTGAGGCCCAAGACTAAGTTAGACAAAATTGAGTTCTGAAAGAAAATTATATTTCATTTTGTGTTAAACGTGAAAGTTGGTGGCCAAAGCTCTGAAGGAAAGGCTAGAAGCAGAAGATCCCAAAGATTAATCGTGAAAGATGCGAATTGACTAAGGTATGAGGAGTATCGCATTTCATGATTTTCCATGTATGCCTTTCGGTGTGTTTATGGTGAAGTTTATGATTTAGGGTATTTTGGGTTGATCGTGGGAAATTGAGGGAAACTGATAATGAAACCTTGGGGGTTGTGGTTAGTGGTTAGTATTCCTGACTGTTTGACGTGTAACATGAGGAAGGAAACCTTAGGCCTTCATGGCCAAAGCCTTGGATTGTGATATGTTGACCCTGTAGGAATAGGAATATTCAAATGTGAAGTAACTCTGATGTACTCAGAGCAATTGCAGGAAAATAGTGTTTTAGGCAGTACAAATGTTGCCAGATTGGCCTAATAAACTATAGATGTTGTGTCGTTATCGCCGTATGACCTTAGAGATGTTTTGGGGATGTTTTAGGAGCATTGGGTATATGAATCGTATGTGTGTGAAAACCCTGTCGGTACATGTTTGTTGCCTAACCGTTGTTTGCAGAAGTGGGAATGAAACAAGTAGGGGAGAAGCTGTGCTTCTCCAGGATGCTGCAAGTGTGGAGTTGTAGCTCAGTGTATGGTTGAACGCTCTTATAGTTTGGTAAAGATGGTTTATACCCCATCAAGATGTTCGGCTGTCTATTGACAAATTGAGGAACTGATCAACCTTAATCTGTTGTTGATAGTAGACGGGGCCATGTTGGATGGGATAGGCGTGTCTTGCAAGCTTAGATGGCGTGAGCAGTGAATTGTTTTGAGTTAAGCTCAATGCTTAGAATTGTTTTGGTGATTCGGTGTAGGATGATGCCGAGATGTTTATTTTAATGGAAACTGTGAGTGTTGATGAAAGTGGGGAAGTTGGCGGTTATCGATTAATTATGGTTGTCTGGAAGTTACCCTGACAAGATAGTGATATATAGCCAGGACGTGAAGTGGAGTTGTGATCGGCTTAGTTACGGAAACTAGTCCGATATTGAGGGCTCCATATTATATGTCTGTTTGGATGATCAAGGAATTGAATGGATTGAGTAATTTTGAGGCTTGTGTCTGGTGTGTGTGCTAAGGCAACAGATTGTGGGGTCGAGTATATTAGAGGTGGACGATGACTTCTGATGATTATTAAAGAAAGTAAGATGTAGAATGCAATATTGGTATAATTAGGCCTTTAAATATTTCAAGAGTTGAAGATGTGTTGAATGGCCTTCTAAGTGTGAAATTGTTGTTGTACGTCGAATTCCGAGATCGCAGCTTTTTACGGAATCGAAATCGGACACCCGGAAGTCATGTAACGGTCGAAAATAGAATTTCGGACTGTCAGGTTCGCTAGGTCCTTCGCCTAGCGAAGGTGTCCTGGGCAGAAGAATGTTGTTTTGGTATTTTTGTCGTAACGGGAGAACCGTAACTCGGAATGACGCACGGCTCGAAGTGTTGGAAAGCTATTTCAATGCTTTATGTGATGGTGAAGTAGTGGAATGGAATTAAGTTATTTATTGATGGAATATGTTTGGATGTTGCAGTAAGTGCGGAAGGTGCGATTCGTGTTTCTGTCATAACTCGCAAATTGAGTGTCCGTTTGGCATGGGATTTTCCATACTTATTTGGGCAAGTCAGTGGTTGTGTTAACCAATGAAATTTTGATATATTCGAAGAGTATAGAGGATCATGTTGAGCATCGGGAACTTGAGTTATCAGTGTTGGAGAGGAAGCAGGGATATGCCACTGTGCAGAAAGTTCAAAGAGTTTTTGGGAGAGCTGTCAACAGCTCGTGTGTTAATTTTTGCCGAATCCGACAGAACTATTCGTTGTGTTTTGTGATGCTTTGTCGATGTGATTGGGAGATATGTTAAGTGTAACATCAGCAAGTTTTAGTTATGCTTTAAGGAAATTTAAAGTACATAAGAGGGATTATCTGACGAGTGATTTAGAGTTGGTTGTTGTTGTGTTTAATCCGAAGTTGGAGGCTTCGATTGGTTAATTTGAGATTTAAAATGTTTGGAGATCTCAAGAGCTTAAGGTATTTTCTTGAGTTGGAAGAGTTGATTATGAGGCAGAGAAAATAATTGGGACTCTTGAAGGATTATGGTTTTGGATTGAATTACCATTCGGGTGAAGCAAACGTGGTAGCTTATGCATTGATTTGGAATTCTTTGCATATACCGACGATGATGGTAAAAGAGTTAGAACTGATTGAGCAATTTCGTGATATGAGTTTGGGTTGTGAAGAGACTTCTTATGGAGTTAAGCTTAGCATGTGAGAGCTTACTAGTGGTGTTCTTGATGAGATTCAAGGAGGTCATAAATCTGAATTGAGTTGGCAGCTTGGTAGAATTTGATGACTTAAATTCGAAGAGTTGATTTGCGGATTCATGGCAATGGTACCATGAGATGTCGTGATAGAGTTTGTGTCCCAGACATTGTTGAGTTGGAATAAGAGTATTATTGAAAAAGGATATTGAGGTAGATTGGGTATTCATCCCGGTGCTTTGAAGATGTAACCGGATTTGAGGAAATTATTTTGATAGCCATAGATGAAGAGAGAAGTGGTTGAGTTTGTATATGTTGGTTAGACTTGTCAAAAGTCGAAGAATATATGGCAGAGACCGTTGGGTCTGATGCAACCATTGAATATTCCAAAGGGAAATCAGGTAGTATTTCCATGGATTTTATGTTGGATTTTCCGAAGAATTGGAGGGATATGATTTTAATTGGGTAATTTTGGATAGATTGACTAGGTTGTCTCTTTTCTTACCAATGAGGGTTAATCATTCGATGTTGAAGCTGGCTGAGATGTATATCGACAAAGTTGTGAAGTTGTATGAGACGTCGTTGAATATTGTGTCAGATAGGAATCTGAGTTTTCATCGAGATTTTGGGAGAGTTTGCAGACGCTTTAAGTACCATGTTGAAGTTGAACTCTGCCTATCATCCGTGGACAGATGGACGGATAGAGAGAACTATCCAGTCTTTAGAGGATTTGTGGAGAGCTTGTGTGTTGGATCAAGGTGGATCGTGGGATAGTTAATTATCGCTGATTGAGTTACCTACAATAACAGTTAGCATTCTAGTATCGGAATGACACCGTATGATGATTTGTATGGTAGAAGGTGTAGGACTCCTTTGTGTTGATATGAATCATATCAACACAAAGGAGTCCTACACCTTCTACCATACAAATCATCATACGGTGTCATTCCGATACTAGAATGCTAACTGTTATTGTAGGTAACTCAATCAGCGATAATTAACTATCCCGCGATCCACCTTGATCCAACACACAAGCTCTCCACAAATCCTCTAAAGACTGGATAGTTCTCTCTATCCGTCCATCTGTCCACGGATGATAGGCAGAGTTCAACTTCAACATGGTACTTAAAGCGTCTGCAAACTCTCCCAAAATCTCGATGAAAACTCAGATTCCTATCTGACACAATATTCGACGACGTCTCATACAACTTCACAACTTTGTCGATATACATCTCAGCCAGCTTCAACATCGAATGATTAACCCTCATTGGTAAGAAAAGAGCCAACCTAGTCAATCTATCCAAAATTACCCAATTAAAATCATATCCCTCCAATTCTTCGGAAAATCCAACATAAAATCCATGGAAATACTACCTGATTTCCCTTTGGAATATTCAACGGTTGCATCAGACCCATGAAAATAGAGAAAAGAAAGAGAAATCAAAAGACACAGACAAGTAGTTTATTGCTCTAAAGGCTTCTAGCTCAAAGTCCTCAACCAAAGAGCTTAGTGGATGTGAATTTAGTGATGATGATGAAGATTCGAATGATGATATGGAGCTGTTTGTAAGAAGGTATAATAGATACGTCAGAAAGAATGGAATCAAACATTGGATAAAAATCTCATTAACTTTATACGTTAATCAAAATCCTCAAAGCAAGAAGGTAAAAGAATTCAAATTCAAAGGGTTCATGCTACAATTGTGGAAAGGTCGGTCACTACAAGTCGGATTGTCCCTTGATGAAGAAAGACAAAGGAAAAGATAAAAATCGTCAACAAAAGAAATCGAGTAAGCCTAGAAGGGCATACATCGCATGGGAGAGTGATAATGAGTCCTCAAGTGAAAGTGACTCAAGTGATGAAGACGAATCAGTCAATCTTTCTCTCATGGCTCATCAAAAGAAGGAAAAAGGATGTAAGTCATTCTAAATATGAACATATTGATAAAATATCTTATTCTGATTTGCAAAATGCTTTTGAATCTCTACACCATGAGGCTAAAGAGGATTTCAAACGCTTAGCCTCAAATAAGAAAATTTTCTCACATTTAGAGAAAAAGATTTTCGATTCCAAAAAGGAATTAGAAGCTCTTAATGGTAGATGCTACAAAAGCTAAAATTGAGGATGACAAGTCCTCTTGGTTAAATTGGGATTGTGAAACTTGTCACATTTGGCTAAAGGAGGTTAGGACTCTTAAATCCAAATTAGACAAGGCTTTAAAACCTAAAATTACATTTGCGATTGATCGTTCACATTTTAGAATTAGTATGAATAATCCTTATAAAAAATATACATATGTGATAAGACTTCAAGGTAGGAAAGTAACTCCAATTCAACCATAATTTGTCTTTATTGTTGCAATAAGGGACACACCATTGCAAAATGTCGATTTAGGATATTCTTGGTGCCTAAAGGTATTTTCCAGTGGTTGCCCAAATACAACCAAAGATTCACTCGCACACAAGGACCCAATGGAAATTGGGTACCTATTTCCCTTGTTTAATTTTGTAGGTGAAATGTCTTGAATCTACGGAGAGAAGAGGGTTTCTTGACATTGAATGTTCATGGCACATGACCGGTGACATTTACTTGTTCATTGACTTTATGGAAAAGAAGAAAGGATTGGTAACCTATGGTGATAACAATAAGGGTTCTATACTCGGAAAAGGTAGTGTAGGTAATCCCTCGTCTACTACTATCTCAGATGTCCTTTTAGTTGAAGATCTTAAGCACAATCTTATTAGCATTAGTCAATTGTGTGACAAAGGATATAAAGTTTCTTTTTCAAAAGATTGTTGCATGATTGAACACAATGATAAGAAAGATGATGTCTTTAAAGACTTGTGGGTAAATAATGTCTATATGATTGACTTAAATGAAGTATCTTTAACTAGCACTAAATGTCTTATCTCTATGAGTGAAGACTCGTGGCTATGGCATAGGCGCTTAGCACATGTTAACTTTGACTTGCTAAATAAAGTAGTTTCAAAAGATCTAGTTGTCGGACTACCCAAGATAAAATTTTCAAAAGATCACTTATGTGACGCTTGCCAAAAAAGAAGATCTCATTCAAATCTAAAAATGTTGTTTCTACAACGAGGCCTCTTGAACATCTACATATGGACCTTTTTGGACCATCGAGAATCAAAAGCTTTGGTGAAAATTACTATGGTTTTGTTTTTATGGACAACTACTCTAGATTTTGTTGGACTATTTTCTTAGCTAGTAAAAGTGAAACCTTTTCATCTTTTGAAAAGTTTGCCAAGGTTTCTAAAAATAAACTAAATTCTAGCATTGTTATTATCCAAAGCGATCACAAAGTTGAATTTAAAAGCCACCTATTTGAAGAATTTTGTGATAAACATGGAATTGATCATAATTTTTCTGCTCCAAGAACTCCTCAACAAAATAGAGTTGTGGAACGTAAAAAGCACATTTTAGAAGAGCTAGGAAGAACTATGATCAATGAAAGTGGGCTTCCTAAATATTTGTGGGCCGATGCAATTAGTACAACATGTTAAGTATTGAATAAAGTACTAATACACTCTATTCTCAACAAAATTCTTTATGAACATTTATAAGGTAGGAAGCCAAATGTACCACATCTTTATGTTTTTGGGTGTAAGTGCTTTGTTTTAAATAATGGAAAAGAAAATCTTGGCAAATTTGACTCAAAAGTCGATGAAGGTATCTTTCTCGGATACTCTCAATTGAGCAAAGCATATAGAGTATACAATAAAAGGGTACTTATTGTGGAAGAATCTGTGCATGTTACTTTTGATGAATCTTATCCGAAAAGTGTCAGGAAATGTATTTCTTTTCATGGTGTTGGTGTTTCTTCAAAAGACATACTCAAAAACTTTGAGGAAGGGATTGATCAACTCAGAAAAGATTGAGGAGGATCATTCAATTAGCAACGATGACCTTCCTTTGGCATGGAAATCCTCTAAGGATCATCCAATCGACAATATTCTTAGAGATACCTCAAAAGGAGTAACTACATGGTCTAAGATAAGTAACTTTTTTTATCACTTGGCTTTCGTCTCTCAAATTTAGCTTAAAAACTCCAAAGAGGCCTTAGTCGATGAAAATTGATTTTTGGAAATGCAAGAGGAATTGAATCAATTCAAAAGAAATGAGTGTAATACCCTAAATTTTACCCCTAAGATCACACTTATTATTTTTTATTTCATTCCACAAACAAGATCACAAGCTTTGGTTCTCTTTCCTTCCTTTGCAGGTTTGTTCTTGAGAGATCACCGGGCACCCTTGTTTTCTTGTTTGTTTGATGTTTTTTATTTTTATGTTTACTAACCTTAATTAAAATCCAAAAATATGTTCGTTTTTTTTCTTTACTAAATTTTTCAAGAAGAGGTTGGAATTAAGAACATCAATCAACAGTCCCTCAGTTCGAATAAATTTTGTCTGAACAAAAGTAAAAGTTGATCTACAAGCAATTCAAAATCATTTGATCAAGAGTTTCCCAAGATTTGATTGACTCTTATTTAAGAGACTCCAAGGTTCATGTGTTTATTTACATGCCTTCTTTGACAAGTCAGAAAAATCGAGCCAGAGCCAAGACAACACATTAAAAGGAAAATTTTCACAATTTTCACTGTGTTAATCGATTAACACATTTGCACATGCAAATGGTTAATCAATTAACTAGTGCGTTTTTTGTGAAAATACAGCAAATTCAAATTCTACAAAATTTTTGGCACCAAATTCAAATATTGCATCGTAAGAATATTCTAGATCACTTCATTTTTATTCCCCTACCTCATCATAATTGATTCCCACCATACACCTTCACTAATCATCACTTGATCATGAATTTCCCTCCAAATTCAAATTCTAAACCTAATTTTGTTTCCAACCTAAACTCCAGTTCACAAAAATTTTGAAGTCTAAATCCTATAAATAGAGGCCTCATTTCATTCTTTCACAAGCTTTTGATAGACAAATTCACCTTGTCAAATTTATTGTTGACTCTCTTTTTGCTCCAACTACCAAATTAACCAAAGCTCTTTCTTCCTTTGAAAGTTAGTAAGTTCATCATTAGAACTTACTAATCTTTGAGCTAAGCCTTCATCCATTCACTTTTTCATCATCAATTTCAGTAGATCAAGGCTTTGGAGTGTGCTTCTTGAAGTTATTTGAAGCAATTTCGTATTTGAAGTGGTAAACCCTTATTCCACCATTATTGTTCTTAATCCATCATTCACAATGTAATCTATTGTTGATTCTTGTTGCTTGATCTTTGGATCTTATAAATTGTGTTTTATTGGTGGTATTTGATGTTATTTCACTTAAAATTTCATGCTAATTCTCATTCATGATCATGAGGTGTTTGAAGAAATGGTTGGATCATGGATGCTGAATTTTTTCAAAAAAATTTGTTGTTTTAGTAGTGTTAATCGATTAACACATTTTCACTGGCAAATGGTTAATCGATTAACCAGTGGCAGATTTGTGTTTTTTGCTTGTTTTGGGGACTGTTTTGGTTCTTTCCTCTTCTTCTCCATTCTCTTTTGATTTTTGCCTTAGAATACATTTTTAAAGGTCATTTTCCTCTTTAAATTCATTGAACTTAGGGTGTAGATGAAGTTGGATAAACATTCATTAATTCAAATCTATTTTTAAAGTGATTTGTTCAATTTATTTTAGGTGCTTTGAGTTAATGATATGTTTAGTTCTTTAATCCACCAAGATGAGTGGATGAACTTAAAGATGAAAATCTTCAATATCATTGGAACAATTTTCAAGTTCTTAATGAAGATGAGATCGTTATTTTTTTTTCTGTGCGGTATTGCTTTCGGAGAGTGATTTGTATATCACTTCTCTAGCATGCATTAGCATTAACATTGTCATTGACCGGCCTCAGATATTCGTGGTTTCTACATAAACCCGATTACGATTGCTTAACATAGCTCTAAATTGTCCCGTAATAAGAAAATGATCATTCATGGCTCAAACTTATGTTTGAAAGTCCAAGTATGGTTGATTATTTTTATTAGGTCCATTACCTAAGAAACTTGTTTTTAGGAGGCTTTGATTTTATCAATCCTCTAATAAGTTTTCTTTAACTTTGGCTTAAGAGCATCAGTTAACCATCATTGATCATTTGTTCTAACGACTAATCACTAACTCACTAACAATATTATTGTGCTAATTTTGTTTATGTTTCTTTCTTGCTCCCTATCTCTCTTTTATTTTTATGCTCCATTATTATTAACTCAACTCATATTATTGTTTATGCTTTTTACATTTTTCCTTTGTCCAGTTGGACCTTTTGTTTATGTTTATGTTCTTTTTCTTTTGTCCATTTGGACCAAAAACATTAATAAAGGCTTAAACCTCTAAAAAAGACTTGATTCTCTTAATTGTGTGGTTATGCTCATGGATGGACTTAGACCGTGGACCTCTTGGACTATTCTTGGACCCTTGGACTTAGAATTAGGAATCTTTCTCTATGTTTGGAGTAATATGGATCTTTGCCTTTATTTGGCTTGCTCATTAGCTTACGCTTCAAATCAGATGGAATTCTTATTTCACAAGAAATGAAGTGTGCTACAATTTGGTTAGATCCTTCTTATCTCTAGCTTTTATTTTGCTTTCTAGAGTAGTCACTTCATCTCCTCCCCTTCTTAAATTTTCAAAATCTCCTCCCTTTTTCAAAAACCTTCTTGTTTTCAAACTTCAAACCGCTATCACAATAAAACATTGAATTTTTTCAAGTGATTTTCAAACTTTGTTTTCTTTAATAAATATCAATCAATGTTAACCATACTTTGACCAATTTCAAAAAAAGATATAAAAAATATTTCACCTCATTCAAACTTTTTGTGCCCTTATGCTCTTTTCATTTTAAAACTTTTCATAAAGTTTAGACATGAGTCATTTTCATAATTGAGATGTAATTCTCCTATTCCCCATAGTATTTAAGATGTTGACATTTTCCACTTAGATGTTGAGTGATAGACTTGTTGATTTTAATCCATGCAAAATCATCCATCTTTAGGTGATGCAAATGTTGTTTTATACTTGTGGGCGACTAGTCGTAGTTTTCTCCTTAAAATTAAGACTTGTCTTGACATTTAAAAATGAATCATAACCAACAATTTTTTGTTATTTGTGCCACAAAATACGGGGTTTTGATCCTATATTGCACTATGTGTGTACGTAGGCATGACGCGACAAGTCTCTCCAAACACAAAAATCTTAAAAAAAACAATTCTCTTCCCATCTCCCCAATTTACATTTCAAGCAAACCTTTTCAAACCAAAAAGCGTAGATATTTCAAAGGGCTCCTATAGAGTACTATAGACGTTTTCTGTGCTAACTCCTTCATAATGCCTAACCAACTCCCTTACCCAAATCTCTATTTATTTGTTCTTGTTTTAGAACTCTTTAGGTTTTATTCGCTCTTTTTCCTTTCCTTTTGGATAAAATAAAAGTGCAGTGATGATATAAACTTAGTACAATCCATTTTGGGTTGGTTCTTACCTTTGGCTCCATGCTCGTGCCAAACCTTTGAACCCGTGTGCTTTGTGTGATCTTGTTTGTCGATGTTGCATCTTGCACTCATGCATTCATGGTCATTTTATCAGTCAGTTTTTAAGGATCTCATAGATTTTCCTTTGCAAACATCATATATATTGTGATTATGGATATCGGAAGGAGAAACCCTCAGAAGTACGGTTTCCAAGCTCTCGATCTTACAAATTTGAGAAAGATAGTGTCCTTGGTAGTTGATCGTGCAGGCTTCAGATCTCGTCGTGGGAGATTTCTATTTGTTATTGCTACCAACATTGAAGATGGAATTCTTAACACCCTTGTGAAATTTTATGATCTTGTCTACCGATGCTTTACTTTTCCTGATTATCAGCTCATGCCAACCTTGGAGGAGTATGCTTATCTGTTAGGTATACCAGTTTCTAATAAGGTTCCTTATTTTAGAGGAAGTTCTTAAGCCCCAAGATATTGTTGCAGTCACCCATTTGATGAAATATGATATAGATGTTAATCTGATGTTTAAGGGAGGCATCAAGGGTTTGACTTCTAAGTTCTTGATTGGGAAAGCCACTTTATTTGCTAACGCTGGTAGCATTGGCGTTTGAGGCTATATTTGCTTTGCTTATCTAAGAACTAATCTTATTCCCAAATGTTGACAACTTTGTGGATGTTAACACTATTAGGATTTTCTTGATTGGGAACCCTGTTCCGACTTTACTTGGTGACACCTCTACTGTACAATTGGTTTATTTAGCACTTGCCACAATCATCTATTTTTAGGAAGAACAAGAATTGCTTTAGGTGGTCTCAGAGGATCATGTCCCTTACTCATGCTAACATTACTTGGTCTTCTTCTGTTTATGAGAATGTCCAGATTATTGATAGTTGTGGAGAATTCTCCAATGTTCCTCTTCTTGGAACACAAGGTGGAATTAACTACAACCTAAGTTTAGCTTGCCATCAGCTTGGTTATATGTTGAAAGATAAGCCTAAAAATATTCTATTAAAAGGTTTGTTTTTCCAAGGAGGGGATGACTCTCTTGGTTTGAGGAGAAGAATGGCTCATTCTTGGACTAAGATGCATAGGATGGGTAAAGGACAACTTAGAAGACAAGTTTGCATTGCCTTAGAACCTTATACGCTTTGGGTGAAGAAGAGAGCTAAGGAGCTCAAAATGCCTTATCCTTTTGAGAAACCCAAGACTATAATGGTCGCTACGCCACTCTCTATTTCTTATGATGATGTAAAGACTCTTCAAGATGCTTTAGCCAAGATGAAGCAAGAAAAAGAGATGTGGGAAAGTAAGTTTCATGCTTTCTATAAGGAGAAGATGGAGTTGCAAAAGCAGGTGAAGGAGAAAGATGACTTGAATGAGTTGCTTGAACAACACATTGTGAAAAGACATGGAGAGGATTTATTTCCTTCTACTACTTCATCATCACATCTTCCTACTTCCAGTGCTTGGAAAGTTGTTGTGGATCAACTCATGTTAGAGAAGATCGCAATGAAGGACAATTATGAGAGAGAGATTAAGAGACTCTGAATGAAGTATCAGCTCGGATCATCTTCAGATGTGTCTTAGGACCTAGATTTTTCTTATTGAATTTTGATCTTCTGTAACTTGTACTTCCAAGTGTATCTCTTCCCAATATCTAATGAAATGAAATGTTTATCAGTATTTCAAAAAGTGTTATTTCTTTACGATGTTTGTAATTACTTTATATCTTAAAGATCCTTGAAAGCTGATTGAAACATTTGCGTTCTGCATTTGCATTTGCATCTTATGCATTGTGTTTTTCCTTTTCAAGGTGTCTTATGTTTCTTTTGGTCTTTGTTCATCTAAGTTGTTGCATCACTACAACGCTCGAGCTAATCTCAAGAGAAAGATGGATCAAGTGCAACAAGAGAACCGCGAGCTTCGTGAGGTAGTGACAACTCTGAAAGATAATATGGAAAGACTCACTGCTGCAATGGAAGCTCTGGTGGCTGCTCAGAATCAGCCACCACCGCTTCCTCCTTCTCCTGTGTAGAGAATTGTGATTTCTGAGAGCAAATCAACACCCATTTCTATGGCCCCGATTAATGCTTCTCAATATCAGATGCCTCCTGGTTTCCTTTGGGGCATGCCTCTCAATTTTGTGCCAGGGGGATATCAACCTCGTGCTTCTGAAGCTCAAAGAGTTCCTACTATTATGACTGTACCACCTCCTATGGTTAATGTTGTTTCCTAATGTTGAGATTCCAGTCGTTCCTACTGTTGTATCTGTGCCACCACCCGTTGGTCACACTATGCCTTATTATAAAAAGAAAATTTTCCACACTGCTCTGAGCGAGAGTTTGGATGATCGCATGGATGATTTTCAAGATCAGTTTGTTGAGATGCATAAAGAAATCAGGGCTTTAAAAGGAAAAGAGTTGTTTGGAAAGAATGCTCAGGAGCTTTGTCTTGTCCCAAATGTGAAGATTCCTGCCAAGTTCAAGGTTTCGTATTTTGAGAAATATAAAGGGAACACTTGCCTACAAAGCCATTTGGTCATGTATTCCAGAAAGATGTCCACCCATACTGACAACCATCAATTGCTGATTCATTATTTCCCAGAGAGTCTTACCTGTGCTGCATTGAAATGGTATATGGGACTTAATAGTCCCAAATCAAGACATTCAATAATCTTGGAGAAGCGTTTATCCGTCAGTATAAGTACAATGTGCCAGAAAAAGATCAGCTACGTGTGATGTCTTAGAAAGCGAAGCAAACTTTTAAAAAGTATGCGCAGAGATGGGGCGAGATTGCAGCTCAGATAAGCGTTCTGCTTGAAGAGAAAGAGATGACTAAGATCTTCCTGAAGACTTTGGGTCTGTTTTACTATGAAAAGATGGTTGTGAGTGCTCCTAGTGATTTTACAGAGATAGTTAATATGAGAATGAGATTAGAATCTATTCGTGAGGGACGTCTAACAAAAGAATGTAGTTCTGGAAGTGCGAAGAAATTTGGTGCTGGTTTTTTTAAGAAAAAGGATAGAGAAACCAATGTCATCTCTCAAGAGATGTCTAGAAGATGCAGTCATCATTAGTAGCATGTAGCTTCTGTTATGCCCGTCATCAGTGCCGCTCCTACCGCTCAAGCTGCTTCAATTTATCAACCACGATTCCAACTGAAAACACAACAAAATAACCAGCAAGGTCGTGCATAGAAGAAAGCGTAATTTGATCCCATTCCAATGTCGTATGCTGAATCATTTCTAGCTTTGATAAAAAAGAATTTGTTTCAGACTCGTGATCCGCCAGATGTTCATGCAGATGTTGCATGGTGGTAAAACCCAGAGGCCCATTGTGCATTTCATCAGGGAGCCCCTAGGCATGATATTGAAAATTGTTATCCTATGAAATACGAAGTGGCAAAGCTTGTAAAAAGTGGTATTCTGTGTTTTGAAGATACGAACCCTAATGTGCAATCAAATTTGTTGCCTAAGCATGGTAATAAGACTTTCAATATGGTATATGGGTGTCCTGGTGCATACCGTATTTTTTATATTCGTTGGATTCGAAGGTCGCTTGTTGAGATGCATGCAACTTTGAGCGAATACCATGATATTGAGCATGATTATACCACTTGTTGTATATATCTATATGAACCCCTGCGGGTGTGTGATTGTAAAGAGGGATTTACAAAAGATGATTGATCAAAATTTGATCCAGGCTACTGTAATTAGAAATGAAGTTGAGAAAGAGGTGAATGTCATAGTTCCACGTTTCGACATCCCTGAGCGAGTTGTAATTTCTTACAATAGCTAGAAATCTGCTATTACACTTCTGGTCATTCGTTTTTCTGGCCCGGTACCATATGAATCAGATAAAGTTGTTCCTTATAAATATAATGCTATTATGTTAGAGGATGGAAAAGAGGTTCCCATTCCTTCTCTTCCCTCAGTTGTGACTATTGTAGACGTAGGTCATGTGACCAGAAATGGTCGAGTATTTGCTAATGTACCCTCGAAGATAAGTGAATATGTTGTGGGTAAGCATTCTCAATGGAAGACTTCTGTTGAATCTGGTCAATAGGTGATGTGAACCAGAAATCAGATAATGATGAAGTGCTGAAATTGATAAAAAAGAGTGAATATAATATGGTGGATCAACTTTTGCATACGCTGTCAAAAATATATGTTTTATCCCTGCTAATGAGCTATGAGGCTCATCGAAAATCTCTACAGAAAATATTGGAAAAAGCTTATGAAGATCATGATGTGATTGTTAATCAGTTTGATAATGCGTGTAATGATCTGAGCTTTTGTGATGAAGAGTTGACCGAGCATGAAATAAAATCGTAATTTGGCTCTCCATATTTCCATGAATTGCCAGGAGGATGCCATTTCTAATGTGTTGGTTGATACTGGGTCATCATTGAATGTGATGCCAAAATCCACTTTATCCAGATTGTCTTATCAAGGTACTCCTATGAGATTTAATGGGATTGTTGTGAAAGGCTTTGATGGCTCGAGGAAGACTGTGATTGGAGAGGTTGATCTCCCTATCAAGATAGGTTCGTGCTTATTACAAATTACTTTTCAGGTAATGGATATTAGTCCTACTTACAGTTGTCTTCTAGGACACCCTTGGATTCATGAAGCTAGAGCAATCACTTTGACACTCCATCAAAAGTTGAAATTTGTCTAGAATGGTAAACTTGTTGTTTTTGGTGGAGTACAAACTATGTTGTTAGCAGTTTGTCACCTTTTTCTTATATTTATGTTGAATAAGATGTTAGAACTCCGTTCCAGGCTCTTTATGTGGTGGATAATGTTGTTAAGAAGAATTGGGTGTTCATTTCTTCTCTAAAATATGCACAACATGTGTTGAAGAGTGGCCAAGTTGATGGATGAGGCCGAGTCATTGAAGTTGCTGAGAAAAAAAGATAGAGCTGATTTGGGTTTTACATCTAGTTCAACCTGCAAAGAGCTGAAGAGTATTCATGAGGTTTTTCGAAGTGTTGGGTTCATTCGTACCAAAGATCATTCTTCAACTGCAATTCTTGTATATGACTCGGAAGATTACATCTCAGATGGTTTTGAAGATGATTTTGTGCCTGCTCAAGACTTGGAACCTTATTTGGAAGATCTTGGATACGGTTCTGAGACAGAAGATGCATATGTACCCTTTTACTCTCCTCGATCGAGACTTAAGGAACCTGAGTATGAAGTCAGTGCCATCATTAAGGATGATCAAGAGGAGGAAACACCCAACTTTGTGACACGTGGATTGATATGCCAAAATTGGGTTGCTTTTGACATTCCTACTGCTGTTCATGTTTCAAAGTAATTTGTTTTTGTTTCTTTCAAAAATCCTTTAACTCTTCGCAAGGTGAAAGTGAATTTGTGAGGGCTTTTTTTTCAAATTTTATCATCATATTATGTTATTCTGTTTATCCATATTATGTTTTCCCTTTTTGCTTTATTTTTGAAAAATGGTAACATAAAAATACAAAAAACTAATGATGTGATAATCACTTTTATTTGCATAATATTTGCACTTCTTGTTCATATTCTAAAATCAAACATAAATCATTGTGCAGATTGTTTTTTAAACCCATTGAAAATAATGACCATATGCGCTCTCCCAACTTTGAGTTCCCTGTGTTTGAAGCAAAAGAAGAGAATGTTAAAGAGATTCTAGATGAAATTTCCCGATTGCTTGAGCACGAGTGTCAAACCCCAAATTTGTCCTACCTGTATATAACTCTCATCTGTACTTCCATTTCCCAATTATTATTCAAAAATCCAAAAAATATGTTGCAGTTTGTTTGTTTCTTTCCCTATGTGCTTAGGGATTTGTAGGAATGTCAAGGGCAATGGAATGACTTTAAATCAAGTGTTGTAATTCAGTGATGATCAAAAACCAGATGGAAGTTTGACCTCACCTTGGTCAAACCACCAAGAGTTTGCTTCAGTTTTCAAGTTACATGCATCATTGGCTATTGCTCGGGCAGTGTGTATCTGAGGGTTAAGTTATATTGTGGTTATCGAGAAATGATTTGTGAGAAGTTTGGTTCAAAGTTATATTTATCAAGAACAAGAGAATCAAAGGTCATCATCATCTCAGGGTTTTTCCAAATTATGTGTTTCACAAATTAATACCTTCAATAAGGATTCCTCAAGGATTTATTTATGTAGTTAGATCATCAATGTGAGAAGGGTTTTACTAAATCAAGGCATTTTGTCGGTTAAGATGCAAGTATTGATATTTGGATTCAACACGACATTAAGTTCTCAAGGACTCGTTCCACTCAAGATTTTGTTCAAGTTGAAAAATTCAAGATTCTTTCCTGAGTTTGCCCTGATCCGTCTTTCGATTATCCAAATTTTAACCATTATCCATATTCGCTTTTTTAAAAACTTCATATCCAAATTCAAAACTCAATATACTTTTCATTCCTATAAATTATTTTTGGTTATCCATTTTCTAAACCACATGACCAAAATTCTTGATTCAATCTAATTTGCATGAATATCTAAACTTAATGCAAATTCAATTCTAATTGTCAAAACCCATAATTTCATCATCGTCTTTTGAATACATTAATGTGTGAGTCCATTATCAATTTTCATGGAGAAACACTTTACAAAATTATAAGCCCATACCATTAAGTCTATTAGATTTTTTCTTACACAAAAAATGCTCAAATGGATCACAAGAGAAAAGCCCATGACCTTCTCTTCTTACAATAAAAAGCCCAAACAAAATTGTGAAAAAAAAGAAAAGAAAAGCAAATTGCCTAACAATTTCACACAAAGTAATCACATTGCCACTAGGGGTGTGCAAAATAACCAATAACCATAAACCAAATTCCTATCCAAATTAATCCAAATTTTAAAATCCAAACCAAATTTATATTTTAATTTTGGTGGTCCATTTATCAAATTAAAAAAAAACCGGTAACCATTTGTTCCAAACCGGTTTGAGATTTGGTAACCATTTTTCAATGAATGGTTTGGAAAAATAAGATTAACACAAATTTCAAAAACCTTAATCCTCACAATCCAAATTTTATTCATCTCTTTCTTCTTCATCATTCTTCAAATTTCAAACCTTAATCTCATTTGTATCTTAATTCTCTAAAACACAATCATAGATTTATCGAAACTTTTTTTTGTTTATGTTTGTTTAGAACTTATACTACCTGAAACATCATATGCCTCTGTTATCAATGTTGAACCATCATATGTATTTTCTGCTTAGAACTTATACTACCTGATTTCTTTCAAGCTAGCTGATTGTGCTAAACAATAGAGCTGAATCAAATTCAAGTCATATATCAATATAAGAGCTTTTTGTACTAGGTAGTATTTGTTCTTATTTTAATAATGAATTATGGCTTATGATTAAAGAGAATACAATGCAATTTTTTACATTTTATTATGTTCATATGCATTCACATTTATAATAATATGGGCCTCACTAACAAGATAAATACCGCCACATGATGAATTTTGTATAAGGATAGCCTTTGACAGAAAGCTGATTGTCTCAATAAAATAACCTCTCCACAAGTTACATGGGAAATAAATATTTCTTTGTTAATGAAATTTGTTTATATAGTAATATTTCTTTGTTAATGAAATTTATTAAAGAAAATAAAAAAAAATTGATTTTGAGAGAAACCGGTTTAAAACTGGTTTTTAAAAAAACTGTTTTTTTCTTTAAAAACCGGTTTGAAACCAAACCGATCCACTTGTAAACCGGTTTTAAAAAAATAAACCGGTTTTATATAAATGGTTTTAAGATCCAGTGGTTTGGTTTGGTTTATAATCCATGCACACCCCTAATTGCCACGATTTTATTGCAAGCCTGCTACCAATTTCCAAATACTAGTCCCCACTAGGAAAGACAATATCATGCTGCCTTTGCACTTCAAGCTTCATCCGCGATGACAATTACGCACAAAAAAACCCGCACAATTCCCAAACCGACAACGAAAAAGGTACAAGACAAAAAAGCAATGAGACAAAATAATACGTCAAAACGTAAAAACCTTGCCAGCTTCAACGCGAATCACTCAATCCAAAACAAGTTGCAAAAGCACGGATGATGCAACGGATTTCACGCATCAGATAAAACGCATTACACACTCCCTCTGCTACAGAATCCGCGTTGTAACCATAAGGAAAACGGAATCCTCGAAAACCCTTCTTGAAAACCTCCGCTCGTTTTCACCCTTCATATTCAAATCTCTGTTGTTCAACCCACACAACCTCCAAAACTTCCTTAAAACCGGAGGAGCCGTTTCAACCCACTTCCTTGGTTTTTCTGCAAAACTCAATCAACCCTCGTCAAATCTTCCATAAGACAACAACAAACTGCGAGCTTCCACCTTCACCGAGCAAATTCAAAGACTTTAAATCCACCGCTATGGGAAACAACATTTAAATTGAACATCATCGCAGCCCCTTGACATCGTCGTTTTCCCTTGTTCACGACCAAAGATCAACTTTCATAAGTGCCTCCTCCATGTGAAACTCAACTCACAGAATCGACACCCATGACTCTCCTTCAACACAGAACAACTTTGAATCAAAATCCTTAAAACTAAAACAAAGAACAAAGATTTGAGATGAAGGGAGAGCAGATCGAAACCGAAATCGGAAAACACATATCTGAAGACCGATCTCAAGTCACGCAACGGAGAAGAAGGAAATCAATACGAAGCTGAGGGCAAGACGCGAAAGGTTAAGGGAAATTTTAAATCATTGTTATTGTTTGTTTTTCATTTCTATTGTAGCTTGGTACACTAGGATGATGATGGTAACGATTCAGTTTTGTTCTGTTCAAATGTTTCTTTTGTTTTTTCTTTTAAGGCATTGTTGATGGTATGGTAAACCGTGTCAATGTATTTTGATAGGTAAACTCTGATGGATTTGTTTTCAACTCTGTTGCATGGTTACTAGTTTCAATTGGCTTTGGATTTGTGTTCAAGACATCATGGGCTCAGCCCATGTTAAGAATTCTTACACACTTTTCTTGTGGAAATAGAATAAGGTTGTGGGCCTGTGTGGGGCAAGCCATAAGCGGTTTGCTCATTTTACACCAATGTTTTTTATCACTGCACCCTTGTTTTTATCATGTTAGAGAATTAGATTTTGGTTTGGTTTAATAAAGTTTTATTTAAATAGATTTAGGATTAATTAGATTTTGTTTTGATTCGAAATTAGTCTTGAATTAGTTAGACTTTGATTTTAATTTTGATAAAATTGTAACCACAAATGCAAATTCTAATCCTAGCTTTGATTAAATTTCATGTTAAACTTTGATTAGAATTTTAGTTGAATTCCAGATCTTAATTAATTCTTGATTAACTTTTCATTTTAGTTTGGTATTTAATTGAGTTTTGATTAGATTTCGGTCTTGGTTTTGATACCAGTCCCATTTTACTTTAATTGAAATTTTGCTAATTCTTGACGAAGTTGTGTTTAATTCTTGAGATTAATTCGTGTTTAGTTTCTTGTCAAATTTCTATTTAATATCATGATTAACTTCCTTGTCAATATTAGTCGAATTACTAATTGAATTTTCGTTAAACCTTGTAGATAATCCTTGATTCATTTCTCTTGGATTTTATTTAGTGGAACAAGTTGATTAAAATTTGCTTAGACTTTTGATTGTTTTTTGTCATTTAAGCTTTGAGTAATCTTGTGGAGATTTTGTGTGGAATATTTTTCATAACTTTGTTTGGACTGATGAGATCCCTTGACGCATATTGTGCTTAGTCCCAGATATCGTTTGGACCAATTCTTGATGATAATTTTGATCCTCCTTGTTGATTGCTTTTGATATTGGTTGCTTACATTTGATTCTTGTTAGGTTCTGATATGTTTTGAACTTGATGTTTGATGCTTGACTGTTGGATCTTGTTACATGTTTGAAATATCTGATGGCTTAATTCTCGTCCATCGTGAAATCTTCTTCCTTTGAGTCTCGCCTATTTCAGTTTGTTGATTTTAATTGTTAATTCGATTGATCATTTGAAGCTTCTACAAGCATCCCTGAGTTTTTGTGCATGTTGAAGAGGCAATAGATCATCTCCGTTTGGTATCCCTTAAGTCTCAATGCCATCTCTCTTTCATGCTTCCTTCTAGGATTTTATTGATACTAAGTACGTCTGAAGTCCTACCTTGAAGTAGGCTTTGTTTGCACATCGTGGTACTTAAATGGTTATCTTGAAGCTAGGAAACTCGATTGATGCTTTGAATATCTTATGTTAAGTTTGAGAACATGTTATTGATGACATGAGGCCTGCTTAGGGTTTAGCATTCTTGCTTGCAACTTGTTGTTGATTTAAGAGTCTTTACTTCTATGGTGTATGTCTGGTTTGGGTGCCGATTCAATTGATGCTTTGGTTTCGTTTGCTGCCATTTTACTGTACTTTGTGGTGAACGAAGAGTCACTCATTCTTGCTTTTTGGCTGAGATCACGACATCATTATTTTTGTTGAGGAAGAACAGTCACTCAGTCTTACCTTTTGAGGAAGAACAGTCACTCAGTCTTACCTTTTGGTTGAGGACGAAGAGTCACTCAGTTTTGTTCCTTAGCTGAGATCACAACATCATTTTATTGGTGATTGTTTAGTGAAATGTTTACTTACGTGTGTTTACTTGATCTTTCAGGATTCCTGACTCGATTTAATTTATGATTAAATTCGAGGTAGGAGAGACATAAGTTTTTCAACCTTTCAATCCTTTACATGGCAACATTAAGACTTGGCTTCCCCTAGTTATTTTCTATTCAAACCTTAACCATTTCGCACGTAAATTCAAACCTCGATTCACATCGAGTATTTTGTTCAAACAAAATCAATATACTTAACCATACTTAAACACAATTTCGATAAAGATAAAAAGGGAGTTGGAATGGAGTCTTCGATTCCTCTTCTCAATTGTTTGGGCCTGAGGAGTCTTTCTTAAGCTTGAACATTTGTCTTCTCTAAAAGATTTATAATCTGTTTCACAAAATCAAACTTATTTTATCAACACTTAGATGAAACCGAGAGAGAGTCAAGCATTTGACTCACCCCCTCAATTACTGGAGCCCGTGGAGCCTTTCTTAAGCTTCGAGTAATCATCGTCCGATTAAACTATTCTAATTGCATCAAAACTCTTTCATAATATAAGATGAAAACGATAGAGAGTCAAGCCTTTAACTTACTCCCTCGATTACTTGGGCTCGAGGAGCCTTTCTTAAGCTTCAAGTAATTGTCACCCTAACAAAACTTCCAATATGAAAAACTCTTTGTTCTTTCCCCCGTCCAATCAAAACTTTCTTAAAACACTGATTCCTCGCCCCCGTGCAATCTACAACTCAAAACATCTTTCCCAAAGAACATTGTTTAGTCTCTTCTTCCGCGCATATGAACTAGTGCTTCAGCCTCCTCTAGCGAGCAGACAAGCCAATGCTTAGCAGTTAGAATGCGATCTAAACACTCGTTCGGTTCAAACACAAACCAACCAACCATTGTTTTTCAAACTACAAATGCTTTGATTTCTCATTTGTTAATAAGAATACGTAGGCATAGGATTGCGAGATCCTAGTGTCATACCCCAAATTTTACCCTTAGATCACTGATCATTTTGCATTTCATTATGTTTTGTATTTAATTCCAACTAACCGCTAACCAGTTTTCTTAGTTGTTCATTTTGCAGGCGAATCGAAAATGGTTTGTGGGTGTGTCAAGTCAGTCTGAATCTACGTGGATTATAAGATTTCAAACATTCACAGATTTTTCATCAATATCTCCCTGAGCCTCGATGTGAAAGTTCACATACCGATGGTCAAGATTCGGAATTTAATATGATCAGGATTCTAAACTCCAAGGATTCAGGTTGCAGTTTAATGGTATAGATTCAGAGGATTGAGGTCTGAGGCAAGATTACCATTCTTTTTGTGGATTAAGACTATATGAGTTGTGATTCTTCTTTGATTATGGTGTGGGTCAAGATTGAAGATTTGTGTCAAATTCATATTGATGTCAGTTGGTTTCAAGTAATTCCGAGTTGTCAGACACTTCAGATGCGAATTGTGAAATTCAAAGTTGTTTGTAACGAGATATGGCTCAGAATTAAATTCAGAAGAGTGTCGCTACTGCGAAAATCGGCGTCGGCTGAACAGAAGAGTCGCCACCGTGCGTTATTTATCCCACGGGAGGGAAAGGAAACGCTCAGAGTAAACCTCGCACAACACGGGAAAGGTATGGTCGTCGCAACCAAAACCTGGATTCGGGAGTCGGTTACGCAAGGGGAAGGTATTAGCACCCCTCACGTCCGTCGTACTCGACGGGATCCACGCTTGTTTTCGGGTATGGATTGTTATTTCTATCTACTCTAAAGGTCATGGTTAAGAAGAAAAGAAAATGACTCGGCAAAGTATCGCACTTTATGCCTACGTATTCCCGTCTGGAACGAGAAATCAGAGTCAACGTAGTTCGCCTACCTACGGGAAAGGAGGGGAAGGTTGCTCGCTAGGATATCGTATCCTATGCCTACGTACTTTCATACGGCATGAAAGATCAGAGCAAACGTAGTTCGGGCTACGCACGACACAAGTCTGTCTTGATTGCTTTTATTCCTTCTGAAAAAGGTTTTTCTGATTAGCAGTCCAAGCGGACAAAAATGACGTTTTGATGAGTTCACATTCTTTTACGGAAGAAATGTCTTTTATTGTGTTTGAAATCTTATTGTATTTTTCTGTTTGTTTTGAGGAAGAAGAGACAGAACTCTAACCTACGGTTGAAAAGGGAGTCAAACTAACCTAATGTTATCATGCATGGGTTAAGACCTAGTGTCTATCATGCTCCTCTCTTGCGCAGAGAGAAACAGAGATCCTAAGGGAATAGACGGAAACAAAAACAATAGCGTATATGTACAGTAAAGCAGTAAAATGCATGGATGCAACAATACAAGCGAGGCAAGGGAGTCCCACTCAACCTCGAACCTAGAAAACAATAGGCAAAAGTGAACAGACTTCACTCTCAACCCAACAGGTTAACAGCAAACAATACAGTCCAGAAAACCAATCAATACATCAGAAATGAATAACAACTAAAATAAACAGCCACAGCAGCTCTGCATCAACACCTATCCTCAAGTCATCTCCAATCAGCTATAAGCTTCAGCAAGCCTCAATCTCCATCTCCACAGCCTTCAAGCAAGGTATTTGTCATCAATCTTCAGTCTACAATGGCTTTTCTCCAAGTCTCAAACCTCCAGGATGAGGGATCAATCACAAGAGTGAATTGGGTGTTAAGCAATTAGTTGACCACTAAGGGTGGCAAACAGACTGCTAACAACACCTAGGATATTTTCTCTCAAGAGTTCTATCCCTTAGACAGTAGCACCAAGCCTTCCAAAGGAAAGGGGTGAGTGTATTAGAGAGACTCTGCATCACAGAGAAGAATGGAGGCAGTCAAGACCTTCCATGTTTGAGAATCAAGTTGACTACTCTAGGGCTCTACCTAACTCCTAGATCCTACAAACTTCAACAGCTGCCAGCACAGAATCTCCTCATCAACTCTGGAAGTTGGTCTTCAGTCTCTAACCTTCAAATGGGCTTCATCTTCTCAAGTCTTCAGCTCTGCCAATCCCCAAGAAAACCCAATACCCACACAGACAAGTAATAATCCCCAGAGAGGGCACACCACACCAGTCAAGCAAATACAGACAGTACTAATAGCAGTAGGGGAATCCTAACACTTTCTAAGGGATCTAATAACTACCCCTAATCCCTATAGTCCCATACCCCAAAAATTCAATCTCTAACTCCTAAGGGAAATGAACTTATTCACCTATGTTGTCACCTAAACCCTAATTTTGTTCATGTTATTCACACCTAATCAAATCTCCTAAAATTAAGTTCTAAAAATATGAACTAAATTTTATATACAAGATACACATCCAAACTAATCAACCTAAAAAGAATGGATTAAAAATGTTGAAGCATCTATTCAAACTAAAATTACCAAATTCATGCATCAACCAAAATGATATTTACACCTATTTAAAAGAAAAAATATGCCAAAAATATTAAAACAAAATGAAATTAGAATTTTTTTGTATGATAATTTTCTTGACAAAATTATGAAAAGAATGAAAAAAGAACCAATGAAAAACATGCATTTTCCTATTTGTTATGATTTTTTAAAGATTTAATATTTTTTGAAAGAAAATAAAATGAATTAAAATTGGAAGGGGTGCAGCAAGTAAGGAATTGCAGTTAAAAAAAGAAACGGGCCAGGCAGTGGGGGTGCGAAAAGCGCGTGCACAGGGCCCAGGAAGTTCAGAAAACTCACAAAAAAACAAAAAAAGTAAAAACGGTGCAAATAGCGAATTATTCAGTTATAATTGGTTTTGGGCCTAATTGGGAGGGTGTCATTAGCAAGCAAAGGTTGAGCCCAGTCAGAAAATTTAAATGAAACTGTGCGTTTGGCACCCAGGGTTTCCCTCCGTTTTGAACTTTTAATCGCGTCCGTTAGATGAGTCTCCAAGTCAAGGTCAAAGTCCAGATCGTGTGACTCACAATTCATCTTCAACCTCCAGCTAACCCTAAGCTCTGAAAACCCTAGCCATGTATGAACTTTACACTCCTCTGTTCTCCCTCGTCCCTCCATGAATGCCCTCGATACAAAGAGCAAAGTTGCTCTCCTTCTTCCCCTCTACACAGCCATGCCCTTAGTTCCTTCCAAAGCTTACTCAAACTCCAAACCCGATGAGCATAACAGTTTGGATCCACCATTAACACCTGTCATCAACCTCTCCAATTCTCCCTAATTCTTGCCCTAACATGCTCTACACCTTGTGCTGATCACATCAAGCTAATAACCTAAGATTTTCTTGCAATATCCTATGAGATACAAACCCTAACAGTTCTTGCACACCATGATCAAACTCCATGAAATCTCTCCAAACTCACCACAATCAGTCATCTAACCTATCTTAACATTTCTATGCTAACAAAACCTAGTAATTCTAATTTAAACATGCAATTCGAAGGAGAAACGTACCTGGTGTAAGTGATGAAAACAGGTGCTAAAACCTCTTGATCCAATGCTTGCAATGAGTGGAAATTGATCAATGACTTTGCTCTTAAGTTCTGTATGCAATGAATCTGACTCAAACCTCTTAGATCTTGTGATTTCAACTTCTTGCACCTTGGATGATGAAACTTGTATGGCACGATCTTTGCTCAATTCTAACCAATCTTGATGTGAATTGTGATCTATGGATGATGGTGATGAAGACCAGAGCAAGAAATGTAAAAATTGAGAGAGATTTGGGAGAGTTTGAATTGATTTTGCAAGTTGGGGAAAGTGTGTGAAACTTGGTATTATGAGCACAATGAATCACCAACCCATGCATGAAGCTCTTCAATACAATATATACATGAGATAAGAAACTCCTAGAAGCTTGGAGAAACTTCCCATGCACAATTTCCCTTGAATTTGATTATGTAACTTCCATTACAAGTAACCATGAATAACTTTCAAAACATGAACCAAACTCAAAATTCTACTTTAGCCAATGTTCTCAAAATGATTTTTCCAATCAAAATAACCTATAATTTCACCTCATTTGGCCAAAGTATGAAAAATCTCATTTTTTAGGTCATTTTTATTCATTAAATCCACCAATTTTGAAACCTTGTTCTATGAATCTTTCCAATATTTCATGGTCAATTTCTAGACTCAAAATGTCATTTGGAGCAAGTTTGATGTTGTGAAGTTTTCCATTTGAAGCTTCCTTGTATGAGTTTTGGGCATAGGCTTGAAATGACCTGTAATTCTCAGATGACCAAAATACCCTTTGCTTGCCAAGACCATAAGTAGAGTTCCACAAATCATATGAAGGCATACTATACCATTATAGAAAGCTAAGACAATGAGGAACAACTCTTACGTTTACGAGAAATTCATTTGAAATCTCCTTGAGGGGTAAAAATTGCTTGGAAGTCATGTCACTTTTACAGACAAAATTTCAGATACCTCAGCTGACCTGTAACTTGCAAGGACCATAACTTGAGTTCTATAAATCTCCTTAATGTCTTCCACCACTCAAACTAAAGGTCTTGAGATCCTCTACAAGTTTCATGTTGGCCAAGGATCCCTTTGAAGCTTGCATTTTGACTTATCTTGCTTGGAAATTTGACCTAAATTAGGGGATTTTACACAGAAACCCTAATTTAGAAACTCCTCTTCTTCTTGATTTCTCTTGATTTCTTATTATCCCAACAACCTATCCTTCTTTACATGTCAAATGATGAACCCCACATCTCTCCAATAGACCTCAATGCCTTTCAATCAATCAATTGACCTAGAGTTGACCCAGGGTTGACCCAGATGAAACCCTAGTTGACTGTCTTCAACTGCAACTCTTGTGACCATACCAATGGCTTGTCTCCTTCTCCAAATGACTTTCTAAGTCTCCCATGATGTCCACATACTCTCCATGTTCAGCCCACAGCTCACAATTTCTTTGATGATCCCCAGATACCCTCAGATAGGAGATGGATGCACTGCTTGATCCATTGACCTCCCAGTCTTCAAATTCTTTCTGATGACTTGAATGGGATTGAATTAGGATAATAACCTCTTGATAGGCTCATAGAGATGAGAATAATGCTTGGTCCCCTGTTGTATGATTTGCTATGCTATGCTATGCAGATGATTAGACTATGTACATGACTCTATATGCAAGTGCTAATGATATTGAAACCTAAACCAAGTGACTAAGGTTGAGCAAATTTTAGGGTGCAACAGCTGCCCTTATTCAAGGGACTTGGACCCGATTGAGTGAAGAGCCCGGAGCCTTCAAGCATTCGCGGTACGAGACGGTTGAATACTAAGAACCAGGAAATTTGTCAACCGCAAAAATGAACTACACCACTGCTTGGGGATTATTTCGTCAGCCCGAAAAGCTTCTATCATTGTAAGAATAAAACCTTGTCCACGTTAGGACGCTTGCTTCGTCAACTCGAAAAAACTTCAACAACTTTGCTGGGGGATGGCTCGTCTGCCTTCTCGTCAGAGATAAATCGTCCACGTTAGGACTAAACCCTTCCACGTTAGGAATAACACCGTCCACGTAAGGAATAACACCGTCCACGTTAGGAATACATCGCTCTTCCACGTAAGGAATCAATCTTTCTTTCCACGTAAGGAACCCATCTATCGTCTCGATCTGTCCATATAAGGACTCAACTTGATATGCCCACGTAAGGACTCAATCTTTCCACGTAAGGAATAAACTCATCTTTCCACGTAAGGAATCAATCTTCTTTCCACGTAAGGAATCCAACTCTTTCTGATTTGTCCACGTAAGGACTCCCCTCTTTCCACGTAAGGAAACCAATTTTCTTCCATGTAAGGAATAAAATTCTTGATCTGTCCACGTAAGGACTCCAGGCTTTCCACGTAAGGAATACTTCTTTATCTGTCCACATAAGGACTCCAGTCTGATATGTCCACGTAAGGACTCAATCTTTCCACGTAAGGAATAACTCTTTGTATCTGTCCACGTTAGGACTAAACTCTTCCACGTTAGGAATACCTTTTCTTTTGATTTGTCCACGTAAAGACTCAACTTTCACCTTGCTTTGTCCACGTAAGGACTCCAATTTTTCCACGTAAGGAATGCAATCTTTCCACGTCAGGACTACATCGTCCACGCCAGGACCCACCTTTTGACTCGTTGAGGAAATAAAACTTGTCCACATCAGGACTCACATAAAACCTGTCCACGTCAGGACTTGCGTGTCTTCAACTTGCTGGGGAAATAAAACTCGTCCGCGTCAGGACACACCCTTTGCCAACAACACGAAGAAGGACAAATTTGTCCGCGTCAGGACTCTCGTATCTTGTCATCACAAAGAACTACAAACTTGTCCACGTCAGGACACCCCTTTCACCATTACGAATAAAGTTATTTGCTAGAAATAAATGGTCCACGTCAGGACACCAACACGAAGAGTAACCAACTTCGTCCACGTCAGGACTTCACACTCAATCAATACCGAGAACTCGAATCAGTCCACGTCAGGACTAACACATATCGTCACCTAGAAGAAATGTCCACGTCAGGACTCCACATAACAACAATTCTGAAAAATCGAACCTGTCCACGTTAGGACTAGCACATATCGTCAAACCGAGGAAATCAATCTGTCCACGTTAGGACCCACCTCTTCTCTAACACAAAGAAAACCTGTCAATAAAATTGTCCTTGTCAGGACTCATCCTTCCATTGGTCCGCAAACTTCTTATCACTGACGTTACAACAACTTTGAGGCTGACTCTACTGGGGATATTTGGAAACCAAACTACCGGACGCCTGTTCTGATAACCGGCGGTGGCCTCTGAAATTCTGGTTCGGGAAACCCTTTAATGACAAATAACTCTGCTTGAGAATGAGGAGAAATTTTCCTACTCACTCTGGCGGGGAAAACACAAGAAATTCACAAATAACTCTGCTCGGGGACAAAGAAACTTCATCATGATAACTGTGTGGGGAGTAGTGCCAAAGCTGACACTTCGTTGAATGTCTCACGCCGAGACCTCGAATGTTTAGTAATTCATCTGAGCAAGAGCTCCCTCTACCTGCAAGAGAAACAATACTTGAAACCAACGGTTAGCCAACCTAGTTTATGTTTCAAAAATGCGTATGTTTGACAATGACGCAATGCTCCATTCGACATGGAAATGCTACGCGTTTATTTAGTGGATGCAATTATGACACTATATGCCGATGCGAATGCAGACTCGAGCTGCTGGGATACAGGAAACCGCTTCAGCAAAATAAATGCTGAAGATACTGCCGACTCCACTGGGGATAGCCAGGTGCTACAAAATTATTCCAGCAAAATAAATGCTGGAAGAGTGAAGTCGACTCGGCTGGGAACTTGGGAACTTAAACCAAACACCTCATTGAAGTGACACCCTGCTGGGGAATATAATTCTGCTAGGGAGTAGCGGATGCGTCTAGTATGATTATACTTCTGCCGGAAAGTGAACGGATATCACACGGTGTTCCGACAAAATAAATGTCCGGACCCACACCAACTCTGCCCGGGAAAGTCTTAATCTTCGAGTTCCACTGGGAGGAATGAAAATACTTACTGAAAAGAGAACTCCGCTGGGGAAGAATAACTGACTCTGCGGGGAAAGGTGAACTTGTCCGAATACAGTTCACCAACATTAATCTGCTGAGGCTAAACCCACTCTGCTTAAGATAGAGGAATCCTTCTGGGGGGCACCATACTGTCTGAATACAGCCTCCACTTTGGGATCGCCAAACTCTGCTGAGGATAAACGACTTTGCTGGAGAATATCCTTTGGATAAGCTCCTACTAGCCGGGGAATTCGACCATTATGCATGACATGCGCGGGGGTCGAGCCTTTCGTTACTGCAATCTTTTGATCGTCTTCCTCGTACGGCTATGAAACCTGCAACAACACAAACAAGACAAGACAAGCCTATGCAACCAAATCGATTCAGGTTAGTGACGTTATTTTCAGTTAATTCAAAGCTTTAGCAATTGCTGGCAAGGGCCAGTGATGTTATACACATGCTAGTTTCAGTAAACTTAGGCGCTTTATCATGCACAAAACAGTAAAGAACCAGCATCAAGTACTGAATAACATATTTTATTGATTGGGCCCCTGAATGGGCGGAGTTCTGTACACGAGATGTAACTCCTGAAAAGAGGAAGCTACGCAAAGCAAATATACAAGTATGCACAAGAAGCATAAATATTTTGACAAATTAAATTTGTACACATGTCGGCAACGGGATGCAGACGAACACCACAGACTGATCCTCCTATGACTCGTCTGACTCTAATGCTTTCCCGGTATCCACACGTACGAATAGATTGTATCTGATAATCGACCCCTCAGGTATATTCTCCCGCACCAATGCCCAATGCAGTATCAAATTCGGACCGCAGTCATTTGCTTTTCAAATCCCTAACTTTTGCGTGAACCGCCCTTTACGAGTTTTCGGTTCACCGGGATACCCTTTTTTGCCGAAGCTGCCCAGTGTAGGTTTTCAACTTCGCGGGTGTACATTTTTTCAATTTTATCCCTAACTTTTGCCCGAACCTTTCATTCTGTTTTTGGTTCGCCAGGATGCCCCATTTTTGCCTGGACTCTCTTTTTTTTGTCCAGCGGGTCAAATTTAAGCAAAGTATTTTTTAACTGCGTCCGAATTTACAGGCGACGTAAAGTCTTCACCATCCATGGTGGACAACAATAACGCCCCTCCTGAAAAGACTTTCCTGACAACGTATGGCCCTTCGTAGTTGGGGGTCCACTTGCCCCTGTGATCTGCCTGCGGCGGGAGAATCCTTTTCAACACAAGGTCGCCCGTCTGAAAGCTTCGCGGATGTATCTTCTTATCGTATGCTTTCTTCATTCGGCTCTGGTACAAACGACCGTATGCTAGAGAAGCTAGCCTCTTCTCATCCATTAAACTCAGTTGGTTCAACCTGTCTTTCACCCATTCTGCCTTGTCTAGCTGAACGTCTCGCAATACCCTCAAAGAAGGGATCTCAACTTCCAATGGTAGTACTGCTTCCATTCCGTATACCAACAAGAACGGGGTTGCCCCGGTTGATGTGCGCACCATCGTACGATAACCGTGCAAAGCAAAGGGTAGCATCTCATGCCAATCCTTATAGGTCACCACCATCTTCTGAACGATCTTCTTGATATTCTTATTGGCCGCTTCGACAGCGCCATTCATCTTGGGTCGGTAAGGGGAGGAGTTGTGATGTTCGATCTTGAAATTCTGATAGAGCTCCTTCATCATTTTGTTGTTCAGGTTTGAACCGTTGTCAGTGATTATCCGCTCGGGGATCCCATATTGGCAAATGATATCTCTCTTGATGAACCTGGCCCCACCTGCTTAGTTACATTCACATAAGACGCTGCTTCTACCCAATTGGTGAAATAATCGATTGCTACTAGAATGAACCGGTGCCCATTAGAAGCTGTCGGCTCGATCTTTCCAATCATATCGATTCCCCACATCGAGAATGGCCATGGCGATGACATCACATTCAGAGGACTCGGAGGCACATGGATCTTATCAGCATAAATTTGGCACTTGTGGCACTTCCTCGCAAACTTGAAACAATCAGTTTCCATAGTCAGCCAAAAATAACCTGCTCGCAGCAGCTTTCTCGTCATAGCATGCCCACCAGCATGCGTACCAAATGTACCTTCATGTATCTCCTCCATGAGCAACTTTGCCTCTTTTTCATCCACACAACGCAACAACACCAAATCGTGGTTTCTTCTGTATAAGACGCCATCTGGATTCAAATAGAAATTACCCGCTAATCTCCTGAGAGTCTTCTGATCTTGACTGGATTCCCTAGCCGGATACTCTTTATTCTTCAGGAAATTAAGGATATCAAAATACCACGGTTTATCATCGGATGCCTCGTCAATAGCAAACACGAAGGCAGGTCTGTCAAGCCGAGAGATAATGATTCTGGGAGCTTCATTCCAGAAGTTGACTTTGTACATGGAAGACAAAGTGGCGAGGGCGTCAGCCATCTGATTTTCTGCTCTCGGTACGTGATGCAATTCAACCTTGTTAAGGAAAGGCAACAATCTCCTTGCATAGTTCATGTAATGTATCAAATTGGGCTGACGTGTCTCCCATTCCCCTTTTATCTGATTCACCACGAGAGCTGAGTCTACGTATACGTCCAGATTCTTGATTCGCAAATCAATGGCTTCTTCAAGCCCCATAATACAAGCTTCGTATTCGGCTTCATTATTGGTAACTGCAAAGGTCAATCGGGCAGTAAACGGGATGTGCGACCCGTGTGGAGTAGTGATGATTGCCCCTATTCCGCTACCGTAAGCGTTCACAACTCCATCAAATATCATCTTCCATTTGGAACCCAACTCTGGTCCTTCATCTGGCAACGACTCTTCACAATCTTTCATCTTTAGGTACATGATATCCTCGTCAGGAAAATCAAACCTCATCGATTGATAATCTTCAATAGGCTGCTCCGCCAGATACTCAGACAGCACACTCCCCTTTATAGCCTTTTGCGAGACGTATTGGATGTCATATTCAGTCAAGACCATCTGCCAACGGGCAATTCTCCCTGATAGCGCCTGCTTTTCGAATACATATTTGATAGGATCCATCTTCGATATGAGCATGGTTGTATGATTCAGCATGTATTGCCTCAAACGCTTGGCGGCCCAGGCTAGCGCGCAACAAGTTTTCTCCAACATTGAGTATCGAGATTCACAATATGTAAATTTCTTACTCAAGTAATAAATTTCATGCTCTTTCCTTCCTGTCTCGTCGTGTTGACCGAGAACACAACCCATGCTTCCCTCAAGAACCGTCAAATACATGATCAAGGGTCTCCCTGCCACTGGGGGTATCAAAATAGGAGGCTCCTGCAAATACTGCTTTATTTTATCGAACGCCTTTTGACAATTTTCGTTCCACGTTACAGCTTGATCTTTCTTCAACAGCTTGAATAATGGTTCGCACGTAGCAGTTAGGTGAGATATGAACCGGGCGATGTAGTTCAACCTCCCTAAAAACCCGCGCACCTCTTTCTCTGTTTTAGGCGTCGGCATTTCTTGGATCGCTTTTATTTTAGCAGGATCGACCTCTATTCCTCTTTCGCTTACGATAAACCCCAGCAGTTTACCCGATCTCACCCCGAAGGTGCACTTGTTAGGGTTCAGTCTCAACCTGAACTTCCTAAGCCTTTTAAATAGCTTCAGCAAATTCACCAGATGCTCTTCCTCTGTCTGGGATTTGGCAATCATATCGTCAACATAAACTTCGATCTCTTCATGCATCATATCATGAAAAAGAGTCGTCATCGCACGCTGATACGTTGCCCCAGCATTTTTCAAACCAAAGGGCATCACTTTATAACAAAATGTTCCCCACGGCGTTATGAAAGTAGTCTTCTCCATGTCCTCTGGCGCCATTTTAATATGATTATAGCCTGAGAAGCCATCCATGAAGGAGAACACAGAGTATTGAGCAGTATTATCAACTAGCACATCGATATGAGGAAGTGGAAAATCGTCTTTTGGGCTTGCTTTATTCAAATCCCTATAATCCACACACATTCGAACCTTGCCATCTTTCTTTGGCACTGGTACAATGTTAGCAACCCATGAGGGATATTTTGTTACAGCCAGGAAACCAGCATCCCACTGTTTCTGAACTTCCTCTTTGATCTTCACTGCCATATCTGGTCTAGTTCTGCGAAGCTTTTGTTTGACCGGCGGGCATTCTTCTTTCAACGGCAGACGGTGCACAACCATATCTGTATCGAGCCCTGGCATATCTTTATACGACCAAGCGAACACATCATTATACTCTCGGAGCATTTCAACCAGTCTTCGCTTGACATCGCCCCGCAGCGCGGCTCCGATACGAATATTCTTCTCAACCCCTTCCGACCCCAAATTGATAATTTCGATGACCTCTTCGTGAGGCAAAATGACTCTTTCCTCTTGTCTCACCAACCAAGACAGTTCTTCAGGAATGTCACTACCTTCGACAATCTCTTCTTCGGCCTAAAATATCGGGTGTTCAAAGTCGGGACGAGTCATAGGTGGTTCAAGGATGTCATCTGAAAATGTTATCCTGCAAAAGGAATGGTTAAATGCTTCAAAATGCGTATAAAGCGAATAACCGCGTTGCCATTTTATTGAAAAATACAAAACAAGAAAAACAGAGATTACAATATTTGCACATGAAAAAACGCCTTTTATTTAATGCTAAACACGCAATGTTCATAACAACACAGCCCTAAGAAAATCATGATGCCCCGGGCAAGACATCAGATTGTTCAACAATTAATAAAACAACGCATTACTGTTTAAGAGTCACAGGAACAAGCTCCTGAATAGACCAGTTGCACAGTCCCTGTCCTGGCGTGCTTGGCTGAATCCAGGCATCCATATCACAGTCGATGTCTCCTTCGTCAGACTCCGAAGCAGCATTGATGGTTTCATGACATACTCCACTGGCAGAGATGGTTATTGGCCCTCTGAAACGGGGTGCTCCCACAGCAGGTGTTGACGACGACGGTTGGTATCCTAGCCCGAACCGGTCCATCTTCACAGGAATATCCAGCACTTTGCCCCAGCCCTTTCCTTTTCCTGCCTCTACCAGAGCTTGAGCCTCTTTATACGACGAGACGACTATCTCCGATACGTTGCTCGGCCCGGGACCTTTGCCCTTGATACGCAACCCTTCAAATGCCTGGCAGGGTGTTTCGTGGATCTCTCCATCGACCTCCACATATTTAAATGACGACAGATGGCTGGCCAGGATGTCCTCTTCTCTGCATACGGTGACCACGCTGTCTCCGACCATATATTTCAACTTTTGATGCAGGGTAGACGTGACTGCCCCATCCCCATGAATCCAGGGTCTTCCGAGCAAACAGCTGTATGCAGGCTGGATGTCCATGATATAAAATTCAGTTGCGAACACCTCCGGCCCCACCTGTAAAGGAAATGTTATCGATCCAAAAACCGTTCTTCGCGTGCCATCGAATGCCCTAACTACCAAGTCACTGGGCGTGCACAAGATTCCTCTGACATCTAGCTTCATCATCGCTTTCTTGGGCAGCACATTCAAAGACGACCCAGTGTCGACCAATACATGCGACATTACTGATCCTCTACACTCGACAGATACGTGCAGCGCCATATTATGATCTCTCCCCTTCGGGGTCAGGTCAAAGTCAGTAAAGCCCAAGTTGTGGCCTGCATTCACATGTGCCAACACTCCTTCCAGCTGATTCAAGGAGACATCTTGGGGTACGAAGGAAGTATCCAGGACTTTTAGCAAAGCATTTCTGTGAGCTTCAGAACACAATAGCAATGACAGGATAAATATCTTTGAAGGCGTCTGTTGCAGATGCTCCACAATCTTATAATCACTTTTTCGAATCAAGCGCATGAACTCTTCTACCTCTTTCGACGCCGATGCTTTTTCTCTTGCCTGCACTGGGACATCTTCAACCATTTTCCCTTTCCCCTTTGACAGTCTCTCAGCCTCTACCTCAGGCGATATAAAGATTCTGCCACTTCTTGTCATACCTCCTGAACCAACAACATTGTCTACAGTCTCGGCTGGCTGCTTATCAACATCAATCTTTATTCCGTCACAATACACTTCCAACCCATATGACCATGGGACTGCTTTCGTGCTCTCGTACGGGATTGGTTTGGCCTTAGTTATGGTGATCGGCGGTCGCTGAACCGGGGCGGTTATAGTGATTGTCTTTCGAGGAATCGTTACAGTGGCCACATCACTCTGATTGTCTGCCAATGCCCCTGCAGGTTCTTCAATTGCTGCTCGGTCAAACTGCAATGTGCCGGCATCAATTAAAGCTTGAATACCTTTCTTCAAATCATCACACCCCCAGCTAGGGTCCAGCATTCTAAGCAGTACTCGTCACAACCCGGATAGACACCCTCTTGTAATAATCTGCTTTTTATCTCGCTCAGCGGCTTTTTTAAATCATCCACTCTCGTAATCAAATTCAAACCTTCCTCAGTCAGAATGGCGTTTGCCCCATGATTGGGCATGGGCTTCTGCACTATATTCGGACCTGCCGTTCCGAAATTTATAGCCTTATTGTCCAAAAGATCCTGCACAACATGCTTAAAAGCATGGCAACCCTCTACATCGTGGCCCGGAGCCCCAGAGTGGAACTCACAATGCCTGCTTGCATCATAACCATACGGAGGAGTTCCCGTTATCGGTGCCAGAGTTCTCTTCTCTACCAGGTTCAAACCCAACAATGTCTGTAACAAATCTGCGTAGGTTGAGGGCGGCTTCTCAAACACTCTTCTTGGTTTACCACCCTGGAATCTTCGCTGAGCCGGCTGTGCCCCCTGCTGTGGCTGCTGCTGCTGCTGCTATTGTTGTTGCACTGGCTGCTGCTGAAGCGGTTGTTGTTGATACGGAATAGTAACACTCGCCACCTGCTGCAGCTGATGATACTGATTTCGACCCCTGCCTCGGCCTCGGCCTCCAAACACTGCGCTTGCATCGCCCTGACGGCGCCCACCAAAAGCCTTCCTATTACTGCCAGATGCATTTGGTTCCTCAGCCTGGAATCGGCCTTGCTTAATGTTGTTTTCAATCTTTTCTCCCATCAGAATTAAGTCTGAGAAACTGGCCAAAGATGTGTGAAACAACTTGTCATAAAACATGCCTGTGAACGTTCCGATAAACATGTCATTCATTTCCTTGTCTTCTAAAGGAGGACGGACCCTGGCAGCCATATCGCGCCACCTTTGCGCATACTCTTTAAAGCTCTCACCCTTCTTCTGAGACAGCCCTGTCAATTGGACCCGATTGGGTGCCAAGTCGCTGTTGTATTTGTAGTGAGCTACAAATGCCTCTGCTAGCTGCTTCCATGTCTTTATATTAGTTGGCTCCAACCCCATGTACCACTCTAAGGAAGGACCTGACAAGCTATCTTGAAAGAAATGCATTAGCATTCTCTCATCAGTTGAGTACGCAGACATCTTTCTGTAATAAGCCCGCACGTGCACTTTCGGACAGGTGTCCCCTTTATACTTATCAAACGTAGGAGCTTTGAACTTGATTGGCACCCTCAAGCCAGGTACCAGACCCATTGCTGACATGTCCAAGCCCACAACACTTTGGTTCAGGACCCCCCTCATTTGCTCTTCTAGCATTCTGATCTTCTGGGAGTCATCCATCGGCCCTTCGAAACCTCCGCCGGAGAAAGCGTCCTCCTGCTGATCTTCTTGCCACGTACCGTTCCCAGCTCCATACCCATCGTATCCATTATTACGGCCAGCTCTGATCTGATTCATCACCGGGCCTCGCCCTCTGTTGTCGTACCCCTGAGCAACTCCAGTGGGTCCAAAAGCCATTAACCCGGCGCCATTACCATTTCCAAAACCTCCGTAACCCTGATTGGTCACACCAAAACCGTCCTGCCCAAAGCCTTGAGCATTGAAACCATATTTCCCAGCATTATCGAAACCCTGATCATTGAACCCGAATCCAGCATTACCGAAGTCATTGCCTCCCGTATTATCACCCAAGTTGATATCACCAAGCCCAACGTTATGGACAGCAGTCTCGTTCCCAACTCCGACGTTACCGTTCCCAGCAGCGGTAGCGTTGTTGACGTTGACAGCAAGTATATTGACTACGGGTGGAGCCACTGGTGTGGGAGTGCCATCTCCATGAACAGTGTCGACTCGCACAAACTGATGATCCTCATTACCGTGACCGGTATTTCTGACCAACAGAGGCTGCACCATGGCTTGCAAATTCTCCTGACCTTTTGCAATAGCTTCCATGGTCTGCATAAAGAGAGCTAGCTTCTCACGCACATCTTGCATCTCGTTCTGCATTTGATCCATGATTCTTCGACAGTTGGTGCGAGTGGAATATCTGTGCTGGCGCTGATCTGCAATCCTGAAAATACTCTGGAAAATGGAAGGGAATAAGGTACTATCCAATGCAGTATGAATATGAATGCAATGCAATGTGTGTCTGTGCATTAGGGAATAGCATTCCCCGATTCTAGTGTGAAGGTGCCAGTGCAGTGACAGTGCTAGCAATACAAAGATCGGAGTTGAATCACAGAAAGTCTCATATATTGCAGAGAAAACCAATAAGCCAAGAATACAATATCACTGAGTACAAAGAGAAGGCATGACCTCAACCAACAATCCTGGTGATGGTCAACACTTATGCAAATAAAGCATATGAATTAATACATGAAACGATCAAGTACTCCCATAAGCCTGATACTCTTCTAGCAACTGCTTGGTCTCTGGATGACCTGGTCGGGTAAGCAGCCCTTCAACAAGCTGGTTTCTTCTCTTGAGAACACGGCGCACGTCACCCGCAGTTTCTTCCCATGCCCCTTCTCCGAAGCGATCCTCTAGTTTACGCTTCTGAGACACAGCTTCATCTCTGCCCTCGATAGCCTTGTTCAACGCCTTCTGGAGACTATACCTGGACATCACCTCTTCTTCATACTTATTAATGCTAGCCTTCAGCTGCTCTTCGAGGTTGGAAATTTGCTGCTTCAACTTATCTTCCCTCTTCTTATTATTGGTGAGCGTAGCATTCCAAGTCTTATTGCAAGAAGAGATCTCTCGGTGTGCTGCGTCGAGCACCTTCTTTTTGGATTCCAGCATGTCATGGGAGCTTCTGAACTCTTGCCCCAGGCGTTCGCGCTTCTTCTTCTCCTCAGTCAACTCAGCCCCTAGTCTGTTTACTAGCTCAATCTGTTGTTGGAAAGCATGCACGACCTTGTTTTTCTCACTGCGTATCTGGGCTAGCTCTTGCTCTAACCCTTCATTGATCTTCATCAAGGCTTCTTTTTCTTTCACAACTTGCTCGTAGGCCTCCCTAGAAACAGTAGTTGGCTCTTCTACCGGGACAGGAACAAGGACTGGTGCATCTGGAAATGGCATCCGCAACTGACTTGCTCTCTCCTGGATCCAAACTCTGTATGGTGCATAAGCCTGACAGTCATTTTTCCCTAACAACGGCTTCCCTCTTCGGTTAATACACGTCCAGGCATGCTGCAGCTTAGCTAATAACTCTCCCTTCAAATCGCCGGTGAAGTACAGAGATTCATGTACTTCTTCCTCCTTTGGTGGGTTCTTCAGCGCATATCCGAACTGATGGACAAACAGAGATGGGTTGTAATTGATACACCCTTTCCTTCCTATCAACGGAACATTAGGGTACCCAGAACAACTGAAGATAAGCTCAGATCCCAGCAGATCTCTATCAAACCATTCAACGTCTTCAGACGATAGCCTCATCAGGCGCTCTGGCCAGCCAACTGGGATTGTAGTCTCCATGGCAGATCTTCTCTTAGGAAGGTGGCTCTCAAACCACATACCCAACAATGGTACACAGAAATGAACATTCTTCCCTCTTCCCTTCTCATTCTTGTAATGCAGTGAGTGGTAGAAATCTCCGAGCAAGGTAGGTACAGGATTACCAGTGGCAAACAAGTAGAAGGCATCGAAGTCCACAAAATCCGGTATATTGGGAAACAATACTATGCCATAAATGCACAAAGCCAACACAGCATTGAAGGCAATCCAGCACCCGCTCTTAGCGTACTCCTGGGCTTTACCAATCAAGAACTGGAGCGAGAAGCCTGGAACTCCACGCGAAACAGTAGTCAACAGTTCAGAAGCATCCATGTGCAAAGCTTTGGCAAGGTCCTCTAGCTTAGGCTTAGCGCCAGAATGAATGAACGGAACCTGGTTCTGCACGGGCAGCCCGACAAACTCAGCGTATTCCTCCAGAGTTGGTCCCATAATAAAGTCAGCGAATGTGCAACACCTCAAGGCAGGGTCATAGAACTGCATCAAAGCGTACAGCCCATCTAGCTCCACCTCCGTGGGTTTGCGCACCAATCTCAATAATCTTCCATAGCTCATCCTGAAGCACCTACGAACACCCTCATCAGCAAGAGAGATCAACCCAAGTAGGGGAACGACATCAGGAGTAGGCAATTTGTAAGTAACTGTCCTCCTTAAGCTGGCCATGACCAATCACTCAGAAATCCGGACACTAGAACTAGGGAAATGCAAATGCACCTGCAGCACAGACACACGTTAGTGGGATGCAATGATGATGAGTATGCAAACAATGCAATGCAAGTGACATGCAACAGGGACCAAATGCCGCAGCTGAATAGCCTGAACCATATCAAGAAGTCTCAGATAGACTCTCTAGAAGTCCTCAAACCCTGGTCTCAGATAGACCTAACACAAAGCTCCCACACTGGTCTCTGACAGACCTCAAACCCAACTCCAACTGGTCTCTGGTAGACCTCAAATCATATCTCCAATTGGTCTCTGACAGACCTCAGAACTCTCCAAATGGTATCTGACAGACCCCAGAGCTCTCCAACTGGTCTCTGACAGACCTCAGAGCTCTCCAACTGGTCTCTGACAGACCTCAGAACTCTCCATAAATACTCAAGATCTCTGATCAAGAAAATAACCGGTATCTGAAGGTCTAGTTACCTGCACAACCCCAAACCCTCTCACAGGTGGATGTCCTAGTAACTGACAAAGGTATGGCATCCTATGCGGTCGTGGGCGTCACAGACTTTCAGGGTTGATGATACGATTCCCAGAAGGAGTGGCATCATCAAATCCTGAAGAGGCCTCACTTAGCCAACTTCCAAATGATCGGTTCCCAGAGTCGACAATTCAACTAACCAGCAACCCACGCCAACCAAAGGAAGGGGCAGGAGGCCAACCAGAGGAACCTCATCCGAGTGTGGATTTTGCGGGACACCAAGGCAAGCAAAGCAAGCGGGCGCCCACTACTTTCGACTCTAATTCTAAGTGCACTCAAGCCCAGGTCTGACTTATCTCTCAATATCAGAACACCCATCACAAACCAAAACAACAATAATAATCAATATATATGATGCTGAAAATAAAGGTCAGAAATATAAATCGATACAAAATCCTCGACGGGAAAACAAGCGTTAGGATTGACTCTCTTAAGGGACGTTGGATCCCAAATGCATAAGAACTATCGCAGTCCTTAGCAGCCAGGGGACGTTGGATCCCCAGCAGAGTCGCCAGTTGTCGCTACTGCGAAAATCGGCGCCGGGTGAACAGAAGAGTCGCCATTGTGCGTTATTTATCCCACGGAAGGGAAAGGAAACGCTCAGAGTAAACCTCACACAACACGGGAAAGGTATGGTCGTCGCAACCAAAACCTGGATTCGGGAGTCGGTTACGCAAGGGGAAGGTATTAGCACCCCTCACGTTCGTCGTACTCGACGGGATCCACGCTTGTTTTCGGATATGGATTGTTATTTCTATCTACTCTAAAGGTCATGGTTAAGAAGAAAAGAAAATGACTCGGCAAAGTATCACACTTTATGCCTACGTATTCCCGTCTAGAACGAGAAATCAGAGTCAACGTAGTTCGCCTACCTACGGGAAAGGAGGGGAAGGTTGCTCGCTAGGATATCGTATCCTATGCCTACGTACTTTCATACGGCATGAAAGATCAGAGCAAACGTAGTTCGGGCTACGCACGACACAAGTCTGTCTTGATTGCTTTTATTCCTTCTGAAAAAGGTTTTTCTGATTAGCAGTCCAAGCAGACAAAAATGACGTTTTGATGAGTTCACATTCTTTTACGGAAGAAATGTCTTTTATTGTGTTTGAAATCTTATTGTATTTTTCTGTTTGTTTTGAGGAAGAAGAGACAGAACTCTAACCTACGGTTGAAAAGGGAATCAAACTAACCTAATGTTATCATGTATGGGTTAAGACCTAGTGTCTATCATGCTCCTCTCTTGCGCAGAGAGAAACAGAGATCCTAAGGGAATAGAAGGAAACAGAAACAATAGCATATATATACAGTAAAGCAGTAAAATGCATGGATGCAACAATACAAGCGAGGCAAGGGAGTCCCACTCAACCTCGAACCTAGAAAACAATAGGCAAAAGTGAACAGACTTCACTCTCAACCCAACAGGTTAACAACAAACAATACAGTCCAGAAAACCAATCAATACATCAGAAATGAATAACAACTAAAATAAACAGCCACAACAGCTCTGCATCAACACCTATCCTCAAGTCATCTCCAATCAGCTATAAGCTTCAGCAAGCCTCAATCTCCATCTCCACAGCCTTCAAGAAAGGTCTTTATCATCAATCTTCAGTCTACAATGGCTTTTCTCCAAGTCTCAAACCTCCAGGATGAGGGATCAATCACAAGAGTGAATTGGGTGTTAAGCAATTAGTTGACCACCAAGGGTGGCAAACAAACTGCTAACAACACCTAGGATATTTTCTCTCAAGAGTTATATCCCTTAGACAGTAGCACCAAGCCTTCCAAAGGAAGGGGGTGAGTGTCTTAGAGAGACTCTGCATCACAGAGAAGAATGGAGGCAGTCAAGACCTTCCATGTTTGAGAATCAAGTTGACTACTCTAGGGCTCTGCCTAACTCCTAGATCCTACAAACTTCAACAGCTGCCAGCACAGAATCTCCTCATCAACTCTGGAAGTTGGTCTTCAGTCTCTAACCTTCAAATGGACTTCATCTTCTCAAGTCTTCAGCTCTGCCAATCCCCAAGCAAACCCAATACCCACACAGACAAGTAATAATCCCCAGAGAGGGCACACCACACCAGTCAAGCAAATACAGACAGTACTAATAGCAGTAGGGGAATCCTAACACTTTCTAAGGGATCTAATAACTACCCCTAATCCCTATAGTCCCATACCCCAAAAATTCAATCTCTAACTCCTAAGGGAAATGAACTTATTCACCTATGTTGTCACCTAAACCCTAATTTTGTTCATGTTATTCACACCTAATCAAATCTCCTAAAATTAAGTTCTAAAAATATGAACTAAATTTTATATACAAGATACACATCCAAACTAATCAACCTAAAAATAATGGATTAAAAATGTTGAAGCATCTATTCAAACTAAAATTACAAAATTCATGCATCAACCAAAATGATATTTACACCTATTTAAAAGAAAAAATATGCCAAAAATATTAAAACAAAATGAAATTAGAATTTTTTTGTATGATAATTTTCTTGACAAAATTATGAAAAGAATTCAAAAAGAACCAATGAAAAACATGCATTTTCCTATTTGTTATGATTTTTTAAAGATTTAATATTTTTTGAAAGAAAATAAAACGAATTAAAATTGGAAGGGGTGCAGCAAGTAAGGAATTGCAGTTAAAAAAAAGAAACGGGCCAGGCAGTGGGGGTGCGAAAAGCGCGTGCACAGGGCCCAGGAAGTTCAGAAAACTCACAAAAAAACAAAAAAGTAAAAACGGTGCAAATAGCGAATTATTCAGTTATAATTGGTTTTGGGCCTAATTGGGAGGGTGTCATTAGCAAGCAAAGGTTGAGCCCAGTCAGAAAATTTAAATGAAACGGTGCGTTTGGCACCCAGGGTTTCCCTCCGTTTTGAACTTTTAATCGCGTCCGTTAGATGAGTCTCCAAGTCAAGGTCAAAGTCCAGATCGTGTGACTCACAATTCATCTTCAACCTCCAGCTAACCCTAAGCTCTGAAAACCCTAGCCATGTATGAACTTTACACTCCTCTGTTCTCCCTCGTCCCTCCATGAATGCCCTCGATACAAAGAGCAAAGTTGCTCTCCTTCTTCCCCTCTACACAGCCATGCCCTTAGTTCCTTCCAAAGCTTACTCAAACTCAAAACCCGATGAGCATAACAGTTTGGATCCACCATTAACACATGTCATCAACCTCTCCAATTCTCCCTAATTCTTGCCCTAACATGCTCTACACCTTGTGCTGATCACATCAAGCTAATAACCTAAGATTTTCTTGCAATATCCTATGAGATACAAACCCTAACAGTTCTTGCACACCATGATCAAACTCCATGAAATCTCTCCAAACTCACCACAATCAGTCATCTAACCTATCTTAACATTTCTATGCTAACAAAACCTAGTAATTCTAACTTAAAAATGCAATTCGAAGGAGAAACATACCTGGTGTAAGTGATGAAAACAGGTGCTAAAACCTCTTGATCCAATGCTTGCAATGAGTGGAAATTGATCAATGACTTTGCTCTTAAGTTCTGTATGCAATGAATCTGACTCAAACCTCTTAGATCTTGTGATTTCAACTTCTTGCACCTTGGATGATGGAACTTGTATGGCACGATCTTTGCTCAATTCTAACCAATCTTGATGTGAATTGTGATCTATGGATGATGGTGATGAAGACCAGAGCAAGAAATGTAAAAATTGAGAGAGATTTGGGAGAGTTTGAATTGATTTTGCAAGTTGGGGAAAGTGTGTGAAACTTGGTATTATGAGCACAATGAATCACCAACCCATGCATTAAGCTCTTCAATACAATATATACATGAGATAAGAAACTCCTAGAAGCTTGGAGAAACTTCCCATGCACAATTTCCCTTGAATTTGATTATGTAACTTCCATTACAAGTAACCATGAATAACTTTCAAAACTTGAACCAAACTCAAAATTCTAATTTAGCCAATGTTCTCAAAATGATTTTTCCAATCAAAATAACCTATAATTTCACCTCATTTGGCCAAAGTATGAAAAATCTCATTTTTTAGGTCATTTTTATTCATTAAATCCACCAATTTTGAAACCTTGTGCTATGAATCTTTCCTATCTTTCATGGTCACATTTCTAGACTCAAAATGTCATTTGGAGCAAGTTTGATGTTGTGAAGTTTTCCATTTGAAGCTTCCTTGTATGAATTTTGGGCATAGGCTTGAAATGACCTGTAATTCTCAGATGACCAAAATACCCTTTGCTTGCCAAGACCATAAGTAGAGTTCCACAAATCATATGAAGGCATACTATACCATTATAGAAATCTAAGACAATGAGGAACAACTCTTATGTTTACCAGAAATTCATTTGAAATATCCTTGAGGGGTAAATATTGCTTGGAAGTCAAGTCACTTTTACAGACAAAATTTCAGATACCTCAGATGACCTGTAACTTGCAAGGACCATAACTTGAGTTCTATAAATCTACTTAATGTCTTCCACCACTCAAACTAAAGGTCTTGAGATCCTCTACAAGTTTCATGTTGGCCAAGGATCCATTTGAAGCTTGCATTTTGACTTATCTTGCTTGGAAATTTGACCTAAATTAGGGGATTTTACACAGAAACCCTAATTTAGAAACTCCTCTTTTTCTTGATTTCTCTTGATTTCTTCTTATCCCAACAACCTATCCTTCTTTACATGTCAAATGATGAACCCCACATCTCTCCAATAGACCTCAATGCCTTTCAATCAATCAATTGACCTAGAGTTGACCCAGGGTTGACCCAGATGAAACCCTAGTTGATTGTCTTCAATTGCAACTCTTGTGACCATACCAATGACTTGTCTCCTTCTCCAAATGACTTTCTAAGTCTCTCATGATGCCCACATACTCTCCATGCTCAGACCACAGCTCACAATTTCTTTGATGATCCCCAGATACCCTCAGATAGGAGATGGATGCACTGCTTGATCCATTGACTTCCCAGTCTTCAAATTCTTTCTGATGACTTGAATGGGATTGAATTAGGATAATAACCTCTTGATAGGCTCATAGAGATGAGAATAATGCTTGGTCCCTAGTTGTATGATTTGCTATGCTATGCTATGCAGATGATTAGACTATGTACATGACTCTATATGCAAGTGCTAATGATATTGAAACCTAAACCAAGTGACTAAGGTTGAGCAAATTTTAGGGTGCAACAAAGAGTAAAGTTCATTTTATTAAAAGATCGAATTTATTTATATCGTTCAAGGCCAATTTCCATTACATCAAAGCTCAAAGTTACATTTCTCTTGACTCAAATTACAAGGACAAATCCTAGAGTTCTAAATCCTAATTTCTACGTCTTCAAGCTTACAGGTCTTCGAGCTTCCAAATCATCAAAATATGAAAAATATTGGAAATTTGGTTAGAAGTTAGTTTTTTTAATCAAAAAAGTTTTTTATTTTTAATTCGGACCCTTAGAAAAGATTCATCATCGGGTCCGGGAGGGGCAGCAAATTTGCTACCAAACCCCCCAATTTCAGTTCCGGCAGCCTAAGGCCCAAATCAGGAAGTATCAGTTCCGTTCCAAAAAAGAGAAAAAGAGTTTTTAGAAAAATTGATTTCCATCCAAACATGGCCTTAAGAAAAAAATCCGAAAATCTGAACATCATCACCAAATCCAGATTTCATCACCATCAAAAAAAAGTAACCATCAAATCCGGAAATCCATCATCATCAATGTTCCCGATAAATCTGAAAAAACAATGCCATGGAAGCAAATCAAATCCAAATCAGATCTGAAAATCATATCCAAAAAAATCAAATTCGGATTCATCACCATCAAAATAACGGATTCGAAAATAAGAAAAAAAGATACATCCAAATCAAATCTGAAACAAGATTGAATCTGAATATCATCAAAAATCAAATCCAGATCATCATCATTATCATAACAGATCCAGAAATGAAAAAGAAAGATAATAATCATATCCCAAAATGTTTCAAAAATAGAATTAGACCCAATCTTCCAAAATCGGTTTTTAAGAAAATATATAAGAAAGGATCATCATCATAGTGAAGGGGGAGGGGGGGGGGGGGGGAGGACCGAAAATCACAGAAAATATCATCTAAAAACGGCCATAAACCCAAGGACGCAAATCATCATCCAATGTTCATAACGAAAACCCTCACGAAAAATCATCAAGCCATCCGCGGATCAAACCAACAACGGCCTCCGAAAATCTCATCACTAGCCGGAAAATAATCACGAACGAAACCATCAACAGAACCGCAAGTATCAGTTTATTTTCTTAAGTTTGTTGTTCTTTCAGAAAGCATGATAAGAAGACGGGACATGCCAGAAAGAAGATGAAAATCGGACATGCAAGGAGAAAGAAGAGGGAAATTCCGGCCCATTTCATTTTTATTTTATTTTATGTATTTTTTCTTGTTTTTTTATATATTAAATTAAAAATTAAACTTTTTTTCTTAAATAAAAACAAAATCTAACATTTTTAAAAATTAACTTTTTTTCTAATTAATATTGACTTTTAAAATCTAATTTTTTTTATTAAAAATTAACTATTTTCTTAAAAAAATAAAATCTAACACTTTTTAAAATTAACATTAACTCCTTTTTAAATTAAAAATTTTAATTAAATTCTAACACCTTTTATTATAATTCAAAATTTTTTTTATTTATTAAAATTCTAATTTTTTTAATTAATTGATCTAACTTTTTTATTCAAAATTCTAACACTCCTCTTAGTATTAATTTTTTATTTTAAATGTCTAACACACTCTTTTAATTTAATTGTAATTCAAGCTTTTTCCCAAAAATCTAACAAAAACATATGTCGATTAATTTTAATTTTTGTTTAAATTTCATGCTTCATTCCTCACATCATTCTCGATTATCCATGAACTTGTTTGCTAACCTCTTTTTATATTTTTACTTGTATATTATCTAACATTATCATTGTTATTCTTATCCCATCATTATCACTTGTATATTATCACTATCTTCATTGCTTTAATTTTTCACTGTTTATTATTACCCGTTTATTTCCCCTCCGAAGGAAAGGTCTAACCATTTGACCGTCGTGTCAATATTCCTTTACCCTCGCTCATCCTAGCCTTAGGATCCGAGTCGCCGTACTCATGCTTAGGCTTAACCAACCCCCGAACCTTAGATCTTTCCCCGCATTGTGTTTAGAATGCAAACTAGGTTTTTCCTTTCTTTAACCTTTCCTTCGGATAAATCAAAGACCGATTGTGAACTAAAGATGTGATTCAAATTAACCAATAATTTGATATCCTATTCTCACCGCAACACCTAGCGAGCTACCTTTTTCTTTTTCCCGTAGTACCACGAACTGCGATGCTCTAACTTTCCCATTGCACGAAGGAGTACGTAGGCACAAGAGCCCCAATCCTTGGCGAGCACCCTAGTATAAAAACCACCCATTTCCCCCCTTAGAAGCGAATCCTTTAGAAGATAAACAAACTTAGCTAACTTCTCTCACGAATCGAATCAAGAGGTTCCCGTTGAGTACAACGGACGTAGAGGGTGCTAATACCTTCCCTTTGCGTAATTGACTCCCGAACCTAGAATTTGGTTGTGACGACCATGTTCTTATCTCTTTAAAGGTTTTATCGATATTTTCCTATTCCTTCCTTGGAATGAATAAAGTTCGTTCGCAACTCTGTTTTAACGTTTTTTCTGCGTCCATCACGAGGATCGTATTTTTCATGTTAGGACAACGAGGAAAAGACCATTCAACCTCATGAAGAGCCAGTGGAATTGGTTAATTTAGGATTCGGTGATGTTAAGAAAGAAGTCAAGATTGGGGCACTACTTAAGTCAGATGTTAAGAAGAGGATGGTAGAGCTTTTTAGAGAATATGTTAACGTGTTTGCTTGGTCCTATCAAGACATGCCTGGTCTTGATACTTATTTTGTGGAGCAGTGTTTTCCATTAAAGCCTGAATGTCCACCTGTGAAACGAAAATTGAGAAGAACTCATCCTGACATGTCTGTGAAGATTAAAGAGGAGGTTCATAAGCAGATTGATGCTAGTTTTCTTATGACCGCTGAGTATCCTTAATGGGTGGCCAATATTGTGTCTGTTCTAAAGAAAGACATAAAAGTTTGAATGTGCGTTGACTATAGAGATTTGAATAAGGCAATTCTGAAGATGATTTTCCACTACCGCACATTTATATGCTAGAAGATAATACTGATAAGTTCAATATCTTTTCCTTTATGGATGGATTTTTCGGTTATAATCAAATAAATATGGCAGCCGAGGATATGGAAAAAACATCATTCATTACACCCTGGGGAATATTCTGTTACAAAGTGATGCCCTTCGGTTTGAAAAATGCTGGTGCAACATACCAGAGAGCTATGACCACTCTGTTTCATGATATGATGCATAAAGAAATTGAGGTCTATGTGGACCATATGATTTGTAAGTCGAAGACTGAAGAAGATCATATTGAATACTTATTGAAGTTGTTTCAACATTTGAGAAAGTTTAAGCTCTGTCTGAATCCTAATAAATGCACTTTTGGTGTCCGTTATGGAAAGTTGTTAGGTTTTATTGTCAGTCCGAAAGGCATTGAAGTTGATCTTGGTAAATTTAAAGCTACTCAGGAAATGCCTGCACCCAAAATAAAAAAAACAAGTAAGAGGATTCTTGGGACATTTGAACTATATCTCTCGATTTATATCCAATATGACTGTCACATATGCGCCGATCTTCAAGCTTCTCCTCAAATATCAGGGTTGTGTTTGGACAAAGGATTGTCAGGAAGCTTTTGAAATAATTAAAGAGTGTCTGCTTGAACCTCCTGTTTTTTCTCCTCCCATGGAAGGAAGACCTTTGATCATGTATTTGACTGTGCTGGAAAAGTCTATGGGTTGTGTTCTAGGTCAACAAGATGAATCTGGTCGAAAATAATTTTTCATTTATTATTTGAGCAAGAAGTTCACCGATTGTTAGTCTCGGTACTTAATGCTTGAAAACAAGTGTTGTGCTTTAGCTTGGGCTACCAAGCACCTCCGCCAGTATATGCTGAATCGTAGAACTTGGTTGATATCTAAAATGAATCCAATCAAGTATATCTTTGAAAAGTCGGCTTTAACTGGGAGAATTGCTCGTTGGAAAATGTTTTTGTCAGAGTATGATATCGAGTACCAAACTCAAAAAGCGATAAAAGGAAGTGTTTTGGCTGTTCACTCGACACACCAGCCAATTGACGATTATCAACCTATCCGGTTTGATTTTCCTGATGAGGGTGTGATGTATCTGAAGGTTAAAGATAATGAGGAACCATTACCTAAAGAAGGGCCTGAGCCTGGATCTCGTTGGGGTTTGATTTTTGATGGAGCTATTAATGAGTATGGAAACGGTATTTGAGAAACTATTGTTACTCTTCATGGTTCTCATATTCCTTTTACTGCAAGATTGGTGTTCACTTGCACAAATATTGCAGCACAGTATGAAGTGTGTATTATGGGCTTGGAAGAAGATATTTATTTAAGAATCAAGATCCTTGATGTATACGGAGATTCAACCCTGGTGATTAATCAGATTAAAGGAGAGTGGGAGACACGTCAACCTGATTTGAGTCCTTATCGTGATTATGTAAGAAGGTTGTCAACTTTCTTCGACAAGGTTAAGTTTCACCATATACCAAGAGCAGAGAATTGAATAGTAGATGCTTTAACAACTTTATCCTTCATGATTGTGGTAAATCACTGGAATGATGTGCCAAAACTTGATGTTATGCATCTTGATAGACCAGCTCTTGTGTTTGCAGTTGAAGAGGTCGTTGATGATAAACATTGGTATTATGATATTAAATGTTTTCTTCAAAATCAAGAGTACCCACTTGGGCCATCCAAGAAAGATAAGAAAACTTTGAAAAGATTGGCTGGTAGTTTCTTCTTGAATGATGATGTGCTGTATAAAAGAAATTATGACATGGTCTTGCTAAGATGTGTAGACAAGCATGAATCAGACATGTTGATGAAAGAAATTCATGAAGGTTCCTTTGGTACCCATGCCAATGGACATGCAATGGCTAAGAAGATGTGAAGGGCAGGTTACTGTTGGCTGACAATGGAATCTGACTGTTGTAAATATGTGAAGAAGTGCCATAAATGTTAGATTTATGCTGACAAAATTCATGTGCCTCCAATTCCTCTCAATGTTATCTCCTCTCCATGGCCTTTATCCATGTGAGGCATTGATATGGTTGGAATGATTAAGCCTAAAACTTTGAGCGAACACCATTTCATATTGGTGGCTATTGACTATTTTACCAAGTGTGTTGAAGCAGCATCATATGCTTATGTGACCAAGCAAGTAGTGGTTCGGTTTATCAAGAAACAAATCATCTGTCGGTATGGTGTTTTGAGAAAGATCATCACTAATAATGGGTCAAATATGAATAAAAAGATGATGAAGGAATTATGTCATGATTTTAAGATTGAGCGTCATAATTCTTCTCCTTACAGACCCAAGATGAATGGGGCTGTTGAAGCTGCTAATAAGAACATTAAGAAAATCATTCAGAAGATGGTTGTTACATACAAGGATTGGCATGAGATGCTCCATTTTTCTCTGCATGGGTATCGTACATCCTTTCGCACTTCAACAGGGGGAAACCCTTTCTCTCTTGTTTATGGTATGGAAGTAGTGCTCCCGGTAGAGGTTGAAATCCCTTCTATGACAGTTTTGATGGAGGCTGAATTGTCTGAGGTTGAATGATGTCAGAGTATACGACCAGTTGAATCAGATTGAAGAGAAAATATTGACAGCCCCGTGTCACGGCCAATTGTATCAACACAGAATGAAGAAATTTTTTGACAAGAAGGTTCGACCTCATGTGTTCAGAGAAGGCGACCTCGTGCTAAAAAGATCTCGACTTTTACCACTAATTCTAGGGGCAAGTGGACTCCTAATTATGAAGGCCCGTATGTTGTTAAGAGAGCCTTCTTTGGGGGTGTATTAATTATTACAACTATGGATGGTGAAGAGTTCATTCGTCTTATGAATGCCGATGCAGTCAATAAATACTTCGCCTAAAAAAAATAAAAGAACAACTCGCTAAGTTGAAAATCTGAAAGGGCGGTCCAGGAAAAAATTAGAGACAAAAATAGAAATAATTGTCCCGGTAGATTGAAACCCGAGAGGGAAATCTAGGAAAAAGTTAGGGATTATGGCAAGTAACTACATCTGGCCAGTCTAGATCGCTTGAAGCAACATTTCCTATCAAGGACTCTACTTCAATAATTCTTAGCTGAAGTCTCAAGCACAGTTGGAATTAAAAGTTGTTAGGCAGAATAATGGTCATTATATTACAATGTAACCATTTCCTTTGTATTTACCATTTTTCAAACTTTGTAATGATTCGTGGGGTTAAGCCATTTGCGGACTACCATTCTATCAATGAAATTTGGGCCTTTGTCCCTTTATTTTCAATTCTTATTTTGTTTCTGTTTACAGAATTTCATTTTATTTTTTATGATGATTTTTGAAACAAATGTGAATAACTGATTTAAATTTTGAAAATTATAAAAACATTTTTCTTTGATTTATGAATATAAAAAGGAATTTCAAAAGTTATCCCAAGAATGGTAAAATCTCGAAGCACAAAACTTAGTGTTTGTTTTCAGCGGAGTTTCTTCTTGTTGATACTCTCCCTAGTAGAGTTTGCTGATGTATTCCTCAGCAGGGTTTGTTCTTACTCTTCTGGTAGAGTTTATTGACAACTCCCCAATAGAGTTGTGTTGATGTTTCTCCACTAGAGCTTGCTGATATTTCCTTAGCAGAGTTTTACTCTAATGGATAACCAGACAGTCTTGTTCGGTTTTCCCCAGTAAAGTCTTAATTATAATTTTCTCCAGTTGAGTATATTTCCTTCTTCCAGCCAGATTATGATCAGGCAGTTGAGCAGTTTTTGGGTTCCACCTCTCTTTGATGATGATACCCATGTAGAGCTTTGTCCTTGCTGATTCCTAGTGGAGGTTATGCATATTTATTTCAGATGTTTCCTAAGTAGAGAACAATTTTGTTGCCTTCTTAGAAGTGTTGATATAGCAGTCAGTTGTCGGGTTTTCTCTCACCTTGTGTTTGGTATTGATTTAAAATCCCCCACAACTTGACTTTTTGCTATGATGTTAACTTCTTATTTTTTCCCAGCAAGTCCAAGATGTTTCTCTTAGAGTTGGATAGTCCTCAAAGAACGTTTTTTGATATCCCTAGAAGATCTGTGTTATTCCCTAGTGGAGTTTAGATAGTTGTTTACATGATTATAATCCTCCAGTGGATCCATTATTTTTCCACAGCAGAGCTCTTCATCCCTTTTATGCGAAGTTCATATCAATTTTAATCTTATCCCCAGGGTGGGTCATGAAGATTTGCGTTGTGTCGCTACTCAAAAAATGCAACGATGGAGAGGCAAGAACGGAAGGACAGAAGAGTCGCCATCGAACTTTATTTATCCCATGAGGGGAAAGGAAAACATTGAGAAAACCTCAAGAAAGAAACGGATAAGATGGTCTCGCAACCAAGAACGGGTTAAGAATCCGATTATGCGAAGCGAAGGTATTAGCACCCCTCGCATACATCGTACTCGATGGGAACTATTTGTTTGTCTATGTGTGAAGGTATCTGCTAAAGGTTATTGCTATAAAGAGTGTTTCAAAAGATAAAAAGAAGGGCTAGAAATTGGGAAAAGAGAGATAAAGGGGGAAAATAGAATAGACTCGGTAGGACTTCGTGGTCCTAGGCCTACGTATTCTCAACAGATATGAGAAAGTTAGAGTCAACATAGTTCAGGAAACTACGAGTGAAAATATGGAGAAGTGTGCTCGCCAAGACATCGTCGTCTTCAGCCTACATATTCTCATCTGGTATGAGAAATCAGAGCAAACGTAGTTCGGGGAACGGTTAACCGATGCTTTTGTGGATGATGTTATCGGGCGCATTCTAGCATTTAGGTGTATTGCAGCTCGCTCGTGGAGTCTTAGGCGTTACCTGTTTGCGGTAGAACGAACATAACATATCCTTTTGGAAAAGATAGATTTTCGCCATCGAGGCAAGATGTCACGTTTGATTTGTGGAAGTTGTTTTTAGGGGTGAAATAAGTCCTCGGATGGTAACCCCTTGCGGGTAGTACCTAATTCTTTATCTCAAAGATTTACCGTGAAAATGGTGTGACAAATACAAGTATGTCTTTATATTGAAAGATGAGTATCGAGACCACACACTCTACAATGAGTATCCTGACACTCGGAGAGGAAGAAGTCTGCACTCAATCCTCTCTCTTTAGTTCAATACAAAAAGAACTTAATTCTCTTATTAAAGATGTTTTGATTTTGAATGGTAAGTGCTTTGCGACATTGAACCCTAAAGGTAATGTCAAGCACTCGGGATTGGAGAAGGCCTACGCCTAACCACTCCATAACCATTCAAGTTTTATTAGGAAAAGAGTTTGAAAATGCACTTGGTAAAAGACCAAGGTTTTAGGAGGAATTTTGAAAAGTAAAGGTAGTGAATGGAGCATGGTAGGTTGATGGCAATGCGTGAAGCGATCGACTTACGAGGGTTGAAAACATGTGAAGTTTAGTGATGTGGTGGAAGAGAGGTGAAACCCTAAGGCGATTCAATTTGAAAAGAGTTTGAATACGGCTTGACGTTAGATCAAGCTTTATTTGTTCTTTATTTTGAAAGCGCGCTCTAGCCTAGTTAGTTTTTATCTTTCTTAACGAGTAGCAAGCACGAAAAGAATACTAAACTATTACACGGTAACGGGAGAGGGATACATACAAAATACAAGGGATTGCGAGAAATAAATGGTCTCATTGTCAGGTAGCCCAAGAGAAAACCGTGCGTGTGCGAGGTGTCCTAAGCTAAAAAAACGGAAAAGAGTTCGGACAAAAAGTATCCAAACTAGGGTTTTTAGGGTTTTTGATAATTTTATCATGTTTTTGGTATTTTGAATGAAATAAACAAGTAGAGGGTTAGATGACAGTATGTATAATATGATAGGATAAAGTATGAACAATGATGATAATATGCATAAGGTAAAAAACAAGATAATATCAATAGAGAATATAAACATAAAATATGTGCGAGAATATAAAGTAGTAAGATATTAACAGAAATTAAAGTCGGAGGTTTGTAGTTAGGGAAATGAAAAAGGTCAAAAAGGAGTGGGATCTCGTCTTAATCATAAACTCGCGTTGATTAAATCGAAGGTAATCTCTCACGATCCCAAAGTATAGAAAAATAATCCAGATGATTATTTTCTACAGATTTGAAATAATGAAGACTAGCAATTTTGATAAGTCGACATTGACGAATGTAAAGACTTCATTGACCGCTAAAAATAGGATAAAATCGAAATGAAACTTGAAGTTAAACCCCGTCTTAATCGCAAATTTTATGTTAACTAATCAAAAGGAACCTCTCACGATCCCAAAGTAGAGAAAATAACCCAAATGGTCATTTTCTATAGGTTTGAAATAATGTAGGTTTTATCGTCCTCAAAAGCTAACGTTTACGAATCAGAGACTTCATCGGTTCGAAAAAAAATAATATTGAAAATGAGAAAGAAAATGAAAAGAGAAAAAAGGTTGTCTCAGATGAATCGTTATCTATCAATGATTTGACCGATAACGATTAATGAAAATTCGTCATTGGCCCAAAGATTTGAAATTGAAATTTAAAGTGGAAATGAACATGAAAGGCCTAAATACATAAATATATATAAAAAAAGAATCAAAGAACATGAGATAAACAATAATAATAATAATAATAATAATAATAATAATAATAATAATAAACTTGTTTTCTTTATAAAATAAAATAAAATAAAATAATAATAATAAATGAATAAATAAAAAAGGGGGTGGGATCATATGGGCCGGTGGCCCATCACCCACAAAAGTGACGAGCAAGAACAAGAAAAGGTGAAACCCTAAAACAGGCTACAAGCCCAAAGGTCATCCGATGACTTTCAAGAGGCAAAGTTGTAAAACAAATAGGGTTTTTTGACCATCATCTTCCCAACCAACCATGATTCTTCGCCCATCATTTTTACACACAGAACAACAACAACAAAAACTTCCTTAACATGCAGTAAGACAACACGTTGTTTGAAGGAAGACCAACACATCATAAATTTCATCCTCACAAGGTTAATATCTAGAAGAAAATAATACGACTAGCATTCTCAACCTTCTTTGCAAGTCACTGTGGCGCGAGCTTTTTCGATCTCCTTATTCTTCTTTCTGTATTTTTTTCGATTCGAAGTAGGTTCTACTATGGGTTATGAGAAATAGTTCTTCCTTCTTGTATTTCTCGAGCTCAGGTTTGTGGTTTGAGTATCACTTTTTTCATCTCCTTCTTCATTTTGTTCGCATTCTCAGTTTGTGGTTCTGTAATTTGGATTCAAGGGTTCTGGTGATTTGGGGATGAAGGAGGAAAAGGGGAGTTTTTTTTTTGGGTTTTGAAGGATTATTGGAGGTTGGGGACGAGGAAGAAAAGATGCAGTTGAAGGTTAGTGGTTTATGATGAAGGGTGTTGAAGAGGGTCGAGTGAAAAAGTCTGAAATGGTCCGCCTTTAGTGGTTCATCCTCAACTCTCCTTTTAATCCAAAATGAAGAAGCCTTTATACCCACTATGAGCCATTGATTTGTTGTCTTTTCGCCCTCATTTATGCGTTTTTGTAATTCTTCTTACTAGGTTATTGTCATTTTTGCTTTTGGATTGCATTTTCTTTTCGCGTGATGTGAATATTGCTTAGCGAGGCTACAACGTGAGGTACGATAGGCGTGGCTTGATGTCTTTATCATGGTGTTGCGGGTTTGGTTTTGTAAGGGTGGTACAGATGGTGTTGCGGTTTAGCAGGTTTTGGTTGCGGTACAAGTAATGTTTTGGATTGGGACCAGTCTTGGGGGTATGTACGTTGGTGATGGTGTGTTGGATAGGTTTTGAGCAGATGTGGGTACATTCATTTTGAGGGTAGCGAACATGATCCCTGCCCTTTTCCTGAATTTTGTAACAATTTTAATTAATTAAATAATTCAGATTATAAATCCTAAATTCTAATTCTATTCTAAACTAAATAATTAATTCTAATTCTATTTCTAATCAAAATTCTAATTTCTAAAATCTAATCTAAACTAATTCTATTTCTCTAAATTAAAATTTTATTTCTAAAATCTAATTTAATTCTAAAATTCTAAATCTTAATTCTATTTTAAACTAAATAAATTCTAAATATTATTTCTATTTCTATTCAATTTTAAAATTCTAATTCTAATGCTATTTCTAAATCCTAAATTCTAATTCTAATGCCACTAAAATCTAACCAAATGATCAATTAAAATCTAACTAAAAAAATAATTCTAGTCCTAAGATAAATTAAAATTAATCTAAATATTAAAACTAAAACCTAATTTTAAAAATAATATCTAATTATAACTAATCCAATAGAGTTTTAAAATAAACTAATACCAATACTGATCTAATCTTAATTAAAACTAAGTTATTAACTAAATATATTCCAAATATCAATTATTCTAGTTAAAAGCTAAATTCCAAAGAAAAATCTAATTGAAAGTTATTCTAAACTAAATAAATTAACGTTAATTAATAAATCATAATCTAAAGTTATTTAACTCTAATTAAAAATTAAAACTAATATAATTCTAAATTAACTAAAAAAACTAAATTAGTATTATAACTAAAATAATTAATTATATTAACATAACTAAATCTTAAACTAATTATTAACGATTAAAAAACTATTATTAAAAAGATAAATAAAATCCTAACTAATCTAAACGAATCAAAATTAAACCTAAATTAACAAACGACTGTTTAAAATAAATCACAAAATGCAACGAAATAAAAACAAATAAGTGGATCGAATACCGAAATGCTTAAATGTGGGGAACTAACACAACAAAATTATTAGCACGGATTAAAGCATTAGGAAGAATACGACCTTCGTTCAATTTCGAAATGAATCTTATCATTTGAACTAGTTTAAACTGTCTAAAATGCGAACAAAACAGTTGTAATTCTGATAAACACATTCTGGCTGATAACATGGATAGTATGCGAGAAGTGATCGACCTAGATGATATGCAGAAGAGTGCGAAACAAAAACCAGTTAAAGTTATAAAAGGGAGGGAAAATTTTGGGGTGTGTAATACCCCAAAATTTTGCCCTGAGATTATTAGGTTTATTTCGCACGTCATCTCATCCTGCATGACATTTTTAATTAACCACTAACCGATTTTTTTGTCTGTTGGTTTTTGCAGGAAAATGGATTATCTGCTTATTTGTTCAAGGCCATACTCACTGACTTTATTATCGGCCACAAATTAATTTGCTAGATGATTTGTTTGAGCTCCGTTATATCTGATCTAAACTGTACAAAATGTTTAATTGCCGAGTTCGGAGTTAAAAATCGGATAAGTATCATTTGAGGAATTTAATTAATTTGATTTTATTTGGATGAAGAGTTTAGCCATTTGGATTTAATTGAACAAGTTGGATTTATTCTGATGATGTTATTCGTTTAAGTTATCGGATGAATTATTCGGGAATTTTATCGGAGATTGGATTTAATCGGATGGATTGGATTGAGAAATTTAAATTAATAGAAAAAAATAGAAAGTTATTTATTTTGTTTTTTATTTATTTATTACCATATTCAAAACAAGAAAAAGAATTACAAATCAAAATGACAGTTTTCCTAAAATTTCTAAGTCCTAATTGTCCTAAATGTCTCCGTTCCGATTCTTTGAGCTTCTGATGCTTTTTGAACCTGCAAAATCAACAACAAACAAGCTTTTTTTTAAACGGTTAGAGAAGTGGTTCTGATACCCTCATTTATTCATCATCGGGTATGTCGGGAGGGCGACGACAAAGTCGAAGCTAGCTCCCGACTTATTTTTTGACCACGGTAAATCAGGAAATATTTGTTCTAAGTTTCCAGCCAGAGAGAGAAAATGGGAAAAAGTGATTCTGAAAAAATCACTTTTTTCTCGCAAAAATTTGTTTTGCCAAACAGAGGCTAAACAAAGTTCCCTAAAGTTTCTAAGCTAAATTGGATCAAAAAACCCACGCGAAGGAAACCAAGTCAAGCACTAAATCCGACAGCAAACCGTAAAAACGCAAGCTACCAAGCCAACAAATTGTGGTTTTTGCAACCTCCTTCTAAGTTTCGCAGCGACAACAACAAAACCGTGAATACCATAATCCCAGCACAACAAGTCAAACCGCATCTCCTGAGAAACATCAGCAAAACGAACCGTCAAAATTGCAGGAAACTTATCAGTAACAATAATGCCTGAATACCAGCAACAGTTTTTAAAAAATCTCCAAAAATAAACTCAACGAAAAACCAAGTGACAATCCAGGCCCACTAAAAATATATAAGCATCCATTCATCAGAGAAAAGGGGATGGGATTTTCATAAAGAAAAACCCAAGTGAGACTTCAAAAGTCAATATTAGAATCAGAAGGGAGATCCTTCGTCCAGATCAGAACGAGGTTCAATCCACAACGGCGGCTGAGAAGTCACCGTCGCCATTCACCAAAGAGAACGGAGGGCGACCTCATACGAGCCTCAGGAGAATCCTTCATCATCGACCATCGCGAACAAGAACACCATCATCGGTGAAAACTGCCGGCGAGACCCGCTTCTAACCCATTAACGGGTGAGCAAGTCTACTTCACGATTTTGTGTTTTATTTCAGGTACTATGTAAAGGGACGGAAATGGAGCAAGAAAAGAGAAAGAAAAGCTTCAAAGAGCTTAGCCAAGTCAACAATGGTGTCGCCGGCTGCAAAGAAGAAGAAGAGAAAGGGTTTTACCTAACTTTAATGAAATAACAAAGTGCAGCAATATGTCCGCCTCACTCCCCCTTTATCTTTTATTATTTTTTTTCTTCTTTTATTTTATTCTTATTATTAGTTTTAGAATTTAGTATATTAAAAAATTGGGAAAAACCTTTTTTTATTTAAGTTTGTAACTTAGTTAATTAAAAAGATAAGATTAATTAAAACTTCTTCTAAATCAAAACCAATTTTAAAAATTAAAACTTTTCTTTATTAATTAAAACTCCTTTAAATTAAAACCAACTTTTTCTTAAAAAATTAACAAAAGTTTAATTTCATGAAAACGATTTTTCAAAATGCGTGGTAAAATCCAAAGAGTTGTAAATTCATTCCTGCCAAATTCCCACACTAACGTTAAACCTTTTTGTAAAATTGGCTAACACCCTGATTTCAGTTTGCGAATTAATTTTTTGCTCGTTGATTACCTCGTCTAAGATTCGTCTGATTTTCGTTGTTTCTTATTTATTTGTATTACTACTTCCTTATGTTTTGTATTTCATTTTTGGGTTGTAATTTACGTGAGTCAATCGTCGCTTGTATTTTGTTTTATTCTTACATTTTGGGGTTGTAATTTACGCGAGGTTATCGTTGCATTGCATCCTTTACTGTTCCATATTTCCGTACTTCCATTTAATTATTTTCATTATTATTTACCGTCAATCCCCTTCCGAAGGATTAGGTCTAGCAGTTTGACCGCCGAGTCAATAACCCTAAACTTTGACCATTTCAAACCCTAATTGACTAGGCGTCCCGCCGTGGACAGTTTTACCCTTTACCCTGGCTTTAAGATAAAGAGTCGCTGTACTCCGTTTCAGGGTTTCCCGCCGTGGAAAACCTATTTTAACCCTAATTTCAATTCAACTATTTCAAGGTAGAAATAGGAGTCGCCGCACTCCACATAAATGCTTCCCTATGAACGTTTATTCCCCATGGAACCTTGACCACAGTCAAGAAGTTTCTAACCTCCCTTTCAAGGGGAACTATGATTACTCTGATTCCATTCCCTACCCAGGATAAGTAGGCACAAGATGCAAATCTTGCCGAGTAAACTTAGGACTAACCTTTAGGTCTTTATTTTTAAATTTTAACCCTTAGCAATATACCCTCAAGCAAATAATAAAGAAAAATAGTAAATTTAAACAAAAGGTTCCTGTAGAGTACTACAGAAGTGTAGGGTGCTAATACCTTCCCTAAGCTTAACCAACCCCTTACCTAGATCTCTCCCCGCATTGTTTACGATGAAAAAATTAGGTTTTCCTTCTTTTGACCTTTTCCTTCGGATAAATCAAAGATTAGTTGTGAATTAAAGATTTGTGATTCAAATTAATTAATAGTTTGATATTCTATTCTCACTGCAACAGGGTGCAACAGGTTGACATTTCCCCTAACAGTTTATCTTTTGTCCTTGAAGCAGAGTTGATGTTATTATCCCCTTTGTGGATTAGTGATTATTGAAAATTGATCTTTGGGTTCTCTCTCCAAGCAATATCTTCCTTTCCTCAGTGGTATTTGAGCCTTGCAGTAGGATTTATTTTCCTTTGATGGATTTTGCATATCTCTTGCAGGTTTTTCTTCAAATAAATCCCTAGCAAGATCTCCAATGATGTCTCCAGCTTGTTGAGATTAGTCGAGTATTCAATGGTATTTGTTGCTACTCGAAAAATCGTGCAACGATGGAGAGGCGAAAATGAAAGACAGAAGAGTTGCCATCGAACTTTATTCATCCCATGAGGGGAAGGGAAAACATTGAGAAAACCCATATAAAGAAACGGATAAGATGGTCTCACGACCAAGAACGGGGTCAGAAGCCGGTTATGCGAAGGGAAGGTATTAGCATCCCTCGCATCCATCGTACTCGATGGGAACCATTTTTTTTTGTATGTGTGAAGATATTTGCTAACGGATATTGTTTATAAAGAGTTTTCCACGGGATAAATAGAAAGGTTAGAAACAGGGAAAGGGAGGTAAAGGGGTAGAAGAGACTCGGTAGGACTTCATGGTCCTAGGCCTACGTATTCTCAATAGATATGAGAAAGTCAGAGTCAACGTAGTTCGAGAAACTACGAGTAATGGGGGGGGGGGATGTTGCTCACCAAGACATCGTCGTCTTGTGCCTATGTATCCTCATCTGGTATGAGAAATCAGAGCAGACGTAGTTCAGGCAACCACAAATATAGGAGGGGAAAGTGCTCAGCAAGGATTGAGGTCCTCGTGCCTACGTATCTTCAATTAAAAGAAGTGAAGAATCATAGCAGTCGTAGTTCGGCCTACGATTTTCTGGGAAGTTCTGGTAGACGATGCTAACATACACATTCTAGCAGTTTAGGTTTATTGTTGCTAGCTCGTTGGAGACTTAGGCGTTACCTGTTTGCTGTAGAATGGACGTAACACATCATTTTTTGAAAGATTAATTTCGCCTACCGAAGCAAGATGTCGCACTTGATTTGTGAGTTTGTTTTTAGGGGTGAAATAGTTCCTCAGATAGTAACCCCTTGCGGGTAGTACCCAATTCTTTATCTCAAATTTTTGTTATAAAAAGGTGTGGCGAATACAAGTGTCTTCGTATTGAAAGACGAGTATCGAGACCACACACTCTACAGCGAGTATCCTGATACTCGGAGAGGAAGAAGTCTATAGTTAATCCTCTCTCTTTAATTCAATACAAAGAGAACTTCACTCTCTTATTAAAGATGTTTTTGATCTTGAATGGTAAGTGCTTTACAACAGTGAACCCTAACGGTAATGTCAAGCATTCGGGATAGGATAAGGTCTATGCCTAACCACTCCACAACCATTCAAGTTTTATTGTTTCAAAAGAGTTTGAAAATGAACTCAGTATAGGACCAAGGTTTTAGGAGAAAAAGTTTCGAAAAGAAGTTTTGAAAAGATAGGAAATGAATACGAATATATACAGGATAAGTAACCAACAGTCCACCAATTTAGGATTTTATGGTTTCGATATTGATTAAGGGTTTTAAATAAAATAAACAGGTAGAGGGTTAGATGACAATATGTACAATATGACAATATGAAGTATGAACGATGATAATATGAACAAGATAGTGTCAATAGAAAATATAAACAGAAAAAATATGTGCAGGAATATAAAACAATGAAGTATTAATAGAATATTAAAGTCGAAAGTTAGTAATTAGTGAAACGGCAAAGGATCGAAGGCAGTGGGGTCTCGTCTTAATCATAAACCCGCGTCGATTAGTCAAAGGTAATCTTTCACGATCCCAAAGTATAGAAAAATGATCGAAATGATCATTTTCTACAGATTTTAAATCATGAAAAGACTTAATCGACACTTACGAATGTAAAGACTTAATCGACCGTAAAAAGTAGGTTGAGATCGAAATAAATTCGAAAATAAAATTAAACCTCGTCTTAATCGCAAACTTCATGTTAATTAGTCGAAGGGAACCTTTCACGATCTCAAAGTAGAGAAAATGACCCAAATGGTCATATTCTTTAGATTTGAAATAATGAAGGTTTCAACATCCTCGAAGATCAACATTTGACGAATCAGAGACTTCATCGGTTCGAAAACAAAAGTTGAAATGAAGAAGATACGAGGCAAGGAAAAGGTAGGTCTTGGATCCAATGTTATTTATCAATAGTTTGACTAGTAACGATTTACGGAAGTCTCATCATCAACCCAAATGAGAAAATATAAAAATAATCTCAAAGATAAATAAAAAACACCAAGATCTATTTTTAGAGAAATATATTGAAAATTCTAAGAGAAACTAGAATTAGAAAAAGGAAATATAAAGAAAATCTAAAAAAATTAAATTCAAGAAATATATTGAAATCTAAAAACTAAACTTAGAAAAAACCGTAAAACTAATTTGTACAAGTATATTAATAAATCTTAAAAAAACATTTAGAAAAAATATATTATAAACCTAAAAAACTAATTTGTATAAAACATATTACAATTTAAAAGAAAAGGGGGGGGGGGGGGTACAAAATAGAAAATGGGGTGGTATAGGGAAGAAAACCAGGAGAGAATCATTCGGGCCTTCAAAGCCCATCACCTATCTGTGATAAGCAAATGGGGGGGGGGGGGGTGTCGGTTCCCAAAATAAATAAATAAATAAATAACAAACAGAATATGATTTTAACAGCAGAATCCAACATCCCAAAACAAATCTCCTCAAAGCAATAACTCCCCTCACCAAATCAAACTCCTCCGAACATTTATTCTTCAACTCCTCCAAGCATTTCCTCAACAAACCTCTCTGAAAGCTATGAGAAATCAACTACTAACCATAGGTTAGAAAGCCTCGACACGCAGTCGGAATAACAATTGTCAAACAACAGGCTCGACACTCAGTTGGAATAACAACTGCTAACACAAGTTAAACAACCTCAACACAAATTTGGAACAACTGTTAAACAACATGCTCGACACTCAATCGAAAAAAAAAGTTGGAACAACTGTTAAACAACAGGCTCGACACTCAGTCGGAAAAACAACTGCTAAACAGCAGGCTTGACGCTCAGTCGGAAAAAACAACTGCTAACATAAGTTAGACAGCCTCAACACGAGGTTGGAAGTAACTGTTAAACAACAGGCTCGACACTCAATCGGAAAAACAACTGCTAAACAGCAGGCTCGATGCTTAGTCGGAAAAAACAACTGCTAACACAAGTTAGACAACCTCAAAACAAGGTTGGAAGTAGAATCAACCGATTCACAATTTGACAAAGAGAATTCCACTGGGGAAAGAGGAGCTTAAACAAGAAAACTCTGTTGAGGAGTAGAAGATAAGATGGAAACATCCATCAATGATTCTTATTGGGGTCTGTGTAATACCATAATTTTTACCCCTAAGATCCCATATTTCATTTGCACCATTACATACACAAACAAGATCATACTTTATGGTTCTCCCGGCACCCTTGTGTGTTTCTAACTTGCTTTTTGTTGTTTATGTTTACTGACTTCTAACCAAAATACCAAAAATATTTTTTGCAATTTGCTCGTTTCTTCTTCTTCTCTGTGTGTTTAGGGTTTTGCAAGGAGATTGATGGCAACGACATTCATTCAAGTCTAAATCAGATGGAAGTTTGACCTCATCTTGGTCAAACTATCAAGAGTTTGCATCAATCATAAGTTACCCGTAGTAGTGGGTTATTTTCTCGGGAAATGTGATTGTTCAAGGTCAAATGATCTTGTGTTGAAATCCATTGGTTTATCGAGCAGTGGTTTATGAGAAGTTCGATCCAGACTATTATGGTCAAGGTTCATCAGTCCAGGTTATGTTCATCTGTGGATTTATTTTCCCAAAGATTAATTCAGATAAGTTCTAAGTGATTTAGTTTTAACTGAAGATTCAGAGGTTTGTCTGTACAAGTCAAGTTTGGTGAAAAGCATATGGTTGGCTTTAGAGAATGTTGTAAATGTTGTTTTTGACAGATACAATAATTTTGACGGGTCTGCAATTGGAGAAATGGATGTAGAAGCACAATTGTATGAGGAAGCATTTGCAATTTTCAAGAAATTCAACTTGAATGTTCAAGCAGTCAATGTGTTGGTTGATAATATTCGTAACAGCTATCGAGTTTGCTTTCAGAGTTGAAGAAGATGTTGTTTGGAGTCAGGTTGCGAAAGCTCAACTCTGGAATTTGCCAGGGGTTTTATTAGAATTGTCTAAGGAGTTCAACATTGAAAAGTTTTTTTGTTTTATTAGACTCCCTAATTGACTGCAGTTCTAAAGATGAATACTGCCAGCAGAATTTGCTGTCTTTGATAGAAAAGGTCCCCATAAATGATTCTGTTCATCACGTGGTCACCAAAGTTCTATCAACTTGTGTGAAACTATAGCAAAAAAAAGTTGATGACTCGATATCTTTGATGTCAGCTGGTTGGGCAAAAAAAATATTTTAATAATTGTTAATACAAAGTATCCATCTGAACTCCGTGGAGCAGTTAATCATTTCCTTCAGAATAACAAAGCACATTCAAAGTAAGATGATTCACTGTATAAGATTTTATGTAAGATGTTGGATGGTAATTTGGATTCATCATCTGATATTTCAGAGTCTAAAGTTTGGTTTGCCTTGTATCATCCAAAGGATGATGTTAGATGTACTACACTGCGTGATATAAATGTTTCTGGCATTTTTAAAAATGAGGCATTTGTTTCAGGGGGTCATGTTGACATTCAAGAGGCCAATTTGAGACAACTTGATGATAAAGATCTAACAGTTGTTCAAGAAGCTTTAAGTGTTGGTGGCTTGCAAAATGTACTAGGTGCTTCTAAGCTTATTGAGACACTGCAAACTGTGCTAAGAAAATATGTTGGCAAGCTGTTGTCTGGTTCAACCGATAATGCAAGTGTAACTGGAGAAGTCGCGGTCACCTGTTTAAAGAAAGCCATATCATATTTCCATGATCATTTTGATTACTTGAAAAAACATTTCCGCCATGATTTTTGCATTACTCCTTGCTATGCCACAGGCACAGGACTTGAATTTAAAAGCTCTTATACTAGTCAACAAATTTACCTGGCCATTTTATCAGAATGTTGTTCTGTCTAGCTCTGAAGTTACTCCTCAGTTTTTGGTTGAACATTCGGGAAACTTGATTCTCCTTCGTAAACTAAATGAATTTAGGAGCCGATATGAATATGATATTGTTCCATGGCTATGCTACAACAACAGCGGTGAGGGAAGGTCACCTTAATGTATTATAGGTTCCTATCAATGGTGGCGCTTCACAACTTGCATATGAAGATGTTTTACTTGAATCAAGCTATGTCGGACGGGCTAAATTTGATGAGTTTCTTCCGCAGTCCGACATGATTCGTCCTCGTGTTGCAGTTCACGCGCTTGTCTCTGATTGTTGCAAAGGATTCGTTGAGGTTGTTAATGTACTCATTAAGCAAGGAGTGGATATCAATGTAATGGATAGGATTTTGCTTCAATCTTCGAAGACGTTCCTCCATGCTAATGTTTATTGCAATGTATTATTTGCTGTTGTTGTCAGCAGGTAGATAAATGTTGTTAAATTACTGTTGCATGTTGGTGTAAGATTTGATATCAAGGTTAAACTAGGAGCTTGGTTTTGGGAAAACAGATGTGAGAGAAGAACTTCGTGTTGATGTCGGACTAGCTGAGCCTTATCGAATCAGATGGTGTGTGGAACTTGGCTCTCCAACAATCACAGTATATTCCATTATGGCCATCCTTCTCCATTACTGGATCATCTTCGGGAATCTTGAAGTTCCGTGCTGCAAACAAAGACATTTTTGCAAGGAAAATATGGAAAATGAGTTAAAACCCAAAATTAAAACACAACAATAGCTCAAGTCGAAACGATACAACAATACTATCAATTAATGGATTATGACACAAACTAAAAAATCCAACTCGTGTACCAGCAATGAGTCTCAAAGTTCCTTAACCTTTTGATACAACAAACCTTCATCAGTTTACAAACCTCTCATCAAGACTGCAATATTGTCAAGAGGAAATCCATGAAAAAGTGACTTAATCATGGACTGACCGTGTGTCTGGAGCCTCGGCAAAGATTGACTCATGCAAAATCGCATTCTGAATCATATTGTCAAAGCTATGATATCAACTTGGTCCGACAAAATAACATCAATTGTTTGAATAACTCTAAGCATATCAAAAACTGGAATTGTCATATCTCTTCCGACCAGTTTGTTTTTAATCATTGCTGCTGTAAATCCTATTGGAGGGAGACGTGATTCCTCGAATTTGTTTGCACAAGATGTTGAATTGACAAATCCTGTTATTACTTGTTTTGACATCCTCTGTGTTTTGAACGATATGATTAATCCATTCACTGATGAAATGCTTGTGAAGTTGTTGTTGACAGTCATCTCAAGTTACAAGTCAATGGTGCTAACAATGGTGATAAATCTGTTAGTGAATCCTAGGATGTCTTGGCAACTCTGTTGAATAATCTCAAGGTGCAGCCTTGCGATTGTTGTAGAAAATTGCTGAAGAAGCAGAGCGAAAGCGGCTCGAAACCGAGGTTGAGCTAAGGAAACAAACGTCACATAGACCAAGTTGTGCGAACCGTACGTGAGCCAGCTGAAAAAACATTCCACGTCATATAATACATAAGCTGAAAGAGAAAAATCAAAACGACTTGAAAAATTCACAACCACAGTTCACGCATAACCCGTATCAAATTTCCAAAACGAGAAAAATCTCACAAACGGCAAATCATTTTTCATTCACTCTCATCTATAAATACAACACATACCTCACTCATTTTCTCAAGCTTGAAAAGCCAGAAAATCTCTGCAGAAAACTCACCAATACTCATCTTTAAGCTTTAACCGAGCTACCTCCATCAATTCCAAATTCACCATTCTTCACTCTTCTTGTTCATATATCCTCCAATTCAAACAAGTCTTGAAAATTCTTCAAAAAAGAAATTGCAACAATAACTCCATCAATTCACAACAGCTTCAAACGATAACAACCACATCTCGTAATTTTTCTGCAACGCATTTCAACATCACACAACACCAGATTAAAAAAAGAAGAAGAAGAAGAGAGTTTCTGTTTCACCATTTACCTAAATTTGAAGGTAGTTTGAGCTTTACCGTCATTTTCGATCCATTACTTTTTGTTGTGTTTTTGTTGGTACTGTTGTGAAGAGCTCTTGATTTCGATCCATTCCGTGTGATTTTCGTATCCTGCCGCTCCAATTTATGAAGAACTCTGAATATCCATGGCTGTGAATGTTGTCACGTATCATGAAGAAGATGATGAAGTTCTACAACTACGATTCAATTCACTTTACTCTTTATTTTATTTTAAACTCTTTTTTTAAAAAAAATAGATCTTGGGCCATGTGGCCTTTTCACTGTCTTTTTTTTTTGCTGTAAACCTCCCTTTTTTTATAGTTTTTCATTCAATTTTCTTTTAATAATTTTTCTAATATTTGTTTTTCTTTTGAAATAATTTCTTAAAATAAATTTTGTTTTGGATCTTGAATTTTGATAAGATCTCATCAATATCAATGGACTTTGGGTGTCGATTTTATCCACCAAGAGAGGTGATTGATATTGATGATGATTTAATCGATTTAAGGTTCAAATTATTGTTTCTTTTCATCTTGATTTCTTTCTTCTTCTTCTTTTTCTTTTGATCGATGAAATATATGGATCATGGATTATTGATTAAGGTTGTTTAATCTTTATTATTTCAAATCTATGGATGAATAAGCATTGAGATAATTCTCCATACTTTGGAATAATGATAGATTACCCTTTGATTAATCGATGAAAAATCTTGATTATGATGAGATCATTACCTCTTTTCTTTTTGTGTGGCATGTTTTAGGAGAGTGATTTACATATCACTTCTCTAACATGTGTTAACACTAACATTATAATTGACCGGCCTCAGATAGTCGTGGTTTCTACATAAACCCAATTACGAATGCTTAACATAGCGCTAAAGTGTCCCGTAATCGGAAAATGATCATTCGTGGCTCAAACTTATGTTTGAAAATCCATGTATGGTTGGTTTCTTGTCTTAAGTCCACTATCTATGAAACTCATTGTTAGGAGGCTTTGACTCTATCAATCCTCTAATGAGTTTTCTTTAACCTTGGTCTAAGTTCAATAATTAACCATCGTTGATCATATGTTCTAACCACTAATCACTAATTCACTAACAATATCCTTGTAAAATTTTGTTTATATTTTCTCCTTACTCCTTACCTCTTTACTTTTATGCATCCATATTATCATTTCATATCATATCTTTGTTTATGTTTATGTCATTTCTCTTTTGTCCACTTGGACCATATCTTGTTCAAAACACTAATAAAGGATCCAAACATCTAAAAAAACTTGGTGCTATTAACTTGGTGGTTATGCTTTTGGACCGTTCTTGGACACTTGGACTTAGAATTAGGACTCTCTTACCTACGCTTTGAGTGTTGTGGATCTTGGACTTTATTTGGCTCGCTCATTAGCTTATGATTTAAATCGGATGGAATTCTTTTTGCTTGCTATGGAGTGTGCTACAAGTTGGTTAGATCTTTCTTATCTCTATCTTTTATTTTGTTTTCTAGGGTAGTCACTTCATCTCATCCCCTTCTTAAATTTTCAAAATCTCTCCCTCTTTCAAAACCTTCTTGTTTTCAAACTTCAAAAACCGCTTTCATAATAAAAACATTGACTTATGTCAAGTGATTTTCAAACTTTGTTCTTCTTAATAAAAGTAAATCAATGTTAATCATGCTTTGACCAATTTCAAAAGACATAAAAATACAAACAAAACTCAGCAACTCTTTTTGTGCCTTTATGCACTTTTCACTTTGAAACTTTTCATAAAATTTAGATATGAGTCATTTCCATAGTTGAGATATAATTCTCCTATTCCCCATAGTATTAAGATGTTTACAATTTCCACTTTGATGTTGAGTGATAGACTTGTTGATAATCCAAGCAAATCCTCCATCTTTAGGTGACGCAAATGTTGTCTTATACTTGTGGGCGACTAGTCGTAGTTTTCTCCTTAAAATGACGACTTGTCTTTACATTTAAAATCAATCAAAACCAACAAATTTTTGTTATTCGCACCACGAACTACGAAGTTTTAATCCTATATTGCACTTTGTGGGTACGTAGGCATGATGCGATAACTCTCTCCAAACACAAAAATCTAAAAAAAATAATTCTCTTCTCATCTCCCCAATCTCTTTTCAAACAAACCATTTTCTAACCAAAAAGCGTAAATATTTCAAAGGGCTCCTATAGAGTACTATAGACGTTTTGGGTGCTAACACCTTCCCATTGCATAACCAACCCCCTTACCCAAATCTTTGTTTATTTGTTCTTGTTTTAGAACTCTTTGGTTTTGTTCGCTCTTTTTCCCTTCCTTTTTGGATAAAATAAAAGTGCGGTGGGGAATCTTGTTTTTTGAGTTAAGTTAATTAATAGCTTACACTGACGATTTTTACCGCTACAGTCTGGTATCACAGAGGCTCATGAAATACGCCGTTATCTGCTGGAGAGACGTCTGGCAACGAAAGGTAACAACCTGGCTTATGCTTCGTATGCATATGTTTGAATATGGTGTAATGCCCCATACGAAATGGAAATGCTATGCGTTTGGGAGGATGCTATGCAAAATTCAAATGCAAAGGACCACCACCACAAAAAGGTGCCGAAACAAACGGCACACAAAACTCTATTGAGGAAAACACCCTGAACGAACTCCTGGAAATAGAACTCTCCTGGGGATAGTTCTACTCTGCTGGGAAGAAATTCCACCCTGCTGGGAATTGAGAAAAATTTATTGGGAAGTTATCCCAAAGATTACTCTGTAGAATACCAATGACCACTGGATTCTGCCGCGAATGTCGACCACCTCCAAAATACTCGTCGAGGGAATCAACATCAACCTCTGCTTGGGGAACATGAGTCAATGACATAGACTTTGTAGGGAACAACACTGAACTTGTCCCACTACTCGGGAAATAATTCTCAAATTTACTTGCTGGGGATAACCTTAATCTCAACCTGCTGGGGATAACTGCACATTACTGTCGGTGAGACACTTCTGACTTAGAAACAGTTCTTGGTGGAGGGAACCCTGTAAATGACAAACAAACAACGTGTCATGCATGCAACAATGGCTATTTTGGTCACCGTCCATGACACCATTCAAATAAATCATTATTTCAATTATAATTAGAAAAGCACCAAAAGTTTATGTAGGCAAAGCTTTATCAAACATATCAGGCATCTTTTCGCAAACAAAATAGTAAAAAGCAAAAACAAGCACAGAAAAACTCTGTGTTGAAAATACTTCATCGATTAAAATGGCCTGTAAATTGGAAAATTACAACGGATGCAACTCCTGAAAAGAGATAGTTGCGCAAAAATACAAATGAAAAAGATATACAAATGTCGGCAATATGGAGACAGACAACCACCATGTGCCGATTCGACTATGAATTGCATGACTTTGATGATTCACCAATGTTTTGCTTTCTGAAGAGACTGACTTATTAACCCTCGGGTCTTCCAAGAATCCAACTATGCTCATGGGTCAGATGCGGACCGTAGTCATTTGCTTTTAAATCCCTAACTTTTTTCGGAATCGCCCTTGCGGGTTTTCGATTCACCGAGATATCCATTTTTGCCAAAGTCGCCTTTTCAGGTTTTCAACTTTGTGGGTTTATTCATTTTTCCTTTTTATCCCTAATTTTGCCCAAACCTATTCTTTTTATGGTTCGCTGGGATGCCCCATTTTTTCCTGGACTTTCTTTTTATGTCCAGCGAGTCTCTTTTTTTAAGCAAAGTATTTTTTGACTACGTCTCATTCACAGGGAACGTAAAATCTTCACCGTCCATAGTTGATAGCAGCAAGGCTCCTCCAGAGAAAACTTACCTTACCACATATGTACCTTCATAATTGGGAGTCCACTTGCCCCTGTGATCTGTCTACGGAGGGAGGATCTTTTTTAGCACTAAATCACCTGCCTGGAAATGCCGAGGATGCACTTTCTGATCAAAGGCCTTCCCCATTCTGCTCTGATACAGCCGGCCATGGGCGATAGTCGCCAATCGTTTTTCATCAATCAGAATAAGTTGATTCAACCTAGCCTTTACCCATTCCGCCTCATCAAGCTTCACATCAACCAGTACCCTCAAAGAAGGAATCTCGACTTCTAATGATAGGACAACTTCCATACCATACACTAACGAGAAAGGGGTTGCCCCAGTTGACGTACGCACTGAAGTACGATATCCATGTAAAGCAAAGGGAAACATCTTGTGCCAATCTTTGTAATTCACCACCATCTTCTGCACAATCTTCTTGATATTCTTATTGGCTACCTCAACAACACCATTCATCTTCGGACGGTACGAAGAAGAGTTGTGGTGTTCAATCTTGAAACTCTGGCACAATTCCTTCATCATCTTATTTTTCAAATTCGAACCATTATCAGTAATGATTCGTACTGGAACTCCATAATGACAGATGATGTCCTTCTTAATAAATCGAGCAACTACCTGTCTGGTCACATTGGCGAAAGAAGTTGCTTCTACCCACTTGGTGAAATAATCGATTGCCACTAAGATAAAGCGATGCCCATTAGAGGCGGTCGACTCAAACTTTCCAATCATATCAATGCCCCACATAGAAAAGGGCCAAGGAGATGCCAAGACATTCAAAGGACTTGGTGCAATGTGTGTTTTATCAGCATAAATTTGACACTTATGGCACCTCCTGGCGTACTTGAAACAATCAAATTCCATAGTCATCCTATAATAGCCTGCTCTCAACAATTTTCTAGACATCGCATGTTCACAAGCGTCGTGCCAAAAGAACCTTCATGGACTTCTTCCATTAGCAAACTTGTTTTAACTTCGTCCATACAACGCAACAATACCAGGTCAAAATTTCTCTTGTACAACACATCATCTTAGTTCAAGTAGAAATTTCCCGACAACCTCCTCAAAGTCTTCTTACCCCGGCTCGATGCCCCAGGCAGATACTCTTGATTCTTAAGGAAATTTTTGATATCAAAATGCCAAGGCTTCCCATCCGACGCCTCTTCCACTGCAAATTTAAAAGTTGGCCTATCGAGGCGCATGATAGTGATCATTGGAGCTTCATTCCAGTAATTCACTTTATACATCGATGATAAAGTTACCAAGGCGTCTGCCATCTGATTCTTGGCCCTCGACACATGAGGAAATTCCACCCTATTAAAGAAAGGCAGAAATCTTCTGGCATAATTCATGTAAGGCACCAGATTAGGCTGTCTGGTTTCCCATTCTCCTTTAATCTGATTGACGACTAAAGCTGAATCACCATATACATCAAGATTCTTGATTCTAAAATTAATAGCTTCTTCTATACCCATGATGCATGCTTCATATTCAAATTCATTGTTGGTGCAGACAAACCTTAATCGAGCGGTGAACGGTATGTTAGAACCGTGAGGAGTTGTAATAATTGCCCCAATTCCATTGCCATACGAATTAACAGCACCGTCGAAAACCATCTTCCATTGTGAGCCTATTTCGGGACCTTCGTCTGGTAGAGGCTCGTCACAGTTCTTCATCTTCAAAAACATTATATCCTCGTCAAGAAACTCAAATTTCATTGGTTGATAATCCTCAATTGGCTGCTCTGCGAGATATTTTGACAAAACACTCCTCTTGATGGCTTCTTGGGAAACATATTGAATATCGTATCCTATCAGAACCATCTGCCGTCTAGCAATTCTTTTGGAAAGCGCCTGCTTTTCAAATACATACTTGATCGGGTCCATCTTCGAAATCAACATAGTTGTATGATTTAACATATACTGCCTTAGGCGCTTGGTTGCCCATGCAAGTGCACAACATGTATTTTCTAGCGTTGAGTATCTGGACTTACATTCTGTGAACTTTTTACTCAGGTAAAAGATGGCGTGCTCTTTTCGTCCACGGCGGGACGCCTAGGCTATTAGGGTTTGAAAAGGTTAAAGGTGAGGACTATTTACACGGCGGTCAAACGGTTAGACCTAATCCTTCGGAAGGTGATAAAATTAATGATAAATGTAAAATGCGATGGAAGATGATTAAGGATACAATAATGAAATGTAAAGTACTTGAAAAATAGTGCGACGATTGCCTGACAAAATTACAACCGAGAAATAGATACAAATATGATAAATAAATATTAACCGGAGTTAAACAGAAATCAAATGTAATCTGGTGAAGAAAACAAAAAATAAAAAACGTTAGTAAAAGAAGGTTAGACAGAAATCAATGGCAAATGATGAAATAGTTAACGAAAAAAAAGTTACAATTTTGGATTTTTATTACCATTTTAGGTATTGTTTATTTTTATTCTTTTCTTTTTAAAAACAAGTAATTCTAAAGAACTGGTTATTTAAAAGAATCAAAAATTAAATTAATTAGTTATAATTTTTTTGAGGTGAATTTTATTAATAATAGATTAAATTAAAAGTTAGATTAATAATGAGAAAAATAAAAAACCAAGAACAAAACCAAAAACAAGGCTGGAAACGAAATGGGCCGGAAGTTGGGTGGCAAGCCCCAACCCGGCCCGGTTATCATAACAATAAGGGCTAAGGGAAAACCCTAAAAAGGGGAACCCTAGATTTTCATGCCTCCCGCGGCCGGCCCTGAAGTTCCTCTGTATAATTTCCTCTTCTTCATGCTTCTGTTCATCCTTCTCTGAAGCAAAATCAAAACACAAAATCGTGAGAAAAAACATGGCGGCTTACAATTATAATTGATTTCGACAGTATTCTTGATGGTTTTTGGTGAATAGCGGCCGATGATGAGGTTATTCTAAGGTTCGGAGGGGTTCCGGTTGTCCGTCGATAATGATGATGATTTTCGGCCTTGTTAATCTAGTCACCGGCGATTTGAGCGACGATGGTAGCGGTTCCTTTGACGGATTCGCGGCCTCCGTTCAACTCGTTGTTGGGCTGTTCTTCTTTCTTCCGATTTGGGATAATGATGATGAAGCCTTCTGGGTTTCTCTGAGCCTTTCGAGTTTTGACTGTACGTGCTGGATTCTTCGTCCGCTGATTATGATGGTATTTTTCTGTTCTTTGCGGCTGGGTTTCAGGTGGTACTTTCTTGATGACTTGCGGCGCCGTTTTTGATTTCGTTCTTAGGGTTTTGTCATCTGGTGAGCTTGCTCCTTTTATATCTCTCTTTGTTGGGCTGGATATTGCGTTTTAGGTTATGATTCTCACTTATTTCTGATATGGACTTGATTACTTTTTCGGATGGATTGATTTTCTCTGATATGATTCTGTTCTGCATTTAGTTTATGATATGACTTTGTCTGAAATGGTTGGTTTCCTTTTCAGATGTTGGATTTTCGATTCAGTTTGGATTTTTGGATATTGGATTTGATTTGTTCCGGATTTCCTCAGATGAGTCCATTTTCGGATTCGGTTTGTTATCCATATTTGGTTGCGGATTTGGACTTTTTGTTGGTTTTGAATCTGAATTTGGATTTGATTTGGATATCCGATTAGTTTACTTGATAGAATCGGATTTGATTCCATTAGTGACCTGTTTGGCTCAAATAATCTCTTTTCAGCATAAAAATCACTTTCGGCTAAAACTTCTTTTCCTCTTTTTCTCGGATGTCCCTAAAAGAACGGATGCTACCGGTTTACGCCGAGGTTGGGAATCGATTTGGGAGTTGGCTTCGGCATTTGTCGTTGCCATCCCGACACCCGATGATGAAACCACTCTGAGGGTGTCGAACAAATTCTAACTTTAATATCTTTTTTCTGTTTTTGTTTGTCTATGTGTAGGTACGAAAGAAAATCGAGCCGGGCACGAAGAACCGGGCGTGAAGAATTAACCGGGAAATTGATCATGAAGAACTTTAGGAAATTAGGATTTTTAGGATAAATGTAATTTTAAATCCTTTTTGTAAATTGTAAATAAAAATATTATGAAATAAAATTCAATATATTTTTCCATCCAAATCACTTTCCGATTCCTTTTCTGTAATTTAAATTCTGTCGCAATCGAACGTCCCACACAAAAAAAAATTGATTAAATCCCATTGATCCAATGCCTCCGAATAAATCCCAATGAATGGATTAACTTCACTGAATAGAATCATATAAATCCCATAAAATTATCCAAATCAAATATGTTGTCCCAAAATGTGTTGTTCCACTTATAATCGACATGACCTTTAATTCCAACCCATTATTCCCCAAATTAAGTCGCCATTTGATAATAGAATCGAGGGTGGCTTGGAACAAAATAAAATAGCAGAAACAGAGAAAATCTAGTAATTGGCGAAGACAGAACTATACTCCGCACCATAAATTCCATTTACTCTCCGATGGCTAAATCCCATGCCATGAACCAACTCGGAAATTTTTTTTAATTAAACAGATATCATAAATCCAAACGGGAGCCGAAGTTTATACTGTTTTCCTTTTAAGAATTTAAACGGCAGATAGCAGAAGAAGAGAAGATAAATGCCTGTCGAAACCAAATTCCGCAGAATGAATTCTTGCACTGATTTGAGCCGAACCAAATTGATATCTCAACATAATCACACCCATGTGATAAAACAACGTCTCAGAAATCTGCTGATTACTGTATCTCAAAAATCCCGATCCCAGAAATTACCGTGAATCTCTGTTTATCCTTAAAGAAAATAAGGTACTCGGAAACAGAGGCTCTAATTATTCGATAAGTCCCTAATGATAACTCAACTTCAAGGATTGTCAGTAAACAACATGTAAATGACTATTTCGCCCTTTAACAACTAAAGTGTTCCAGACGTGGTTCCTACAAAACGAACAGACTACGTAACCCATTAGAAGTTAGCTGATGCAAAAAATGAGATGTTATGCGACATGAATTAACTAATCTGAGGGTAAAATTTGGGGTATTACAGTTGCCCCTATTTAAATAACTTCACCAGATGATTTGAGCGGCCGAGACTCGAGAAATCATGGTGGAGGGATTTAAATATAGATAACCAAAAAAATTTCCCTTAGATGCAGCGATAAGCAATGCTAATGGACAAAACAGAACAACCAAAATGCTGCCAATGCCATGAGTCTACTTTGATGCATGTGCTTGAATGATAAATGCAAAGATGCAGACGATACGACAATATAGGGGACAAACGCGACAAGCGAACACACCGGGGAATACGGCGCATTAGGGATAGCACGACAACTAGGGAATTCTAAAGTGAAGGTCAACTGGTGCGAACACGACCAATTGTCACTTTCAGAAAGGGACGGTAAAAACAGAATCCTCAATAGAGATGGCACCGGTGAGACGGCCTCCACTGGGGAATATACAAGAGTAATTGTTCAACAGGTTCAAGCGTGACCGACTGATACTCGAGGGTAAAAGTAAAACTGGATCTGCACGACTGTAGGCCAAGTTAACAGAATGCTGGAGCATTGAGCAAAGAATAACATCCAAGCTTCTGAAACCTTTCCCTCGTGACAGATTCAAACGGAGTCTTCGGGAATCCGTGAGAAATATATAGGGTAAAGCCGGCTGTATGCCAAAATAAATGGACTTTAATGGGAAATGCCCTGATAAGCTTCGAGAGAGAGAATGACCACTTATCATTGGAAAGGGACTTATATGCCAAATTGGATAAGCTCTCAAATAAAGAGAACGATTGCTTATCTGGTAAATAAACCTCCTCATATTTAAAGGTCGGCGCCCAGAATACGATTCAGATTCTTCTTTTACTAAAGGGTAAAATAAACTTCTTCATACTTTCAAGGTCGGCGCCTTGTGCATGATTCTGCTTCTTCTTTTAATAAAGGGTAAAATAAACTTCTTCATACCTTCAAGGTCGGCGCCTTGGGCATGGTTCCGCTTAAACCTCCCCTTTCTTCGATACGGTACAGGCAATGGATACCAAGCTGCTCGATGGAGATGGACATTTACTGCAAGTCATAACGAAGATAGGATAAGCTTCTAAAATGAGAACTACCGCTTATTTGTACGAATGTCACAGATAAGTTTCTCGGATGAAAACTGCTTGTAGAGGTGGTAACAGGTCATGTAAATTGTCAAAGGTTGTGATGATAGAAAATATCGAGATCACTATAGTGTAGCATGTAACATAAATTGTAAAGAATGTTGTGATGATGATAACATCGAGATCACTGAGTGTAATGATGAACTTCTTGTACGAGAAGATCAATTATAGAGTGTGATGGTAAATTGTACTGTGATAATAATGATGATCCAGGTGTGTTCGACGACCGACAGAACTGAAATCTAATATAGAACTGGGCTAGAAAGAACTAACAAAAAAGACTCCATCGAGGAAACAAACTCGGATGGGGACTACCTTATCCTAGCACGGAAAGATAACTGAAATAGCCATCGTCCACGAGGGTTGAACTCGGTGGGAAAGCTGGAAACAAATGAGTATTTTGTGCTTAGGGTTGACAATCTACTTGAAGAGAGCAGACTAACCCAATTACTCGGCGGTAACGACAAAGGATGATGAAAAATAGCAAACACGTGGATGTTAATGCGCATGTTGATGTGTATGAAAATGTCATGTGATGAGTATGCTTATGCATATGCTGACAAAACAAGCGAGAGGAGGAAACATGAGATGAAATAAACATCTCAACGGGACTACCCTGGCAACCTCTGCAATAGTACGCCTATCGGAGGATGGGAAAAGTTAATGGTAGACCCAAAACCTACTTCAAAGTTCTCACTTCCCTGGGGAGAAAATACCATGACTTCCACATGGGGATACGATACGACCTCACCTGGAGAGTACAATATCATGACTTCAACTGGGGATCCTTGATCTCTGCATGAGGATACGATGTCATGACTTCACGTGAGGGATTGCTATCATGAACCATAATCAGCCAAAGAAGATCTTAAGATCAGATACTTCCGGGGATAAAATAAATATCCGCTTCGTGGGGAAGATTTAGCAACTTCCTGGGAATAATACCTCGACTTCCTGGGGATAAAAGATATCAAAACTTCCCTGAGGAGAGTTTGTTAAACTTACCGGGGATAAATCAAACGGAACTTTCTGGGGACAGTATCTTGATTTCTTAGGGGTAAATATGGCAATCTCCTGGGGAATATTCCTAAGAAAGGTAAGGCCATTTCACTAAGGAACAGATAATTCCACTGAGGATGGGTCTTCCAGAACATATACCATATGGAGGATACTGGGGACATCCCTGCAGTCTTGAGAGTCACTGGGGATCTATCGGATGGATCCCAAAAGCGTTATCATCTTAAAGTTTTGCTGGGGACTATCACTGGGAAGATGCTGGTATGATCTCTGTATTGTAGAAAATTACTGGAGATTACCGGATTAATCCAAAGTGTTGTCAGCTTAAAGTCTCGCTGGGGACTGTATCAGCTTAAAGTCTCTCCGGGGACTGTGACAATGGTTTAGATGTACTTGCAACGATGAGATTTACTAGGGAATGAAGACCACCGGGAGTAACATCCATTGGAATGTCGTGAAACAAGCTAGTTTTGATCTTAATGGACTGTTTAGTAGTCGCCATTTTAAAAAGTATCATGCCCCAGAGTACCTACTTTGCGAAGAAGAGTCATCTCAAGAGGATTTTACAGAGAACATGGAGTTCAATTGCCCCAATGTTTTCAAACTCTTGGAGGGATCAATTAGATCTCGACGTAACTGGCACGGATTAACCGTGTTACGACTGAGTTGTCAGGCTTGTATCAGTAAGTAAATTGGGAACCGCCTGCCCCTGTTTAGTAGGATCTTCGATATTCATATGTAAGTTTCTGAGACGTTAGGCAAAACCAACACGCATGAAATGCTAATCCTGAAATTATCAATGCAACATGTATATTTGTCTTGAAATTTTGTTTTTGTTTTGAAAAGGATATCACAGTAACTCGTGACCGAATCACTAGTTAGGATATGAATTTGATTTGTAATGCCAATAGTAAATCGAGCATAGCTCATAGGAGTCAGGAAACATTATCTCGTCGAGTATGCTTTCAAAAGAAACCTTACTTCAATTAGGTCTTTTAAAGGTTGTATCGTGGCTTGGCTCACGGTTTAAGAAACAAAAGATAAAGGCTCAAAGTTTGTGTTGTACCCACCCCTTCTTCGTGATGTTCTCCAATCCAAACTCAGTTAACCGGATACCGAGCACTCATATCTCAATCGGAGTTGACATAGTCGAGAACTCGTTAAGGCTTTAGACATGGCAGTCACTCACCTATTTCTATTGGCGTTTGGCTACACGACTGTGTCCTTTATTGGGGATTCGTTATTGTAATCCCTTATTTATTTGTTTTTATTCCCTAACTTTTGCCTGGACGACGTATTTGACATTGGAGTCCAGCGGGATGCCCCAGTTTTGCCTAAGCCTCCTTCATAGGTTGTGACTTAGCGAGCTATATATATTTTTATTTGTGCTGAATAAGTCGGGTGATTTCTTTGAAAGGCTCGTGACTGCCCCACTCTTTATTAGTAGAGGAATAGTCCTTGACTTATAACTTCCTAAGATGTTAGGGATAGAGTCTCGAAGGTTCCCTCCTCCTTTTTGAGAGTCTGAGCGCTCTATCAATTTAACTGATAAACTACCCTTTCCCAGGTTGAAATAAGGGTTTTAATTTGGAAAAGAAAAGAACTCCTACTTCAAGGCTCAAAGGGGTTAAAGAGGGATTATCGTACTTATGTCTCCAGTGTTTGGGATTTGAAACAATGCCTGACATCATCAACATGTTTCAATCGAAAGCATATGAAAAGAGTTTTGGACGTTTTTAGTTCATCATCCTCCTCCCAATTCTCTATCAGGACAAGAGATCGGGTAAAGTTGGCATTATAAGTTTATGAAAAAGTATTTTTATGAGTGAAACGAATGGATTTATTCAAGACAAACATATGCATTGCATTAATTAATCAAAATAAACAAGTTCATACATGCTAATTATGTTGAATCAAAGAAAATACATATAAATAAAAAATGAACTGTCGGACAAGTCCTTCTAAATGTTTATGAAGTCTTGGTATTCAGAACTGGCATGGTAGCAGTGGTTTCCTCTAGCGGAGTCTCACTGCGAGTCATCTTGCTTGCCCCTGCTAAATCTGTCACGACTTCATTATCAGTCTGCAAATCTTCACTCAGAATAACTCTCTAAGATTCTTCGTTGACCGTGGTCACATCATCTTGAGGATTGTTGCGATACAGCCCATGCTTCTGAATAACCACCTGCTTTGGCAGATTCACAGGAGAAGTAACTGACTGAGGTATGTTGAAAACCTCGAGAGGAGTCCTGACCTCTGGCTGAGGATCATCAAAAGACAAATTATTCTTTTCCAATAATTCTCTGACAATGTTCTTTAGAGCATAACAACTTTCCAAATCATGGTCAGGCACACCCTCATGAAATAAACAATGAGAAGCGACATTGTAATTGGCAGGCAAAGGATTGGGAGGTTGACCCAAAGCTCGGGTAGTAACCAGACCTTGTTGCATTAATAAAGGATACAACTCAGTGAATGTCATCGGAATCGGCGAACAAGGCTTATATTGTCTCCTGTTCGGTCCATTATGGCGAGGTGCTTATCTCTTTGTTTGTTGATAGGCAGGAGCGTTGGACGCTTGCTGACAGTTGACAGGAGTTTGTGCAGGCTGACCAACAGGAGGCTGTTAATAAACCGGATGCTGGGAGGCTGGAGCCGATTGCACAGGCTGATAGGTAGGAAACTGTTGATTGAAAGGAGGTATGATAGTAGCTACATAGGGTTGCTGAGCATACTGAACCAAATAGCCTTGAACATAACTCTTCTGAGGTTGATGAGCAGCCATCAAGCGATTCCTCAGACGTGTAGCTCTTTTACGGTGGTCAAAGCTCAGAGTTTTGAACTTTGGAGGACCACCTTGTTGAACTGGTTGAGCAATGGGACGCACCAAACCGAATTGAAGACCATGAGGAGGTATGTTCTCAACTATAACGGCCGGTTGAGGATCTGCAACCGTATTGGTACTCTCAGAGACAACAGTAGGCTGAGTGCCCATCCTTGCATTAAGAGCTTGTAGCATCTCCATAATCTGCCCCACATTTCCCCAAAGATCTTTGAGCTCATGGCTGATGCGGTTGATCTCTTGACTCTGTTCTTCCATCCTTTTCCGAGCTTGGGCTCTGGTGTTGTACTGATGCAGAGGACTCAGGGTGACAAAAGGGCTGGAAGGCGAGAGAACCGATAATGAGAAACCTGAAGATAAATGTAATGCAAAAATATGATGCGAACATGCGAGATGCAAATGAAAATTTCATGGAATTCAAGTAATTATGAACATCGCGAGATATCAAAGGAAATTTCATTAATTAAATTCAAAAAGTGGGTTACATGCAAATATTTTTAAAAGGGATCTCAACATAACAGCTAAATAAAAGCTATAAAGTCCTAAAGTAACATTGTTCACAACTTCAAAGAGTAGGAGAGTCGGAGGAAAATAAATCCTCATGGGTCTTTCTCTTCTTGTAAGAATGTGTCTCTTCTTGCTTGGTCTGAAGCTGCCTCTGAAGTTCGATATTCTCACTGATGACCACTTGATATTTGCTTTTCCATGCTTTAGATTCACGTTGCGCTCTTCTCAAAGCGATCTTCAACTTTTCAGCTTCGGTCATAAATATTAATACAGGTTCTTCTACAAGAGGTAGAGGATCTTGGTGATGGTAAGGCATCTTCAACTTAATTGCTCTTTCTCGGACCCACTGAAGGTAAGGTTCTATCGACACACAATTAGGCTTTCCCAAACTTTCTCTACCTTTCCTATGCAAATGATTCCAAGAAGATACAATCTGGTCTTGAAGTTATTTATTGTCCTTGAAGAAGATGTTCTCCATATAAGCACTCTTAGGTGGTTCCTTCAAGGGATACCCCAACTGTTGGCGGGCTAACACTGGATTGTAGCTAACTCCTCCATCAAAACTAAGCAAAGGTACATTAGTCAAGTCTCCACAGCCCTCAATGATCAATATACCATCATACATACGGTTATACCAATCAATATCGGAATGAGTTAAAGCTATGACTCTTTGTGACCAACGTCCTTTAGTGCGATCCCAAAACGGTCCGGACTTAGGCAAGTGCGAAATAAACCACTTGTATAGCAAAGGCACGCAGCAGGTAATCATCCCTCCACCATGAAAGTTTTGGAGATATACAGAATGATAAGTGTTACCTAATAAAGTTGGCACTAGATTTCTCATCATGAAGATTTTGATGGTGTTCATGTCAACAAACCCTTCAAAACTGGGAAAAAGCAGCACTCCATAAATAAGCAAGGCAAAGATTGTCTCAAAGGTAGGCGTGCTCATATGATCGGCATAATATTGGGCTTTCTTAATTAAGAAGTCTGTGGGCAACCCGAAGGTCTTCCCTTTAGTGATCATATTGGCTTTGACATCAGATACCTTTAGACAAATGGCCTTAGCAATGTCTTCCTCTTTAGGGTCCTTCTCCAAGAAAGGGAACGAAGACTTATTCGAAATAGGTAACCTCACCAACTGAGAGTATTCCTCCAAAGTAGGCAAAAGCTGATAATCTGGGAAAGTGAAACAATGATAGTCTAGGTCGTAGAACTGTAGCAAAACCGAAAGAAGTCCTTCGTTCACTTGAAAATTCAATAAATATAACAACCTTCCATATCTATGTCGAAATCCCTCTCGATCTTGAATGGACTCCCCTAACTTCTTTAGGACATCTAATTTAAAACCCTTAAAAGAATATTTCAAAGTACGCCTTCTACGGTGATCCATGGTATACCTGCGATGTTCATAAAGAAAAGTTTGAATTCCATGAAGTCTTAATGCAAAATGATGCTTTATGGATGCAATGCACAAATACACATAACGTCTTAGGTTAAAGGAACATGAGTGGAGTCAAGGTGTACCCATCCCCAAAAGGTATGTACTAAGGTTAGTTGTACCTGCAGAACAAGGTTCTAAAGAAGTGCCCAAAGTCATCAGTCCATCTTTCGGATATTATCAACCTTCCGACTGACTCGGGGACTGATAATATTCTCAAGAGAACCTCTGTTGAGTGTAGTATCGCGTAGCAACCATTGTAGGACTATTCCCACATAGTTCCCGCACTACGTCCTATATAAGGCCAAGGTGGTGTTAAGGTACTACGGTCCTCAATATCATAGACACCAATTGAAAATAGTAAAAGTTTTCACGACTACACTCGTTCAACCGAACCATTTTTGAAAAGGCCTCAACTGAGCGGTGATTCTCAAGTCAGCTTGGTCGGGACTCACCCCCTATAAGCCTCGTCGAATATACCACCATCCTATAATAATGTCCCTCAAGTCCGGGTGTAGGACTTATCTCGCAACACATGGGACCAAACCCAATCAAGGTACAATATATATACAATTAAATAATAAAGCAAAATATTAAATATGAACAAATTAGGGATAACCCTCAAAACTTTAGGAACTCCCCAATGAAGTCGCCATTTTCTATTACGGTGGAAATAGGATATCAAATTATTAATTAAGTTGAATCACAATTCAATTCACAACCGCTCTTTGATTTATCCGAAGGAAAAGGTCAAAAGAGGGAAAACCTATTTTTGCATCGTAAACACAATGCGGGGAGAGATCTAGGGTTCGAGGGTTGGTTAAGCTTAGGAAAGGTACTAGCATCCTAAACTTCTGTAGTACTCTACAGGAACCTTTTGTTCAAGTTGGCTATTTTTGATTTATTATTTTCTTAAGGTATATATAAAGGGATTAGAAGTTAAGGGAAAAGACCTAAGGGGTTAATTCTAAGTTTACTCGGCAAGACATCACATTTTGTACCTACATATCTTGACGGGAATGGAATCAGAGTAATTGTAGTTCCCCTCGAAAGGGAGGCTAGAAACGTCTTGACTGTGGTCAAGGTTTCAAAGCGAATAAAAGTATCTTAAGGACACGCTTACGTGGAGTGCGGAGACTCCAATCTGTACGTTGAAATTGTTAACTAAATTAGGGTTAAATTAGGGATTCCGCGGCGGGAAACCCTAAAACAGAGTACAACGACTCTTTGACCTAAAGCTAGGGTAAAGGGAATTTTCGTCCACGGCGGGACGCCTAGGCTATTAGGGTTTGAAAAGGTTAAAGGTGAGGACTATTGACACCGCGGTCAAACAGTTAGACCTAATCCTTCGGAAGGTAACGAAATTAATGATAAATGTAAAATGCAATGGAAGATGAATAAGGATACAGTAATGAAATGTAAAGTACTGGAAAAATAGTGCGACGATTGCCTCACAAAATTACAACCGGGAAACAGATACAAATATGATAAATAAATATTAACCGGAGTTAAACAAAAATCAAATGTAATATGATGAAGAAAACAAAAAATAGCAAACGTTAGTAAAAGAAGGTTAGACAGAAATCAATGGCAAATGATGAAATAGTTAACAAAAAAAACTTACAATTTTGGATTTTTATTCCCATTTTAGGTATTGTTTATTTTTATTCTTTTCTTTTTAAAAACAAGTAATTCTAAAGAACTGGTTATTTAAAAGAATCAAAAATTAAATTAATTAGTTATAATTTTTTTGAGGTGAATTTTCTTAATAATAGATTAAATTAAAAGTTAGATTAATAATGAGAAAAATAAAAAACCAAGAAAAAAACCAAAAACAAGGTTGGAAACAAAATGGGCCGGAAGTTGGGTGGTCAAGCCCCAACCCGGCCCGGTTATCATAACAATAAGGGCTAAGGGAAAACCCCAAAAAGGGGAACCCTAGATTTTCATGCCTCCCGCGACCGCCCCTCAAGTTCCTCTATATAACTTCCTCTTCTTCATGCTTCTGTTCATCCTTCTCTGAAGCAAAATCAAAACACAAAATCGTGAGAAAAAACATGGCGACTTACAATTATAATTAATTTCGACGGTATTCTTGATGGATTTTGGTGAATAGCGGTCGATGATGAGGTTATTCTGAGGTTCGGAGGGGTTCCGGTTGTCTGTCGATAATGATGATGATTTTCGGCCTTGTTAATCTGAGTCACCGACGATTTGAGCGACGACGGTAGCGGTTCCTTTGACGGATTCACGGCCTCTATTCAACTCGCTGCTGGCTTATTCTTCTTTCTTACGATTTGGGGTAATGATGATGAAGCCTTCTGGGTTTCTCTGAGCCTTTCGAGTTTTGACGGTACTGTTGCACCCTAAAATTTGACCAACCGGTTCCCTATCTGGTTTATGTTTCAATACATTTTGCATTCGCATTCGCATACGGCATGCATTGCATTTTTATTAATCAGGATTGATTTTTATCAGGATTAGAGCCCCTGGTGTTTCAGGCAGTACAGGCCAATCAGAATAAAAGTCTGTTAAGAATTGGTGCTCGTCTCCTGTGTTTTCAGACCGTCTCAGTGCCCGGGTTTCGCTACGGCTGCGTAATTGGGTTTTAGTCAAGTTAATTGGCTTCCTGGCATTTTTAGGATTTTTCTGTCATTTTTCTGGATTTTTGGTGCATTTAATTGATTTTTCTGAGTTTAATAGATTTTTTTAATATTTTTTAGTGTTTAAATAAATTCTCTTTTCATTTTTTAGAAATTAATAGTTTTTTTAAGATTTTTAGATATTATGGTTTTTTTTTATAAATTTTAGAGATCAATTTTCTTTTAAAAGTTTAATAGATAAATAGTTTTTTTTTTCTTTTAATAGAATGGTTAAATATATATATATATATATATATATATATATATATATATATATATATATATATATATATATATATATATATATATATATATATATATATATATATATATATATATATATATATATATATATATATATATATATATATATATATATATATATATATATATATATATATATATATATATATATATATATATATATATATATATATATATATATATATATATATATATATATATATATATATATATATATATATATATATATATATATATATATATATATATATATATATATATATATATATATATATATATATATATATATATATATATATATATATATATATATATATATATATATATATATATATATATATATATATATATATATATATATATATATATATATATAGATAGATAGATAGATAGATAGATAGATAGATAGATAGATAGATAGTATTGTTTTTTTTAGAGTTTTCTTGTTGTTTTTAAAGAAAAATAGAATAGATTTTAAAAATATAAAGATTAATTGTTTTTTAGATTTTTATTAGATTTTATTGTTTTTCAAATTAGTATATTAGATTTTAAGAGAAAAAGAAGAAAATGTTTTAGATTTTATTTGTTTTTTAGAATTAATTAGGGTTTTAAAAAAAAATTGTTTAGATATTAAATAATAATTTTCATTTTAGATTTAATTAGGTTTTAGTTTTTAATTTTCATTTGAGGTTCAATTAGGGTTTATTAAGTTTTAATTAGGAGTTAGTTTAATTTCGTTTTATTAGTTAATCGGATTTATCAGATTTTAATTAGGTTAGATGTTAATTTTCGTTTTTTTAGTTTAATTAGGTCTTTGCAGTATTAATTTTTGTTTTGTTTCAGTTTACTCATGTTTTAAGTCAATAATCAAGTTTAGTCTCAATTGGGCCCAGTATCCATTAGCAGAGTCCAGTCAAAGTCCAAGCCCAGTCAAGGTCCAGCACGCCACGTGTCCTATAAAAGGGGTTGCCACGCATACACTCCTCTTCCTTCCACCTCACACTCTCACACACTGCATGCTTGCCACGTTTCATTCTCCTTCTCTCTCTCAGACCCCACTCCCTCACACGTGTCTCTCCCTCGCCTCTCCCCTCTGCCACCTGCCCCTCGCCGGACACTCCTGCCGCCGGCCATGCAATTGCCTTGTCCAACCGTCTCCGGCCACCAGAGCTAACTCCGACCACCGCCAACCGTCGCCGGAGCTGCAAAAAAACCCAGATTTTCCAGAAAACCCTTCGATCTTCATCTTCCTCCTCCGATCCACCTTCATCAACCATCTGTTTCCAGATCTTCATCATCAATTCACCAGGATTTCCTCAATCTTCAACCAAGATCTTCATAGATTCCTCCTCACGTTCATTACTACTCCAACGATTTTCCAGAAGAAATCTCTGATTCTCCTCAAGAACATTCAGCAACCTTCAACGTTGTTCGTGTATTTTTCCAGATACGTTCATCATTTCTTCAACCTTCTTCAGTTTTTTCCAGATTCCTTCAACGAGTTGCATCAGTTCTCAACCGGTCCTCCAAAATCTCAAGAACTTCCTCCAGATCTCTCGTTTTGGTGTAGATCTTCGTCGATCCTTTCGTCTTCAAGGATCCTCAAACGCCTCCGATCGTCTTTGATTCGTAGCTCCTTGCGCATCTGGAGCATCGTCTTCCCTGTCGTTCTTCATCATCCATCTTCCTCATCAAGATATCCAAGTTCATCTTCCTTCTCTAACTCTTGAGCCTTCATAGTTGATTAGGGTTTTTGTTTGGTGATCGTTAGGTTAAGTCTGAGTTTGGGCGAGACGAGTGTGGGTTAGGCTTGCTTTGAACTGAGGTATGATGGATGAGGTATTAGATTGATGAATGTTTTTGGGAATCTGGGTGAAGGAATCGTTGGGTTTCAGAGAGAGAGTTGGGAGATGAAGAAACGACGTCTAGGGTTTGTTTGGAAGAGATGAACAGTGTACAAGATTGGGGTGTTAGGTTTTGTTTTGGTTTGCTGAAGAGGAGGATTGGACCTCGGGCCTTAGGCCCAACGCGTTTTTTTACTGACCATGCTTCCATCCTGCTCATGAAACCCCCTCCCCCTGGTTTGAATACAATATGGGCCTAACCCCATTGCTTCCAGCACCCCCATTGAGGGCCCAAACGGGAATTGTGAGCAAATTACTCACTATCTGCGCCCCCCCTTCGTTTTTGTTGTTTGAATACAAAATATGGGCCTTACAAATTGCTATTAACGCCCCCCAGTTTGAGGCCCATCAAAATAACAAGCAGAGCATGTCTATTCGTACCCCCCCTGGTGTTTTTTGTTTTTGTTGTTTTCAGAATAAGACCTGGGCCCAGCGTTTCACTAGTTGCACCCCCATCCTGGGCCCAATGTGTTTTGAGTGTAAATAAATTGCTCTTGCCACCCCCCCCTTGTATATTCCATTTGATTTTCTTTTTAATTCTTTTAGTTTGTTTAGTCTACTAAATAAATCATATAAAATCCTAAAATTATCATTTTAACATGGGACTTTTTCCCACATTTTGATAATTGTGTGAAGAAAATTATAATAAAAATAAAAATATTATTCTAAGCATTTTCCTATTTTTGGTGATTTTTGCATTTAATAGCCTTTATTTTCATATTTGTTCGTACATACATTTTGATGAATTTCGTTTAGTCATTTAAAATCGTATTTTGATCCTATTCTTTTTGTGGTAGCTAGATTAGAGCATTAAGTTCCTTTAGAAATTTATTTCATATATTTTTGGATTAATTTTGATTAGTTTTGGTTAGAGAACATTAGGTTAGTATAATTAGGGTTTAAATTCAACATAGGTGCATTCTAATATTTTCTTTTGGGGTTTTTAGCATGAATTAGGTTATGGGACATATAGGATATCTAGGGTAGATATAGAAATACCCTTAGAATAAATTCTAGAATTTTAAAGGCTATTTTACTATTTTTTAAGTGTATTTTGCAAATAGAATGATTGTTTGGCGTTCCCACTTGGGGTTTATGATTGTCTGTTTGGGTTTCTGGGCTTTTATTTTGGGGTGTGGGTTTGGTTTGAGCTTGTGGAAGTATGAAGAACCAATGGAGATGATTTAATAAAAAGATCAAGGGTGATGCATGAAGATTGCTTGGAGGTTGAAGATGTTGATTGAAGACCTAAGAGAAATAGGATAAGACAGGAAGAGCTTAGAATAGACAAATTCTTCTGTCAAACATAGAGTGCATTGTTCGCCTCTATCCTATCCAATGACATAAAATCCTCCTTGGGAAGCTCCATCTATCCTTAGGAGGGATGAGTGGTATGCCCAAGTGAGTAGAACTTTGAGGATACCTTTCATTTGCAATGTTAAAATCTTAGTGATTTCCTTTGGTTGTCATTGAGTTTCTTAACATTATAACCTGATCTTTTTGAATGATTCTCCCTTGGAGGTGCTTGTGGAAGCTTGGTAAAGAGAAAATTGAAGCTTATTGAAGCGTAAGTTTGAGCTTGTTGAAGCTAGTTGCTTGTTGAAGCTGGGGTTTTACTGCTTGTTGAAGTGGAAGTCCGGAGCTTGTTGAAGCTGGTTACTGGTTAAGTTTGAGCTTGTTGAAGCTGGTTGCTTGTTGAAGCTGGGGTTTTACTACATGTTGAAGTTGAAGTTAGGAGCTTGTTACAGCTAGTTACTGGTTGGGGGTTGAGCTTGCTTAAACTGGGAGCTTGTTGAAGTTGGTGTCCATTGAGGATGGAAGGTTTCTTGAAACTTGAAGATATGAGCCATTCATGAAGATGAAGGTTGTTGCTTTTTGCTGGTAAATCAATTGTTGTTGTCAGAGCTATTGCTTATACCGTAGCTGCCAGAGCTGGTGTAGGTCGGACTGCTGCTTTAGGAGCTGTTGAGCTGTCAAAGTTGATTTTGGGGTTTTATGTTCTTTGCTGTACTGTTTGTTAATCCCCCTGAGGTTTGAAGTGAAGTTGTTTCACTTTGCCCGTTGTTTCCTGCTGCATTCATGCATTTTACTGCTTTACTGTATGTATCTATTTCTTTTGTCGTTTATCCCCTAGGATCTCTGTTTCTCTATGCGCAAGAGAGAAATATGATAGACATTAGGTTCTCACCCATGCATGACAACATTAGGATAGATTTTGATCCCCTTTTCAACCATAGGCTTTTTAGAGCTTCTTTCTATTCTCATCTCAGAACGTTTCAAAAACACAGTAATAAGGTTAATCGATGTCGTACGTTACGAGCCTTAAGCTATTTGAGAAAAGGCTGCTGGAGGGTCACTCTTCAGTAATCTGATTACTTAGTGTGTTACCCTTAGGGTGACATACAACGTAGTCACTCTCAAATCATAGTCTCTAGTACGTCAGAGATTGCAAACACACTAAAAAAACACTTCTTGCGTAAAAGACTGTAAACCAATCAAAGAGTCATTTTTGTCCGCTTGGACGCGTAATCAGGAGAAAAACCTTTTTCAGAAGGATAAAAACAATCTAGACAGACTTGTGTCGTACGTGGCCCGAACTACGTTTGCTCTGATCTTTCATGCTGTATGAAAGTACGTAGGCATAGGATGCGATATCCTAGCGAGCAACCTTTCCCTCCTTTCCCGTAGGTAGGCGAACTACGTTGACTCTGATTTCTCGTTCCAGACGGGAACACGTAGGCATAAAGTGCGATACTTTCCCGAGTCATTTTATTTTCTTTTAACCTCAGACCTATAGAGTAGATAGAATATCAATCCGTACCAGAAAACAAGCGTGGATCCCGTCGAGTACGACGGACGTGAGGGGTGCTAATACCTTCCCCTTGCGTAACCGACTCCCGAATCCAGGATTTGGTTGCGATGGCCATTCCTTTCCCGTCTTTGCGGTAGGTTTACTTCGAGCGTTTCCTTTCCCTCCTTTGGGATAAATAACGCACGGTGGCGACTCTTCTGTTCAGTCGGCGCCGATTTTCGCAATAGCGACAGCTGGCGACTCTGCTGGGGACTCCAACGGTTCCCTACGCGAGTCAATCCTAGCGCTTATTTTCCCGCCAGGGGTGTTGTATGGATTTACTATTCTGTCTTTACTTTCCGCAATGTTATTACTAATCTTATATTATCATTGTCGCTGTGGGTAGGGGTAATCTGTTGAGAGATAAGCCGAACCCGGGCTTGAGTACACCTATAGATTTAGAGAGAGAGTAGTGGTTAGCCTGCTTGCTTAGCTCGCACCAGCTAGCCACGAAATCTCACTCGGACAAGATTCTCTTTGATGCTTCTTGCCTGGCCCTTAGGGATCGACAAGTTGTCTGACCCGAGGATTGTCGACTCTGGGAACCTATCAATTGGGATTCAACTAAGTGAGGCCGCTTCAAGGGGTGATGATGCCACACCTTCTGGGTATCGTATCACCGCTCTTGAAAGTCTGTGGCGTTGAACTCGCATAGGATGTTGTACCTCGTCTGCGAGTTAAGTACACACCTGTGAGGGGTAGGAGGGTCTGTTTGCAAGGAACCTTTGACCTCAGAATACCTGGTTCACTTCTATCAGTGAGATGTGGTTACAGGGTTCTTTTGAGTGGTTTGTTTGGTTTGAAATAAAGATTGGATGGTTCTCAAGGCTTCAATACAGAGCAGCCCAGTCTATCAGCATTGCACTTGATCCCATGTTTGCATATGCATGTGCATTTTCATGTTTTCATTTCATTAACATGTATTTATGTTGCAGGTGATTATTCCCCTTTGATTCTAGGATATCTTCTAGCCAGGCATGGAGTCCCTAAAGAAGACGGTTGCTTATAGGTTGCATTCACCAGACATCAGTTCATTACTGGGTTTAGTTGCTTTGGCAGATGAGATCATGAGGGCTGGGTTCAGAGCATCCTATGGGAGACTGCTTAGCTTGTTGTACACACCTTCAGCTTTCGAGATTACTGGGGTGTATACTTTGATGCAGTTTTATGAGCCGCAGCTGAGATGTTTCTTGTTTCCAGACTACATTCTTGCACCCACTTTGGAAGAGTATTATGTTATGTTGGATATTCCCGTGCTAGACCAGATGCCCTTTGTACACATTGATACTGAGCCTGAATTAGCTACACTCACAGAGATTGTCAGTTTGGACGCTTCTGAGTTTCCAGGAGGCCTGGTCAAGCTGAATGGAGCTCATGGTTTTCACTTGTCTGTCCTAGTTGAGAAGGCTACACAGTGCGCGAAGAGTGGGTGTTGGGTTGCCTTTAGTGCTATTCTGGCTGTCTGCATATACGGGATTGTCTTGTTTCCTAATGTGCCAGACTTTGTCGACTCGGATGCCTTCTTGATTCTCGCCTCGAAGAATCCCGTTCCTACTCTCTTGGGCGATGTTTATCATTCTATTCACTACAAGAATGAGAAACGTCGTGGCAAGAACGTATCCTGCTGTCTTCCTCTCCTGTACAGGTGGTTCCAGAGGCACCTTCCGAAGACTGGGCCGTTTGTTGATACTGTTGATACTTTGGATTGGTCGTCCCGGTTGATGGGGCTATCTGCTGAGAATTTCATTTGGTTTGATCGGGGTATGCTTGGTACTGACATTATATATAGTTGCAGCGGCTTTCTGAATGTTCCCCTGATTGGACGGAAAGGCTGTATCAACTATAATCCTTCACTATTGGTACGACAGTTCGGTTATGCCTTGAGAGATGCTCCTATTGAGGTTGAGATACAGGAATCTCTGTATCTCACGGGCTCCTTAGACGAGGCTGCTTTGATCAGGTTGAGGCATGCATGGGCTAGCCTCCACAGGAGAGGGAAGGCTTTGCTCGGTAAGAGCAACAGCAGAGCTTATGATCCTTACGTGGCGTGGGTCCGGGAGAGAGCTAGTACTTCTTTGATGCCTTATCCTGCTGTGGAACCACTGTATCTTCCATTGATTGAGGCACCTCCTACAGAAGAGAGTGAGAAATATAGCAAGTTGTTGGCTGCAAATGGGGAATTGAAGAAGGCTAATGAGGAGTTAGAGAAGGAGATCTTCCAGTTATGACGAGAGAAGAAGGAAGCCACCTTCACGGTGAAAGAACAGACCGAATTGATTAACAGGTTGGGATCGGAGCTGACAGAAGCAACCAACAAGAAAGAAAAAGTAGGGATAGCCTTGAACGGTGTAAGCAAGGTGCTTACTTCGAAGAAGGAACTTCTAAGCAAGGCTTATGCTCGTATCAGCAAGTGGGAAGCTTTATGGGAGGCCACGCTCACCAAACGGAAAGAGCGCGAAGACGAACTGAAAATGCAGATTGCCACGCTGGAGGCGCAGGTTAAAGCCCAGGAAGCAAGGATTGCTGAAGTAACATCCCTTAGGAGTACTGATGATCTCAGAGTCAGTGACAGTGACGAGAAGTCGAGAGGTTACGAGGAGAAGGCCGGTTCCAAGAGGTACAGATCTGACGAGGGTTCGAGCAAAGGAGCTTCCCGGGACGCCGCCGCGAAGCTGAGATCCACTACCGAGCGGCATGCTTTACTGATTCAGGAGTTGATTTCCCGACTAGGGCACTCAGAGACGATGAGGATATTGGAGGACGTCCGAGCACGCCACTTGGCCTGATGTATCTTTGCCTTACCTTCACTATTTGTATTCATATTTGGGCCATCGCCAGACTTGTTGGCTGAGGTCTCTTCGATTGTATTCAGTTGAACTCTTGTACCCAACCTCTTGGCATTTGTTATATATGAGGGTTTTCTGGTTTATTGCTTGCTGAATAGGGACTCCATTGCCATAATGGCTTTCTCTCCGGAACTAGAATCGGGGGAATATAACCTATAGCATATTTACATAATTGCATTTGCATTGCATTACAGGTAATTATTAAATTGTATCTCATTTCCTGCATTCTCCAGGTTTTTCCAGGATTGAAAGTCAACGTCCTCACCGATACTCTACTCGTACCAACTGCAAAAGAGTTATGGACCAGATGCAGAGCGAGATGTAGGACATGCGTGAGAAGCTGGCACTGTTCATGCAGACGATGGAGACAATTGTGAAAGGACAGGAAAACTTGCAAACTTTGGTGCAACCATTACTGGTGAGAAATGTTGGGCATGGAAACGAAGACCATAATTCTGTACGTGTTGACACCATTCATGGGGATGGTACTCCTACACCGGTAGCTCCACCTATGGTGAATATACCTGCTGTGAATATGAACAACGGCGCTGGAGCCGGGAATGGTAATACAGGGATGGGTAACGAGACTGTCATTAACAACATTGGATTCGGAGACGCCAATCTGGGCGGGGATAATAATGGAGGTAATGGCTTCGGTAACAACGGATTTGGCTATAACGACCAGGGGTTTGATTATGCTAACCAGGATGGGAAGTTTGGCTTCAACGCTCCGGGTTTCGGACAGGATGGATTTGGTAATGCCAATCAGGGCTATGGTGGATTCCGTAACGGAAATGGTGCTGGAATGATGCCTTTTGGACCTGTCGGGGTCGCTCAAGGGTATGGTAACAGGGGACAGGGCCCTGTGATGAATCAGACTAGATTCGGTCGTAACAATGGGTATGATGGGTACGGGAACGAGAATGGTAATTGGATGGAAGACCAACAAGAGGATGCTTTCTCTGGTAGAGGTTTTGAAGGTCCTGTAGACAACACTCAGCGAATCAAGATGCTCGAGGAGCAGATGAAAGGTGTTGTGAATCAAAGTGATGTTTGTTTAGATATGACCACGATGGGTTTGGTGCCTGGCCTGAGGGTACCGCTGTAGTTTAAAGCTCCCACATTTGACAAATATAAGGGAGATACCTATCCGAAGGTGCATGTGCGGTCACACTACAGACGGATGTCCGCTTACTCGAATGATGAGAGAATGCTGATGCATTTCTTTCAAGACAGCTTGTCTGGTCCTTCCCTTGAATGGTACATGGGGTTGGAGCCTACTCAGATAAAGACATGGAAGCAACTGGCTAAAGCATTTGTGACTCATTATAAGTACAACAGTGACTTGGCACCAAACCGGGTCCAGTTACAGGGGTTGTCACAGAAGAAAGATGAGAGTTTCAAAGAATATGCACAGAGATGGCGCGACATGGCTGCGAGGGTTCATCCTCCTTTGGTTGAGAAGGAGATGAATGATATGTTCATAGGAATGTTCACCGGTATATTTTACGATAAGCTGTTTCCTGCTTCCTTGGGCAGTTTCTCGGATCTAATCTTGATGGGCGAGAAGGTTGAAAGTAATATCAAAATGGGGAGATTCCAAGCTGAGGAGTCCACTTCAGTTGGAAGTAACAGAAAAGCTTTTGGTGGTCGCCGTCAGGGTGACACAAGTGCGGTACTCGGGGGCCGAGGCCGAGGCCGGGGCAGAGGTCGAAATCAGTACAATCATCCTCAATAGGTGGCAAGCGTCACAATTCTGTTTCATCAACAACCAATACCACTACAGCAGCAGCAGCAGGGGCAAAACGCCGGCCAAAGAAGATTTCCGAATGCGAAGCCGAAACGAGTATTTGAAGCGCCTCCTTCCACATACGCGAAACTTTTTCAGACACTGTTGGGGATGAATCTAGTTGAAAAAAGGACGTTGGCACCACCCACGGGACCAACCCTTCCTTATGGGTATGATGTTAACAAACACTGTGACTTCCACTCCGGGGCACCCGGGCATGACATAGAGGCATGTCATGCGTTTAAACATAAGGTTCAAGATCTATTGGATAGCAAGGCCATAAATTTTGGACGAGCAGGTCCGAATATAGTGCAGCAGCCAATGCCCAACCATGGGGCAAATGCTATTTTGACTGAGGAGGGTTTGAATCTGATCATGAATGTTGATGAACTGAAAACACTGTTGTGTGAAATAAAGAGCAGGTTATTGAAAGGAGGTGTGTATCCGGGCTGCGATGAATTTTGTCTAGAATGTTGGACCCAAGCTGGGGGTTGTGCTGAATTGAAGAAGGGTATTCAGACCTTGATAGATGAAGGCACGTTGCAATTCGACAGAACGGCAGTTGAGAAACCTGAAGAAGTATTAGCTGATGAGCAAAGTGATGTAGCTATGGTGACAATTCCCCGAAAAATGATAACTATAACGGCGCCAGCCAGGCAACCGACGATCACTATCACAAAGGCAGGGCCAATCCCTTATGAGAGCACTAAGGCAGTACCCTAGACTTATGGGCTGGAAGCGTATTGTGATGGGGAGAAAATTGATATCAGTAAGCAGCCAGCTGGGGTTGTGGACAATGTCGTCGGAACTGGAGGAATGACAAGGAGCGGGAGAATTTTTATATCGCCTGAGGTAGAGGCTGAACGATTGGCTAAAGGTAAAGGAAAGGTGAATGAGGATGTTCCTGTGCAGAGAAATGAAAAAGAAACGTCACTGAAAGATGTAGAAGAGTTTATGCGTCTTATCCGTAAGAGTGACTATAAGATTGTTGAGCACCTTCAACATACGCCGTCGAAGATATCCATACTGTCACTATTATTGTGTTCCGAAGCCCATAGGAATGCGTTATTGAAAATTCTGGACACGTCGTTTGTACCCCAAGATGTTTCTGTGAATCAGTTGGAGGGGGTCATGGCGCACGTGAATGCAGGCCATAGTTTGGGATTTACGGATTTTAATTTGACCCCGAGAGGAAGAGAGCATAATATGGCGTTGCACGTCTCAGTTGAATGCAGGGGCGCAGTCATGTCCCACGTGTTGGTAGATACCGGGTCTTCCTTGAACGTGTTGCCAAAGAAAGCAATGATGAAATTGGACATCAGGGGGATCATTTGTACGCCTAGTGACTTGGTGGTCAGGGCATTTGATGGTACACGAAGGTCGGTCTTTGGATCCATAACTTTGCCTCTGCAGGTGGGGCCGGAGATTTTTGAAACTGAGTTTTACATTATGGACATCCAGCCCGCATATAGCTGTCTTCTCGGACGACCATGGATCCATGGTGTTGGGGCGGTCACGTCTACCTTGCACCAAAAGCTGAAATACATGGTGGGGGACAGTGTGGTCACAGTTTGTGGAGAGGAGGATATATTGGTCAGCCATTTGTCGTCATTCAAGTACGTGGAAGTCAACGGCGAAATCCATGAGACACCTTATCAAGCCTTTGAGGGGTTGCGCATCAAAGACAAAGTTCCAGGGCCGAGTAAAGCATCAGAGGTGGCAGTATCATCATACAAAGAGGCTCAGGCTCTAGTGAAGACTAGCGAGACCAAGGGCTGGGGCAAGGTTTTGGATATTCCCATGAAAATGGACAGATTTGGGCTGGGATATCAACCGTCATCATCAACACCTACTGCAGGGGCACCCCGTTTCAAAGGACCAATAACGATTACGGCTAGTGGAGTATATCACGAGATCATCAACGTTGTTTCAGATTCCGAAGAAGGAGACAGCGACTGCGACATGGACGCTTGGATTCAGCCGAGCGTGCCAGGACAAGGGCTTTGCAATTGGTCTATTCAGGATATTGTTCCTGTGACAACTAAACAGTAATACTTTGTTTTCTTAATTGTTGAACAATCTGGTGTCCTACCCAGGGAATCGTGATTTTGCTTAGGGTTGTTCTGTTATGTACATCGCACTGTTTAATTGTTAAATAAAAGGCGTTTTTCATGTACAAATATTGTGATCTCTGTTCTTCCTGTTTTATTTTTTACAATAAAATGGCAATGTGGTTATTCGCTTTGTATGTATTTTGAAGCATTTAACCATTTCCTTCGCAAGATTACTATTTCAGATGACATCTATGAACCGCCTATGACTCACTTCGACTTTGAGCACCCGATATTTCAGACCGAAGAAGAGATTGTTGAAGATGGCGACATTCCAGAAGAGTTGTCTTGGTTGGTAAAGCAAGAAGAACGAATCATTCTGCCTCATGAGGAGGTCATTGAAATCGTCAATTTGGGGTCGGAAGGGGTTGAAAGGAACATCCGTATAGGGGCCGCACTGCAGAACGATGTCAAGCGAAGATTGGTTGAAATGCTCAAAGAGTACAACGATATTTTTGCTTGGTCGTATGAGGATATGCCTGGGCTGGATACAGATATGGTCGTGCACCGTCTGCCGCTAAAAGAAGAATGCCCGCCGGTTAAGCAGAAGCTCCGAAGAACTAGACCGGACATGGCTGTGAAGATTAAGGAGGAAGTTCAAAAACAGTGGGATGCTGGTTTCCTGGCTGTTACAAAATATCCCTCATGGGTCGCTAATATTGTGCCAGGGCCAAAGAAAGACGGTAAAGTGAGAATGTGCGTAGATTACCGTGATCTAAACAGAGCGAGCCCGAAAGATGACTTTCCACTTCCTCACATTGACGTGCTGGTCGATAATACCGCTCAATTCTCCGTATTCTCCTTCATGGATGGATTCTCGGGCTATAATCAGATAAAAATGGCACCAGAAGACATGGAGAAGACTACCTTCATTACGCCCTGGGGAACATTTTGTTACAAAGTGATGCCCTTCGGATTGAATAATGCTGGGGCAACGTATCAGCATGCAATGACGACTCTCTTTCATGACATGATACATAGAGAGATCGAGGTTTATGTTGATGATATGATTGCCAAATCCCAGACGGAGGAGGAGCATTTGGTGAATCTGCTGAAATTATTCAAGAGGCTTAGGAAGTTCAGGCTGAGACTGAACCCTAACAAATGCACCTTCGGGGTGAGATCGGGTAAATTGCTGGGGTTTATCGTGAGTGAAAAGGGAATAGAGGTTGATCCTGCAAAAATAAAAGCCATACAAGAAATGTCGACGCCTAAAACAGAAAAAGAGGTGCGCGGGTTTTTAGGGAGGTTGAACTACATCGCTCGGTTCATATCTCACCTAACAGCTACGTGTGAGCCATTATTCAAGCTGTTGAAAAAAGACCAGGCTGTGACCTGGAATGAAAATTGTCAAAAGGCGTTCGATAAAATAAAACAGTATTTGCAGGAGCCTCCTATCTTGATACCTCCAGTGGCAGGGAGACCCTTGATTATGTATTTGACGGTTCTTGAGGGGAGTATGGGTTGTGTTCTCGGTCAGCATGACGAGACAGGACGTAAAGATCATGCGATATACTACTTGAGTAAGAAGTTTACTGACTGTGAATCTCGATATTCAATGCTCGAAAAAACTTGTTGTGCGCTAGCCTGGGCCGCCAAGCGTTTGAGGCAGTACATGCTAAATCATACAACCATGCTCATCTCGAAGATGGATCCTATCAAATACGTATTTGAAAAGCAGGCACTATCTGGGAGAATTTCCCGTTGGCATATGGTTTTGACCGAATATGACATCCAGTATGTCTCGCAGAAGGCTATAAAGGGAAGTGTGTTGTCAAAATATTTTGCTGAGCATCCTATTGAGGACTACCAATCGATGAGGTTTGATTTTCCTGACGAGGATATCATGTACCTAAAGATGAAAGATTGGGAAGAACCGTTGCCGGATGAAGGGCCAAAGACAGATTCCAAATGGCAGTTGATATTTGGCGGAGCTGTGAATTCCTATGGTAGCGGAATAGGGGCAATCATCACTACTCCACATGGGTCGCACATCCCATTTACTGCTCGATTAACCTTTCCGGTTACCAATAACAAAGTCGAATACGAAGCTTGCATCATGGGGCTTGAAGAAGGCATTGATTTGCGAATCAAGAACCTGGATGTATACGGAGACTCAGCTCTGGTGGTGAATTAAATAAAAGGAGAATGGGAGACATGTCAGCCCAATTTGATACCGTACATGAATTACGCAAGGAGATTGTTGCCTTTCTTTGACAAGGTTGAATTCCATCATGTGCCGCGAGCCGAAAATCAGATGGCTGACGCCCCTGGCCACATTGTCTTCCATGTATAAAGTCAACTTCTGGAATGAGGCTCCCAGAATTATTATCTCTCGGCTTGACAGACCCGCCTTCGTATTTGCCATTGACGAAGCGTCTGATGATAAACCCTGGTATTTTGATATCTAGAATTTCCTGAAGTACAAGGAGTATCCGGCTGGGGCATCCAGTCGCGATCAGAAGACTCTCAGGAGATTGGCTGGTAATTTCTATCTGAATCTGGACGGTGTCCTATATAAAAGGAATCATGACTTGGTGCTGCTACGTTGTGTAGACGAGAAAGAGGCAAAGTTGCTTATGGAGGAAATACATGAGGGTACATTCGGTACACATGCCGGTGGGCATGCTATGACGAGAAAGCTGCTGCTGGATATATGCGGATAAGATCCATGTGCCTCCAAGTCCTCTGAACGTGATGTCGTCACCGTGGCCATTCTCGATGTGGGGAATTGATATGATTGGAAAGATCGAGCAGACGGCATCTAACGGACACCGGTTCATTTTGGTAGCAATCGATTATTTTACCAAATGGGTGGAAGCAGCATCATATGCAAATGTGACCAAGCAGGTGGTAGCCAGGTTTATCAAACGAGATATCATTTGCAGATATGGAATCCCTGAGCGGATTATTACCGACAACGGTTCGAACTTAAACAACAAAATGATGAAGGAGCTATGTCAGAGTTTTAAGATCGAACGTCACAACTCTTCTCCTTACCGACCCAAGATAAATGGCGCTGTTGAAGCGGCCAATAAGAACATAAAGAAGATTGTTCAGAAGATGATGGTGACCTATAAGGACTGGCACGAGATGCTACCTTTCGCTTTGCACGGTTATCGTACGACGGTACGCACATCAACCGGGGCAACCCCGTTCTCGCTGGTATACGGAATGGAAGCAGTGTTACCACTGGAAGTTGAGATTCCTTCCCTGAGGATATTACAAGATGTCCAACTCGACGAGGCAGAATGGGTGAAAGACAGGTTGAACCAGCTGAGTTTAATGGATGAGAAGAGGCTAGCTTCTCTAGCATACGGTCGTTTGTACCAGAGCCGAATGAAGAAAGCGTATGATAAGAAGATACATCCTCGGAGCTTTCAGATGGGCAACCTTGTGCTGAAGAGGATTCTCCCGCCACAGGCTGATCACAGGGGCAAGTGGACCCCCAACTACGAAGGGCCATACGTTGTCAGAAAAGTCTTTTCAGGAGGAGCATTGTTGTTGTCCACCATGGACGGTGAAGACTTTACATCGCCTGTAAATTCGGACGCAGTTAAAAAATACTTTGCTTGAAACTGACCCGCTGGACAAAAAAAAAGAGTCCAGGCAAAAATGGGGCATCCTGGCGAACCAAAAACAGAATAAAAGGTTCGGTCAAAAATTAGGGATAAAAATTGAAAAAATGTACACCCGCGAAGTTGAAAACCTACACTGGACGGCTTCGGCAAAAAAGGGTATCCCGGTGAACTGAAAACCCGCAAAGGGCGGTTCACGCAAAAGTTAGGGATTTGAAAAGCAAATGACTGCGGTCCAGATTTGATGCTGCATTGCATTGGTGCGGGAGAATACTTTGGGGATTCGATTATCAGATACAATCTCTTCGGAAGTTTGAATACCGGGAAAGCGCCAGAGTCAGGCGAGTCATAGGAGGATCAGCTCATGATGTTTGTCTGCATCACGTCGCCGACATATGCGCAAATTTGATTTGTCATTGTATTTATGCTTCCTGTGCATACTTGTTATGCGTAACTTCCTCTTTTCAGGAGTTACATCGAGTGTACAAAACTCTGCCCATTTAGGGGCCCAATCAATAAAACATGTTATTCAGTATTTGATGCTTGTTCTTTACTGTTTTGTATGTGAAAAACGCCAATGTTTTGATAAAACTAGCAGTTGCATAACGTTGCTAGCCCTTGCCAATAATTGCTAAAACTTCGAATTGACTGAAAATGATGTCATTAACGCTAACTTGAATAGATTTGGTTGAATAGACTTGTCTTGTCTCGTTTGTGGTGTTGCAGGGTTCTTGCCCATACGAGGTGGACGATCAGAAGATTGTAGTCCTAACCAGAGGCTCGTGACGAAAAGACTTGATCATTATGGGAAGCGAATATCCATGCAGGTCGCTCTTCATTCCCTGAAGCTGAAATGGCAATGTTCCTTACTGAAGAAGGATCAAGTTCCCCAGCTAGTCGCAGCTCATCCGAAGGACATTCTCCCGCAGGGTTGTCTACCCTCAACAAAGTTTGGTGATTCCAAGATTGTAGATTGTGTTCAGACAGTGTGGTGGTCCCAAAGGGATTCCCTATCCCGAGCAGGGTGGTTTAGCCTCAGAAGACTAATATTTCCAAACTTGTGAGCTGTACCCAGACAGTCTACTCTCCCCAGTAGAGATTCCCTTCCCAGTAGGGTCATTTACTCCCCCCAGCGGAGTCAGTATTTTCCCCAAGAGAGTCGTTTCGTCCCCAGCGGAGTTCTCTCTTTTCAGCAAGTGTTCTCTTTCCTCCCAGTGGAAATTGAAGGCTTAAAGCTCTCTCCGGCAGAGTTGGTTGTATGTCCTGGCATTTATTTTGCCGGGATGCTTGGTGGTACCCGTCCCTTCCCCGGCAAGGTGGTATTCACCCACAGCATCCGTATTGATGAAGCGAGCTTATCAGAGCTTTCCCCAGCAACCTGAACCTGCATTTGCATTTGCATGCATTATCATGTTTGCATCCATCTAGAGAACGCGTAGCACTTCCATGTTGTATGGAGCATTACGCCATCGTCAAACATGCGCATTTTGAAACATAAGTCAGGTTGGTTAACCTTTTGCTTTCAGGTGTGTTTTCTCAACAGGAGTACGGAGTTCTAAAGCTCAGAGGTCTTTTCAGACAATCAAAGTCTTGATGTGAGACATATGATGTTGTGATTCAGTTTATCATCATCCCTACAGAGTTACTGATTGAGGTTTTCTCGTATCCGATCAGCGGATTGTTTTGTCAAGTATGTTGCTGCAGTAGCATCTCAGAGTTCCATGTATCAAAATTGCAGAAGTGGTCGCTTGTTGTCAGAACGGGTGTCGATTATTGGTTTTCAGAATATCTCTAGCTATGTTGATAGAATTTCTTCGTGTTGACGAATCACTTTTCCACGATGATGGAATATGGAGTCCTGTTGAGGACAAAGCTTGATTTCTCCGTGTTCATGGAATATGGCGTCCTGATGAGGACAATTTATGCCTATGTTGCTAGAATTTGTTCGTATTGACGAACTATTTCTCCGTGTTGACGGAATATGGAGTCCTGATGAGGACGATTTAGGCCTAGAAAGATAGAAGTTATTCGTGTTGACGAATTTCTTCTCCGTGATGATGGAATATGGAGTCCTGATGAGGACAATTTAAGCCTATGACGATAGGATTTATTCGTGTCGACGAATTACTTCTCCATGGTGATGGAATATGGAATCCTGTTGAGGACGAAGTTTGATTTCTCCGTGCTGACGGAATAAGGGGTCCTGATGAGGACAAATTGATGCTTATGTTGATAGGATTTCTCCGTGCTGACGGAATATGGAGTCCTGATAAGGACAATCTACGCCTATGCTGATAGGATTTATTCGTGTTGACGGATTACTCTCTCTGTGTTGACAGAATGTGCGTCCTGATGAGGACAATTTATGATTATGTGGATAGGATCTCTTCGTGTTGACGAAATGTGAGTTCATAGATGTACAAGAATGGTATTCCTATGATGATAGGATTTATTCATGTTGATGAATCTTTTTCCCTTGTGCTGGCGAGACGTGAGTCCTGACGTGGACCAGCTATTTCTATGTTGATAGGAGTTCCTCGTGTTGATAAGACGTAAATAAGACTTTATTACCCATGCTGATAGGATTTCCCTTGTGTTGACAAGATGCGGATAGCCCATCCCCAGTGGAGTCGACAAGTTTTATTTCTCCACGATGATGGAATATGGAGTCCTGCTGAGGACAAGTGCGAAAAGTACTGATGAGGGCAAGTTGTATTCCTATGATGATAGGATTTCCTCGTGATAATGAATTTACGGCTTTTCGTGTTGACGAAACTTAAGGGCAATCGGGAATAAGTTTTCATGTGATGATGGGATCTTTACTCGTGGGGATGAATTTGTTTCTCTTGTTGTATTGATGAAGTTAGTCCAGTTATGGACAGAGGTACTTTCGTGAAGATAGTTCAGTACCCGTGGTGTTACATAGGTGGTAATAGTCGAAATCAGAGTTAGTCTCAGACGGCTGATCAATTGCTACCATAACAATCATACGAATGTCGTTCCCCAAGCCGTGGTGCAGTTTATTTCTGCGGTTGGCAAATTTCAGGGTTCTTTGGTATTCAACCGTCTCGTACCTCGAATGTTTGAAGGTCGTTCGCTCTTCACCCAATCGGGTCCAAGCCGCTTGAATAGGGGCAGCTGTTGCACCCTAAAATTTGACCAACCGGTTCCCTATCTGGTTTATGTTTCAATACATTTTGCATTCGCATTCGCATACAGCATGCATTGCATTTTTATTAATCAGGATTGATTTTTATCAGGATTAGAGCCCCTGGTGTTTCAGGCAGTACATGGCAGTCAGAATAAAAGTCTGTTGAGAATTGGTGCTCGTCTCCTGTGTTTTCAGACCGTCTCGGTGCCCGGGTTTTGCTACGACTGCGTAATTGGGTTTTAGTCGAGTTAATTGGCTTCCTGGCATTTTTAGGATTTTTCTGTCATTTTTCTGGATTTTTGGTGCATTTAATTGATTTTTCTGAGTTTAATAGAGTTTTTAAATATTTTTTAGTGTTTAAATAAATTCTCTTTTCATTTTTTAGAAATTAATAGTTTTTTTAAGATTTTTAGATATTATGGTTTTTTTTTTATAAATTTTAGAGATCAATTTTATTTTAAAAGTTTAATAGATAAATAGTTTTTTTTTTCTTTTAATAGAATAGTTAAAAAAATATATATAGATAGTATTGTTTTTTTTTAGAGTTTTCTTGTTGTTTTTAAAGAAAAATAAAATAGATTTTAAAAATATAAAGATTAATTATTTTTTAGATTTTTATTAGATTTTATTGTTTTTCAAATTAGTATATTATATTTTAAGAGAAAAAGAAGAAAATGCTTTAGATTTTATTTGTTTTTTAGAATTAATTAGGGTTTTAAAAAAAAGTAATTGTTTAGATATTAAATAATAATTTTCATTTTAGATTTAATTAGGTTTTAGTTTTTAATTTTCATTTGAGGTTCAATTAGGGTTTATTAAGTTTTAATTAGGAGTTAGTTTAATTTCGTTTTATTAGTTAATCAGATTTATCAGATTTTAATTAGGTTAGATGTTAATTTTCGTTTTTTTAGTTTAATTAGGTCTTTGCAGTATTAATTTTTGTTTTGTTTCAGTTTAATCATGTTTTAAGTCAATAATCAAGTTTAGTCTCAATTGGGCCCAGTATCCATTAGCAGAGTCCAGTCAAAGTCCAAGCCCAATCAAGGTCCAGCACGCCACGTGTCCTATAAAAGGGGTTGCCACACGTACACTCCTCTTCCTTCCACCTCACACTCTCACACACTGCATGCTTGCCACGTTTCATTCTCCTTCTCTCTCTCAGACCCCACTCCCTCACACGTGTCTCTCCCTCGCCTCTCCCCTCTGCCACCTGCCCCTCGCCGGACACTCCTGCCGCCGGCCATGCAATTGCCTTGTCCAACCATCTCCAGCCACCAGAGCTAACTCCGACCACTGCCAACCGTCGCCGGAGCTGCAAAAAAACCCATATTTTCCAGAAAACCCTTCGATCTTCATCTTCCTCCTCCGATCCACCTTCATCAACCATCTGTTTCCAGATCTTCATCATCAATTCACCAGGATTTCCTCAATCTTCAACCAAGATCTTCATAGATTCCTCCTCGCGTTTATCACTACTCCAACGATTTTCCACAAGAAATCTCTTATTCTCCTCAAGAACACTCAGCAACCTTCAACGTCGTTCGTGTATTTTTCCAGATACGTTCATCATTTCTTCAACCTTCTTCAGTTTTTTCCAGATTCCTTCAACGAGTTGCATCAGTTCTCAACCGGTCCTCCAAAATCTCAAGAACTTCCTCCAGATCTCTCGTTTTGGTGTAGATCTTCGCCGATCCTTTTGTCTTCAAGGATCCTCAAACGCCTCCGATCGTCTTTGATTCGTAGCTCCTCGCGCATCTGGAGCATCGTCTTCCCCGTCGTTCTTCATCATCCATCTTCCTCATCAAGATATCCAGGTTCATCTTCCTTCTCTAACTCTTGAGCCTTCATAGTTGATTAGGGTTTTTGTTTGGTGATCGTTAGGTTGAGTTTGAGTTTGGGGGAGACGAGTGTGGGTTAGGCTTGCTTTGAACTGAGGTATGATGGATGAGGTATTAGATTGATGAATGTTTTTGGGAATCTGGGTGAAGGAATCGTTGGGTTTCAGAGAGAGAGAGTTGGGAGATGAAGAAACGGCGTCTAGGGTTTGTTTGGAAGAGATGAACAGTGTACAAGATTGGGGTGTTAGGTTTTGTTTTGGTTTGCTGAAGAGGAGGATTGGACCTCGGGCCTTAGGCCCAACGCGTTTTTTTACTGACCATGCTTCCATCCTGCTCATGAAACCCCCTCCCCCTGGTTTGAATACAATATGGGCCTAACCCCATTGCTGCCAGAACCCCCATTGAGGGCCCAAACGGAAATTGTGAGCAAATTACTCACTATCTGCGCCCCCCTTCGTTTTTATTGTTTGAATACAAAATATGGGCCTTACAAATTGCTATTAACGCCCCCCAGTTTGAGGCCCATCAAAATAACAAGCAGAGCATGTCTATTCGTACCCCCTGGTGTTTTTTGTTTTTGTTGTTTTCTGAATAAGACCTGGGCCCAGCGTTTCGCTAGATGCACCCCCCATCCTGGGCCCAATGTGTTCTGAGTGTAAATAAATTGCTCTTGCCACCCCCCCCCCTTGTATATTGCATTTGATTTTCTTTTTAATTCTTTTAGTTTGTTTAGTCTACTAAATAAATCATATAAAATCCTAAAATCATCATTTTAACATGGGACTTTTTCCCACGTTTTGATAATTGTGTGAAGAAAGTTATAATAAAAATAAAAATATTATTCTAAGCATTTTCCCATTTTTGGTGATTTTTGCATTTAATAGCCTTTATTTTCATGTTTGTTCGTACATACATTTTGATGAATTTCGTTTAGTCATTTAAAATCGTATTTTGATCCTATTGTTTTTGTGGTAGCTAGATTAGAGCATTAAGTTCCTTTAGAGATTTATTTCATATTTTTGTGGATTAATTTTGATTAGTTTTGATTAGAGAACATTAGGTTAGTATAATTAGGGTTTAAATTCAACATAGGTGCATTCTAATATTTTCTTTTAGGGTTTTTAGCATGAATTAGGTTATGGGACATATAGGGTATGTAGGGTAGATATAGAAATACCCTTAGAATAAATTCTAGAATTTTAAAGGCTATTTTACTATTTTTTAAGTGTATTTTGCAAATAGAATGATTGTTTGGCGTTCCCACTTGGGGTTTATGATTGTCTGTTTGGGTTTCTGGGCTTTTATTTTGGGGTGTGGGTTTGGTTTGAGCTTGTGGAAGCATGAAGAATCAATGGAGAAGATTTAATACAAAGATCAAGAGTGATGCATAAAGATTGCTTGGAGGTTGAAGATGTTGATTGAAGACCTAAGAGAAATAGGATAAGACATGAAGAGCTTAGAATAGACAAATTCTTCTGTCAAACATAGAGTGCATTGTTCGCCTCTATCCTATCCAATGACATAAAATCCTCCTTGGGAAGCTCCATCTCTCCTTAGGAGGGATCAGTGGTATGCCCAAGTGAGTAGAACTTTGAGGATACCTTTCATTTGCAATGTTAAAATCTTAGTGATTTCCTTTGGTTGTCATTGAGTTTCTTAACATTATAACCTGATCTTGTTGAATGATTCTCCCTTGGAGGTGCTTGTGGAAGCTTGGTAAAGAGAAAATTGAAGCTTATTGAAGCATAAGTTTGAGCTTGTTGAAGCTAGTTGCTTCTTGAAGCTGGGGTTTTACTGCTTGTTGAAGTGGAAGTCCGGAGCTTGTTGAAGCTGGTTACTGGTTAAGTTTGAGCTTGTTGAAGCTGGTTGCTTGTTGAAGCTGGGGTTTTACTACATGTTGAAGTTGAAGTTAGGAGCTTGTTGCAGCTAGTTACTGGTTGGGGGTTGAGCTTGCTTAAACTGGGAGCTTGTTGAAGTTGGTGTCCATTGAGGATGGAAGGTTTCTTGAAACTTGAAGATAGGAGCCATTCATGAAGATGAAGGTTGTTGCTTTTTGCTGGTAAATCAATTGTTGCTGTCAGAGCTATTGCTTATACCGTAGCTGCCAGAGCTGGTGTAGGTCGGACTGCTGCTGTAGGAGCTGTTGAGCTGTCAAAGTTGATTTTGGGGTTTTATGTTCTTTGCTGTACTGTTTGTTAATCCCCCTGAGGTTTGAAGTGAAGCTGTTTCACTTTGCCCGTTGTTTCCTGCTGCATTCATGCATTTTACTACTTTACTGTATGCATCTGTTTCTTTTGCCGTTTATCCCCTAGGATCTCTGTTTCTCTCTGCGCAAGAGAGAAATATGATAGACATTAGGTTCTCACCCATGCATGACAACATTAGGATAGATTTTGATCCCCTTTTCAACCATAGGCTTTTTAGAGCTTCTTTCTATTCTCATCTCAGAACGTTTCAAAAACACAGTAATAAGGTTAATCGATGTCGTACTTTACGAGCCTTAAGCTATTTGAGAAAAGGCTGCTGGAGGGTCACTCTTCAGTAATCTGATTACTTAGTGTGTTACCCTTAGGGTGACATACAACGTAGTCACTCTCAAATCATAGTCTCTAGTACGTCAGAGATTGCAAACACACTAAAAAAAACACTTCTTGCGTAAAAGACTGTAAACCAATCAAAGAGTCATTTTTGTCCGCTTGGACGCGTAATCAGGAGAAAACCTTTTTCAGAAGGATAAAAACAATCTAGACAGACTTGTGTCGTACGTGGCCCGAACTACGTTTGCTCTGATCTTTCATGCTGTATGAAAGTACGTAGGCATAGGATGCGATATCCTAGCGAGCAACCTTTCCCTCCTTTCCCGTAGGTAGGCGAACTACATTGACTCTGATTTCTCGTTCCAGACGGGAATACGTAGGCATAAAATGCGATACTTTGCCGAGTCATTTTATTTTCTTTTAACCCCAGACCTATAGAGTAGATAGAATATCAATCCGTACCAGAAAACTATTAGAATATTAATAGTAATTCATATCTATTTAGTTGTACTATTTTCTTAGCCCCTAAGTTTGTTAGAGTGTATTTTAGTATTTTATCTTATTCTAGTAACCCTAGTTTTAGCTTATAAATAGGGTGACAATCATTGTAACTTTTAATCCTATTTTTTATGCCGTCATTCTTAAATAGAATATTTCTACCTTTCATCATTTATTCTACCTTTGCACCAACAATTGGTATCAGAGCTCCGGTTCAGATTCATTGGGAAACACGGGAAACACGAGTGAACGTGAGGTCTTGTGTGTTTGATTTTGTTTCTCAAATTCTTGTTGAATCTTGAACAAAATCTGATCAGAATTTTTAATTCTGTGGGTTGGGAAACACTGTGTGAGAAAACTCTGAGTGTATTGTGCAAAGTAGAAGATGAACGGAAACGGCAACATGAACACCAAACTTTCAGTATTTGATGGTAAAAACTGGAATCGTTGGATGATCCAAATGCGTGTACTATTTGGTGCTCAAGATGTTCTAGATCTTGTCACTGATGGTTATGTTCCAGTAGCAGCAGATGCAACAGATGAACAGAAAAACGCGCAGAAGGAAGTAAGGAAGAAGGATCAGAAAGCATTATTCTTTATTCATCAATGTGTTGATGTAAATGTGTTTGAGAAGATTGCAGATTCAACGACAGCAAAGGCTGTGTGGGACACACTGGTTAGATGTTATGGTGGTGACGCATCAGTGAAGAAGGTGAAGCTTCAGTCCTTGAGAAAGCAATATGAGAATCTCAACATGAAGAATAATGAGAAAGTTTCTGAATACATCTCCAGAGTGATTCTGATCACTAATGAGATGAAGGCGTGTGGAGAAACTCTTTCTGAAGAAACAATCATGGAGAAGGTATTGAGATCCCTTACCTCTCAATTTGATTACATTGTGGTAGCAATAGAACATTCCAAAGATCTGAGTACCATGAGAATTGAAGAGCTGCAGAGCAGTTTAGAAGCGCAAGAGTTGCGTTTGACTGAAAGAACTTCTGAAAGGGAAGTAGAGCAGCAGGCTCTGAAAGCAACTTCTGATAGGAGGTATCAGAAGCAGTCAGAAGCCAGGAGAAGATCTGATGGTGGTCAGAAATCAGAAAGCTCAACCTCTGATAGACAAAAGAATGCTCAGAAGGGAAAAGAGAAGTATGACAAGAAGAAGATCCAATGTTACTGTTGTAAGAAGTTTGGTCACTTTGCTAGAGATTGTTGGTCAAACAAGGAGAAGAAATCAGAAGAAGCAAATATAGCCAGAAGTTCTGATGACGAATCTGTGCTATTGATGGTCTCTGAATCTGATGATCTAACAGATTGGTGGTATATGGACACTGGTTGTTCAAATCATCTTACTGGAAACAAGAAATGGCTGGTTGACTTTGACTCTGAAAAGAGAACAAAGATCAGATGTGCTGATGACAAATATCTTAATGCAGAAGGTATGGGAAATGTCAGAGTGATTCTGAACAATGGGAAAACAACATTGATTCAGAACGTGTGGTATGTACCTGGCATCAGAAGCAATCTGATGAGTGTGGGACAATTAATTGAGAAAGGTTTTTCAGTTACCATGAAGGACAATCTTCTGAAGTTGTATGACTGCAATCAGAAGTTGATTATGGAGTCAGAACAGGGAAGGAATAGAACATTCAAGGTGAATGTCAGAACTGCAGACTCAGAATGTCTTAGTGCAACATGTGATGAGAAGGAGAGTGAGCTATGGCACAGAAGATTTGGTCATTTGAATTTCAGAATCCTAAAAACATCTGAATTCAAAGAAGCTGGTACATGGAATTCCTGTAATTAAGAAGCCTGAAAAGTCATGCAAAGTTTGCATGGAAGGAAAACAACCAAGATTGCCATTTGCATCAGAAGTTGTTCCAAGAGCAAAACATGCCTTGGGAGTTGTACATTCTGATGTGTGTGGTCCATTTCCAGTAGCATCAATTGGAGGGAATAAATACTTTGTGTTATTTGTTGATGAATTCACAAGAATGACATGGGTATCCCTTATTAAATTCAAACATGAGGTGTTTGATGAATTCAAGAAGTTCAGAATGAAGACTGAGAATCAGAGTGGTCAGAAGTTGAAGATTCTTAGAACTGATGGTGGAGGTGGGTATAACTCCAAAGAGTTCCAGAAGTTCTGTGAGGAGAATGGAATTGAGCATGAGGTTACTGCTCCTTATACCCCTCAACACAATGGTCTTGCTGAAAGAAGAAACCGTACTTTGCTTGATATGGTGAGAAGCATGCTAAAGGAGAAGAAGCTTCCTCAGAAGCTCTGGGGAGAAGCTGTTGCCACTGCAACGTATGTACTCAACAGATGTCCTACGAAGAAGTTGAAGGAAATAGTTCCTATGCAGAAGTGGACTGGAGACAAGCAAAGTGTTAGTCATCTGAAGGTGTTTGGTTCTGTTTGCTATAAACATGTTCCAGAAGCCAGAAGATAGAAGCTGGATGATAGAAGCAAAGTAATGATTCTGATAGGGTACCACAGTACAGGTGCATACAAGCTCTATTGTCCAGAAACCAACAAAATTGAATTCATCAGAGATGTGATTGTGAAGGAATCAGAAGTTTGGAATTGGGATAAGTCTCAATCTGATTCTGATGTTAGAACTTCTGAAGAAAGGTCAGAGTTAAGAATTTCTGAAGTTGAAGTAAACTCTGACGTTGATTCTGACTCTGATAGTGATTCTGACTCTGGAGAAGACTCAGAAGATGAAGGTGACTCTGATGATCCAGACTCTGATGGTAATCCAGATTCTGGTGGAAATTCAGACTCTGAAGATGGCCAAGGCTCTGGAGGAAGTCAAGCCTCTGAAGCTAGAAATTCTGAAGTTCAAGACTCTGGAAATATGCCAGATCCTGAAGTTGGTCAAAGCTCTGGAGAAAGTCAATCATCTGAAGCCCAAGACTCTGAACAAGTTCAGAGACCACAAAGAATCAGAAGCGTTCCCAGAAGATTTGCAGAATTTGACATGCTGCAAGACACTGAAGTAGATTCTGAAGGAGAAGTTATTCAGTGTGCCATGTTAGTAGACTCTGAACCCATAAGTACAGAAGAGGCTCTTAAGCAGAAGCTCTGGCTGAAGGCCATGAAAGAAGAACTTGATGCTATAGAGAGAAACAAGACTTGGAAGCTGACAGAACTTCCAAAAGACAAGAAAGCCATCAGCGTCAGATGGGTTTTCAAGCAGAAGTTAAAGCCAGATGGCTCAATTGGCAAACATAAAGCAAGGTTGGTAGCCAGAGGATTTCTACAAAAACCTGGGTTGGATTACTCTGAAGTGTTTGTACCTGTAGCAAGACATGAAACAATCAGAATGGTGATTGCAATAGCTGCTAACAGGAATTGGCCTCTGATGCATTTAGATGTAAAATCTGCATTTCTGAACGGTCCATTAGAAGAAGAAGTTTACGTGTCACAACCTCCTGGATTTGTGAAAAAGAATCAGGAAGGGATGGTGTAAAGATTATACAAAGCTCTATATGGATTGAAATAAGCGCCCAGAGCTTGGAATCAGAAGATTGATTCATTTTTCAAGAAGCAAGGCTTTCAGAAATGTGAGATGGAGTACGGTGTCTATGTTCAGCATACTTCTGAAGGCAATATGACTCTGGTATGTTTATATGTTGATGATATACTGCTGACTGGAAGTTCTGAACAGGAGATAACCAAGTTCAAGAAGGTTCTAATGAATGAATTTGAAATGACTGATCTAGGCAAAATGACATACTTTCTAGGGATGGAGTTCAGATATTCTGAGAAAGGTATCATTTTGCATCAGCTCAAGTATGAATTAGAACTTCTGAAGAGATTTGATCTGAAGAATTGTAAGATGGCTATCACACCTTCTGATACAAATCAGAAACTGGATTCAGACTCTGAAGGAAAAGATGTGGACGCTACAACCTTCAAACAGTTGGTTGGTACTCTGAGGTATCTGTGCAATACCAGACCTGATATTTGCTACTCAGTTGGGATGGTTAGTAGGTTCATGAGTAAACCTAAGTGGTCCCATTATCAAGCTGCTGTCAGGATTCTGAGGTATATCAAAGGAACTCTGAAGTATGGAGTGTTATTTCCCTCTGGAGGAAATAATGAGTCAGAACTTCTGTGTTATTCAGACTCTGATTGGTGTGGAGACAGAGTTGACAGAAGAAGTACATCTGGGTACTTGTTCAAATTTCTGGGAGGTTCCATTTCTTGGTGTTCCAAGAAGCAACCTGTTGTGGCGTTGTCAACCTGTGAAGCTGAATACATTGCAGGTGCTGTTACTGCATGCCAAGCTGTGTGGATTCTGAATCTGTTGCAGGATCTGAAGATTAAAGTAGACAAACCTCTGAAGTTGATGATTGACAACAAGTCTGCAATCAATCTTGCCAGAAACCCAGTGTTTCATGGGAGAAGCAAGCATATTGAGACCAAATATCATTTTCTGAGACATCAAGTTCAGAGTGGAGTGTTAGAAGTTGTACACTGCAGCACTCAGAAGCAGTTGGCAGATGTTCTGACGAAAGCTATCAAGACTGATCAATTTCTCAGACTAAGGGATGGAATTGGTGTTACAAGTTTTGATGGAATATGAATTAAGGGATGGTATTAGAATATTAATAGTAATTCATATCTATTTAGTTGTACTATTTTCTTAGCCCCTAAGTTTGTTAGAGGGTATTTTAGTATTTTATCTTATTCTAGTAACCCTAGTTTTAGCTTATAAATAGGGTGACAATCATTGTAACTTTTAATCCTGTTTTTTCTGCCGTCATTCTTAAATAGAATATTTCTACCTTTCATCATTTATTCTACCTTTGCACCAACAAAAACAAGCGTGGATCCCGTCGAGTACGACGGACGTGAGGGGTGCTAATACCTTCCCCTTGCGTAACTGACTCCCGAATCCAGGATTTGGTTGCGATGGCCATTCCTTTCCCGTCTTTGCGGTAGGTTTACTTCGAGCATTTTCTTTCCCTCCTTTGGGATAAATAACGCACGGTGGCGACTCTTCTGTTCAGCCGACGCCGATTTTCGCAGTAGCGACAGGTACGTGCTAGATTCTTCGTCCGCTGATTATGATGGTATTGTTCTGTTCTTTGCGGCTGGGTTTCTGGTGGTACTTTCTTAATGACTTGCGGCGCCATTTTTGATTTCGTTCTTAGGGTTTTGTCATCTGGTGAGCTTGCTCCTTTTATATCTCTCTTTGTTGGGCTGGATATTGCGTTTTAGGTTATGATTCTCACTTATTTCTGATATGGACTTGATTTCTTTTTCGGATGGATTGATTTTCTCTGATATGATTCTGTTCTGGATTTAGTTTTTTGATATCATTTTGTCTGATATGGTTGGTTTTCTTTTCAGATGTTGGATTTCCGATTCAGTTTGGATTTTTGGATATTGGATTTGATTTTTTCCGGATTTCCTCAGGTGAGTCCATTTTTGGATTCGGTTTGTTATCCATATTTGGGTACGGATTTGGACTTTTTGTTGGTTTTGAATATGGATTTGGATTTGATTTGGATATCCGATTAGTTTACTTGATAGAATCAGATTTGATTCCATTAGTGACCTGTTTGGCTCAAATAATCTCTTTTTGGCATAAAAATCACTTTTGGCTAAAACTTCATTTCCTCCTTCTCTCGGTTGTCCCTAAAAGAACAGATGCTACCGGTTTACGCCGAGGTTGGGAATCGATTTGGGAGTTGGCTTCGACATTTGTCGTTGCCCTCCCGACACCCCATGATGAAACCACTCTAAGGATGTCGAACAAATTCTAACTTTAATCTCTTTTTTCTGTTTTTATTTGTCTGTGTGTAGGTAAGAAAGAAAATCGAGTCGGGCATGAAGAACCGGGCGTGAATAATTAACCGGGAAATTGATCATGAAGAACTTTAGGAAATTAGGATTTTTAGGAGAAATGTAACTTTAAATCCTTTTTCTAAATTGTAAATAAAAATATTATGAAATAAAATTCAATATATTTTTCCATCCAAATCACTTTCCGATTCCTTTTCCGTAATTTAAATTCTGTCGCAACCGAACGTCTGACACACAGAAAATTCGATTAAATCTCATTGATCCAGTGCCTCCGAATAAATCCCAATGAATGGATTAACTTCACCGAATAGAATCATATAAATCCCATAAAATTATCCAAATCAAATCTGTCGTCCCAAAACGTGTTGTTCCACTTAAAATCGACATGACCTTTAATTCTAACCCATTATTCCCCAAATTAAGTCGCCATTTGATAATAGAATCGAGGGTGGCTTGGAACGGAATAAAATAGCAGAAACAGAGAAAATCCAGTCAATGGCGAAGACAGAACTATACTCCGCACCAAAAATTTCATTTACTCTCCGATGGCTAAATCCCATGTCATGAACCAACTCGGCCAAAAATTGCAATTAAACAGATATCATAAATCCAGACGGGAGCCGAAGTTTATACTGTTTTCCTTTTAAGAATTTAAACGGCAGATATCCGAAGAACAGAAGATAAATGCCTGTCGAAACCAAATTCCGCAAAATGCATTCTTGCGCTGATTTGAGCTGAACCAAATTGATATCTCAACATAATCACACCCATGTGATAAAACAACGTCTCAGAAATCTGTTGATTACTGTATCTCGAAAATCCTGATGCCAGAAATTACCGTGAATCTCTATTTATCCTCAAAGAAAATAAGGTACTCGGAAACGGAGGCTCTAATTATTCGATAAGTCCCTGATGATAACTCAGCTTCAAGGACTGTCAGTAAATAACATGTAAATGACCATTTCGCCCTTTAACAACTAAAGTGTACCAGACGTGGTTCCTGCAAAACGAACAGACTACGTAACCCATTAGCAGTTAGCTGATGCAAAAAATGAGATATTATGCGACATGAATCAACTAATATGAGGGTAAAATTTGGGGTATTACACTTCCTTTTTCACTGACAATGAACCCCAATAGCTTCCCTGACCTTACTCCGAAAGTGCACTTGTTAGGATTCAACCTCAACTTGGACTTTCTTAACCTTTCAAATAACTTGAGAAGATTGACCAGATGCCCTTCTTCTGTCTGTGACTTCGCAATCATATCGTCAACATATACTTCGATCTCATGATGAATCATATCATGAAAGAGAGTCACCATTGCCCGCTGATAAGTTGCCCCTGCATTTTTCAATCTAAAAGGCATAACTTTGTAGCAAAAGGTTCCCCACGGCATGATAAAAGTAGTTTTCTCCATGTCTTCTAGGGCCATTTTAATTTGGTTGTACCCAGAGAAGCCATCCATGAAGGAAAACACAAAATATTGAGCAGTGTTATCAACTAGGACATCAATGTGGAGTAGCGGGAAATCATCTTTCGGGCTTGCTCTGTTTAGATCTCGATAGTCGATGCACATCCTGACCTTCCCATATTTCTTAGGTACAGGAACAATGTTAGCAACCTAAGGAGGATAATGTTTGACGACGAGAAAACCGTCATCCAACTGCTTTTGGGCTTCTTCTTTGATCTTGACTGCCATATCCAGTCTGGTTCTTCTTAACTTTTGCTTCACAGGCGGAAATTCTTCCCGAAGAGGTAGATGATGCATCACTATGTCAGTGTCCAACCCTGGCATATCTTCATACGTCCAGGCGAAGACATCTCTGTACTCACGGAGCATTTCAACCAATCTTCTTTTGACATCGTCTTCCAATGCAGCCCCAACTCTGACTTCTTTCTTATCGTCTTCGGTGCCTGGATTGACGACTTCAACATCCTCCTAATGAGGCAAAATAACCCTTTCTTCTTGTTTCAGAAGTTTGGCCAGTTCTTCAGGTAGGTCACAATCTTCATCAGTCTCTTCTTCGGTCTGATAAATGGGATTTTCGAAGTCATATTGAGTCTTAGCCGAATCTGAATCGATGGTATCTGAGACATGAAACCTGCATGATTGATGTTTTTATGCTTATTATGATATGCAAATAGACACAAACACATTGCCATTTTTTGTTTTGTTAAAAATAAAGAGAAAAACAAAGATAAAAAATATTTGAATGCAAAAACAACGCCTTTCATTCACGATAAAAAGTTTGAAAATAAACCAAAGGGGGCTCTACAAGGAAAAGTCACTACGTCTTGGGCAGAACGTAGGACCAGACATAATCGAGAGCAATGGAAATTAATCTTCTAAAGTGACTTGGACGATTTCCTCAATAGTCCAGTTGCATAGTTTCTGTCCGGGAACACACGGACGGATCCAAGCATCCATGTCGTAATCGCTATCTCCTTCATCATCCTCAACAACATTAATTCTATCAAAAATCCACCCCTGGTGAATTGAACAGGTCCTCTGTACCTCGGAGCACTCTGAGAAGAATATTAGTTATACCCCAAGCTAAACCTATCATGCTTGTTAGGAACACTGACGACCTGGCCCCACTTCTGCAAAGAGCCAGATTCTACAATAGCACGAGCTTCTTTAAACGATGACATTGAAATCTCTGGAACCTTATTATCAGCAGGAGGCTTTTCTTGAATCTGTATTGCTTCAAAAGCCTGACACAACGTCTCATGAATCTCACCATCCACTTCTACATACTTGAAAGATGACGGTTGACTGATCATGATATCTTCCTCCTCACAGACAGTAACAATCTTCCCCTCCACCATATACTTGAGTTTTTGGTGCAAAGTCGAGGTAACTACCCCAGCAGAATGTATCCATTGACGGCCGAGTAAACATCTATAAGCAGGCTGGATATCCATGATATAGAAGACTGCATCAAATATCTCTGGTCCTACTTAAATTTGTAATGTGACTTCACCAAACACTGACCTTCTGGTCCCATCAAAAGCTCTCACCACCAAATCACTGAGAGTGCAAATCAAACCCTGGGTGTCCAATTTCATCAATGCTTTCTTGGGCAACACATTGTGTAATAACCCTGTATCAACCAATACATGTGACAGAACAGTCCTCCTACACTCTATGGATATGTGTAAGGCATGGTTATGATTTCTCCGAGCGGGCGTTAGATCCAAATCAGTGAAGCCCAAACCGTTACCAGCGTTAACATGAGCTACTATCCCTTCAAGTTGATTGACAGAAATTTCTTGCGGTACATAAGTCGTATTCAGGATTCTCAGCAAAACATTTCTATGTGCCTCAGAGCACAACAACAATGACAAGATTGAGATCTTAGAAGGTGTTTGCTGTAAGTGATCCACAATTTTGTAATCACTTTTGCGAATGAGTCGCATAAATTCTTCAGCATCTTTGGCCAAGGAGTCTTTCTCCCCCTGTTTCTGATCCTCTTTTGCTACATCTTTACCTTTACCTTTGTTGTTTCTTTCTACATTTGTGTCCAGCGGAGAGAACACTCTACCACTCCTAATCATACCTCCTGCTCCAACAACATTATCAACAGACAATCCTCCAGGTGACGTCTCTACTAACTCTTGTTTATATCTGTTGCAGAATACCTCTTCCCAATAGTTCCAAGGAATGTCCTTGGTGCTCTTATAAGGTATCGGTCCGGGTGTAGTGACTGTCGCTACTGCGAAAATCGGCGCCGGCTGAACAGAAGAGTCGCCACCGTGCGTTATTTATCCCACGGGAGGGAAAGGAAACGCTCAGAGTAAACCTCGCACAACACGGGAAAGGTATGGTCATCGCAACCAAAACCTGGATTCGGGAGTCGGTTACGCAAGGGGAAGGTATTAGCACCCCTCACGTCCGTCGTACTCGACGGGATCCATGCTTGTTTTCGGGTATGGATTGTTATTTCTATCTAAGCTAAAGGTCAAGGGTTAAAAGAAAATAAAATGACTCGGCAAAGTATCGCACTTTATGCCTACGTATCCTCGTCTGGAACGAGAAATCAGAGTCAACGTAGTTCGCCTACCTACGGGAAAGGAGGGGAAGGTTGCTCGCTAGGATATCGCATCCTATGCCTACGTACTTTCACACGGCATGAAAGATCAGAGCAAACGTAGTTCGGGCCACGTACGACACCAGTCTGTTTTGGTTGATTTTATTCCTTCTGAAAAAGGTTTTCTTGATTAGCAGTCCCGGCGGACAAAAATGACGTCTTGATGAATTCACATTCTTTTACGGAAGAAGTGTCTTTTATTGTGTTCGAAATCTTTATGGTATTTTTCTGTTTGTTTTGAGAAAGAAGAGATAGAACTCTAACCTATGGTTGCGAAGGGAAACAAACTAACCTAATGTTATCATGCATGGGTTAAGACCTAGTGTCTATCATGCTCCTCTCTTGCACAGAGAGAAACAGAGATCCTACGGGACAGGCAGAAACAGAAACAATATCAGATATATACAGTAAAACAGTAAAATGCATGAATGCAGCAATACAAGCGAGGTAAGGGAGTCCCACTCAACCTCGAACCTAGAAAACAATAGGCAAAAGTGAACAGACTTCACTTTCAACCCAGCAGGGTAAACAGCAAACAATACAGTCAGGAAAACCAATCAATACATCAAGAAATGAAATACAGCAAAAATAAACGGCCACAGCAGCTCTACATCAATATCTATCTTCAAGTCATCTCCAATTAACTACAAGCTTCAGTCAGCAGCAGTCTCTATCTTCACAGTCTTCGAGCAAAGATCTTGAGCACCAGTCCTCAGTCTACAATGGCTTTTCTTCAAGTCTCAGGCTCCAGGATGAACATCAGCCAACCAGATGAAGTGAATGAATGTTAGACAGTTAATTACCTACCAAGGGTGGTTCATCAACTGTTAACATTAAACAAAAAGTTTTCTCTCAAAAGTTCTATCTTTCAAATACATTCACTGATCCTTCCAAAGGAAGGAGGTGGATATTTGAAAGAGACTTTGAATCATAGAGAAAGGATAGAGGCAAACAAAGCCATCTATGTTTGTGAATCAAGTTGCTAGACTAAGCTCTTCCTAACCCTAAATCCTATAGGCTTCCACAGTCTTCTAGCAAACAATCTCTTCAATGAATTTGAACTTGATCTTCCATCTTGAGTCTTCAATGTGCTTCATCCACAAGGTCTTCACAAGGTCCTCAATTCAATCTTCAAAGGTCCACACCCAAAGGAGAAGAAAAAGAAGCAAAACAATACAAACTATGCCCTAAAGGCCACACAAATGATCAATCAATTCAAAAATCAACCAAAAATAGCATATGGTAATATAAATTCCTAATATAAATTCTAGGGGATCCTATTTAACTACCCTTAAGTCCCATATATTCCCCATAGGCTAACTTGTCCTAAAAATCCCAAAAATAAAATGTTGAAGTTCAAGTATACTACTTAAAAACCCTAATTAAACTATCCTAAGTTCAATTATCTAAACTAATCAAATTTTATTCTAAAAAAATCTAGTAATAAATTCTGGGAATAATACAATTCATATTAATCACCACAAAAAGGAATGGGCAAAAAATCTATTTCTAAGTGTAAGAACAAAAATCTACAAGATCATGTATGAAATAAAACCCTCAAAATATGCATTTATTTGTAAAATATGTGGAAAATGCGAAAAAAATATAAAATGCAATTTTTATATTTTTTTAATTTTCTAGACATGTTAAGGAAAATATTAAAAAAAGAATGAGTAAAAAACATGCATTATTTATTTAGTTATGATTTTTAGAAGATGAGTAAAATAAAATGCAAATTGAAAAATGAAAATAAAAGAATTAAAGAAGAGGGGTGCAGATAGCATGCTGGGCCAGTTCAACGCATTGGGCTTTCCAGGGTGGGGGGCGCGGATAGAAAAAGAGCCCAACAAGCTCACTTAATGAAACGACGCCGTTTCATTCATGTGGGAATTCCCTCCAAAATTCTGGATTAAACCACGACCATCCGATGGAAGTCTTGGTCAAGACTTTTAGGAGCATCCAACGGTCCTCCCTTTTCTTCTCCACATGAAAACCCTAGCTTCATACAAACTCCCTCTTCATGAGTGAAACTTCCAGCCACCCTAGCTCTCTCATCCCTCCATGAAATGACTCGAAATAAAGACCAAAAATGATCCTCTTCTTGCCCTCTATCCAACCATGTCCATATCTCCTCTTGACACCACCTAGAATGCACAAACCGAAAACACCAACCCATGGTTCCACCATGAAAGCTTGACATGCAACTGTAACAAACCTTGAAAATAATTGTAGCCACGTGTTCTACATGTTACACTGAGTATACTAAACTATAGCACGTGCTTTTAATCTTCATATATCAACCATTCTTAACCAACCAAGAATTGACACCACATCTTGAACCTCCATGGATTGACCTTAAACTCACCATAAATGATCCTTAAGTGGTCTCTATCATGAATATCACAACAACTAACCCTAACCATGCATAATTATGGTGATTCGAAACAAAACGCATCCTTACCAATTGTGTATGGTGATGGTTGCTATGCCCTGTTTCAGCCCTTGCCAATGGTGCCAAATGGTCTTTATATGATGGTGATGATGCTGGTGAAGAGAACTCGTGTTTATACCTCTTGAAAATGCCAATTCGAAGCTTCACGCCTCTTGGAGTGATGGAGAAGAACTCACAATCCAGCCACGATTTGATGAGCCTTTTTCTTGCTTTTCAACCCACAACAATGGAGAATGATGATGATGATGATAGCTAGCACAAACAATGGAGTTTGGGAGAGATGGGAATCAAAATGCAATTTTGGAGTTATGAGATGAAAGTATGGTTTGCAAGCAAATAGAATCACCAACCCCACAACAAACAGCTTCATTTCCTTATATAGGAGAGTATTAACAGAATGAGAAGTTTCTAGATTGGTCCTAGAGGGATCTAGAAGCTTATGGAACTTTCATGAATTTATCATTTGATGGTATTTTGAATCATATCATATCATGCTTGCACCTTGGGTAAACTTGAGTGAAAATCTCCCCTCATGAGATATTAGGAGTGTATGCATAAAAAACCAAGTTTTCCTTGCCTTGTGTTAAGCTTTACCATGTTGCCTTATGATGTAAGAAACAAATTTACAAAGGAAGTCCAATTTTTAAACCTAAACTCAAAAATGTGGCTGAACCAATGTCTTTAAAATGATGTTGGGAATCAATTTGGTATGTTGGATGACCCATATTGGCTTTGTAGATCTCTCAAACCATTTTCCAACTTGAACTTTTTCAAGTTATATGCCTTTTTAAGTCATTTTCACCACTTTTAAAAATTCCATGCTCCAAGCTTTTTCAAACTTTCACACCTTCTTTTCTAGCCTTAAAATCCCATTTTGAACAACTTTGATGTTGGGAAGTTTTCCATTTGAAGCTTCCTTGTATGAGTTTTAGACATGTGCTATGAATGACCTGTAATCACCAAATGACCAAAATACCCTTTGCTTGCCAAGACCATAAGCAGAGTTCCCCAAATCATATGAAGGCATAATATACCATTCTAGAACGCTAAACCAATGAGGAACAACTCTTATGTTGACCAGAAATTCATTTGAAATCTCCTTGAGGGGTAAAAATTGCTTGGAAGTCAAGTCACTTTCACAGACAAAACTTCAGATACCTCAGATGACCTGTAACTTGCAAGGACCATAACTTGAGTTCTATAAATCTCCTTGATGTCTTCCACCACTCAAAGTAAAGGTATTGAGATCCTCTACAAGTTTCATGTTGGCCAAGGATCCATTTGAAGCTTGCATTTTGACTTATATTGCTTGGAAATTTGACCTAAACTAGGGGATTTTACACAGAAACCCTAATTTAGAAACTCCTCTTCTCCTTGATTTCTCTTGAATTCTTCTTAGCATAAAAACATATCCTTATTCTTCATGTCAAATGATGAACCCCACATATCTCCAATAGCCCTTAATGCCTTTCAATCAGTCAATTGACCTAGAGTTGACCCAGGGTTGACCCGGATGAAACCCTAGTTGACTGTCTTCATCCACAACTCTTGTACTTACATCAATGGCTTGTCTCGTTCTCCAAATTGCTTTCTAAGTCCTCCAAGATGTCTAGATACTCCCCATGCTCAGCCCACAACTCATACTTTCCTTGATGATCCTCAGACACCCTCAGTTAGGAGATAGATGAACTGCTTGATCCATTGACTTGATAGCTTCCAAATTCTTTTTTGATGACTTGAATGAGATTGAATCAGGATAATAACCTCTTGATAGGCCTCTAGAGATGAGAATAATGATTGGTCCCATGTTAGCTGACTTGCTATGCTTATGCTATGCAGATGAGTAACCTATGTACATGGCCCTATATGCAAATGCTAATGCAATTGAAACATAAACCAAGTGAATAAGGTTGGGCAAATTTTTAGGGTGCAACAGCTGCCCCTATTCAAGCGGCTTGGACCCGATTGGGTGAAGAGCCCGGAGCCTTCAGACATTCGCGGTACGAGACGGTTGAATACTAGGAACCCAGAAATTTGCCAACCGCAGAAATAAACTGCGCCACTGCTTAGGGAACGACATTCATCAGCTGAATCTGACTGTTACGACAACCCACTGATCTCGTAGCGACCGTGCTGGGGATTCTTTTCATCATCCTGAAAAAGATTGAATCATCGGAAACTTCGTCCACGTTAGGACTCCAACTGTTGTCAACTCGAAAAAACTTCAACAACTTCGCTGGGGATGGCTCGTCTGCCTTCTCGTCAGAAATAAATCGTCCACGTTAGGAATAAAATCTTGTCCACGTTAGGAATAACATCGTCCATGTTAGGAATAACACCGTCCACGTTAGGACTCACCTTTCCACGTAAGGAATAACCGTTCCACGTTAGGAATAATACTGTCCACGTTAGGACTCACCTTTCCACGTAAGGAATACATCGCTTTTCCCCGTCAGGGGTGACTTTTCTCTGCTTTGTCAAACTCTTCCACGTAAGGAATATGTCTTCTTTTGCTTTGTCCACGTAAGGACTCTTTCTTTTTCCATGTTAGGAATCACAAATTTTCCACGTAAGGAACCCTAATCTTTCCACGTGAGGAATACTATATCAACCTCTCTTTCCACGTTAGGAATGCTTCTTCTTTCCACGTAAGGAATACCGTTTCTTCTTTCCGTCCACGTCAGGACTAAACTTTCCACGTAAGGAATCTATCTTCTTCTTCCACGTTAGGAATAACTTCTTTGATCTGTCCGCGTCAGTGATCACACTAAAATTCACCGTATTTCTGACTCCGATTTCTCATGCATTCTTAGCTTTTATTGTTGTTTTGCTTTGTTATTGCTTTGTTTTCTTATGTTTTCAGGTTTTTATAATAATCAGAGCTTGAATCGGGAAAAGGAGCGAAAAAGGAGTGAAAACGGACGAAAACCTAGAAATTCAGCATTTTGCACTTGCGGCACCCACTGTGGCGGGCGCCATGGGGTTAGACATGACGTGGCCACGTCTCAAGACCACTCCTCAACCTCCAAGACCCACGATCCCCACTACATCATCCCCTGTAGGGACCGTGGCGGGCGCCATAGGCCCTGTGGCGGGCGCCACAAGGCAAAAATCTTCAACCTCCACTTTTTAGTGGAGGGGCGTCCCGGTCATTTCGCGCTTCCAGTTTCTCCTATAAATAGGACCTTAGATTTTCGTTTTTCTTCATCCAGAATTAGAATTCTCTAGGCATATATCAGTTATAAAGCAGTTGCCATTCCACATCGGGGTGCCTCTGCAATCGAGTGATCGAGTCTGTAATCTGTCTGTGGTTCGAGTTTTGGAGCACTCTGGAGGAAGTTAATCCTGCCGCCATTTTAATTCCAGTTCGTATTTTATTTTTCCGCATTGCTTTACTTTTATTTATTTTCTCGCACTTTACTTTGTTTATTTCCCGCACTCGCACATTTACGTTGTTTATTTCCCGCACTCGCACATTTACGTTGTTTATTTCCCGCACTCGCACATTTACTTTGTTTACTTCCCGCACTCGCTTTAAATTACTCATATGAAAAACTATAAAAAGAATATTTACTTTATCATGTCTAACTAATCCCATAAAGGTTAGAATGTAAGGATCGTAATTAAACCAGTAATCAGTATAATTGTTCGTGGAAACACCTAAGGGCTATTTTATCTTTCAATTCAAGTAATTGTTTTTAACTATTTCAAAAACAGCCAAAAGCGCTTTGTATAGTTCATTAGGAGTTTTTAGATTAAAAAGAAAAGAGATTTTAAAACGATTTTCGGACGCGTTATGAGATTTAGAGTCTGGTTCATAAGAACCTCTTTTTGCTAAGAAGTCCAGGTTAAAATACTTTTCAACTTTGTTAAGAAACTATATTTCTTAAAAATAGGTTTACTACTCTAACGCAGTACGCACCTTTCTATCCGTGACAATAGGAGGGGTTGATTAGAGAGTACAACTCGGTTCTGAATACGCGAAAGCGACAGTTCCTGTTAAATTAGTTCTTTTCAAAGGAGAAAACATTGCCCATAAGTAGTTCCATTAACAAGTACTGGATTATCATTGATTACGTGAATTACATTCGAGCCTGTCTTTTATTTATTATTATAATTTTATTTACCATTGCACCCTTACTAAAACCCTTAAAAATAGTTGCCTTAGATAAACACCATAACAACAGGTACGATAGATTGACACTTGGTCTCTGTGGATTCGATAATCTTTTATATTACTTTGACGTGATTCGTACACTTGCGAAAAACACGCATCAAGTTTTTGGCGCCGTTGCCGGGGACCAATATCGTCAAATTTCATTACCCTGTAGTTATACCGTTTAGACTAAGGTTGTTACCCACCGGTCAATGCGAAAGACTCGCAGTGCCGGAAGTTTAGTAGACCCTCTAGCTGAACCTGAACGTTACGCTCGCGCACGTTTATTTTTCCATAGGAATAGGAGAGTTATGGCCGAAGATCAAAATCGAAGACCTCTTAAGGACTTCGCCCAACCATCAAACGAGGAACCTAGTTCCAGTATAGTAAACCCCGCTATCCCAGCCAATAATTTTGAACTTAAACCATCCCTGCTGCAATTAGTGCAACAGAGACAATTCGCAGGTCTCGCTACTGATAACCCAAACCAACATTTAAAAAACTTTCTTCAGTTAGCAGACACCTTTAAGACCAATGGAGCTTCTCCTGAGGCAATACGCTTAAGATTATTTCCCTTTTCCCTCAGAGATAAAGCTCTATCATGGTTAGATTCCCTTCCACCCAATTCAATAACAACTTGGGATGACCTTAGAAAAGTTTTCCTTGCTAGATATTTTCCCCCAAGTAAGACCGCTCTTCTTCGAAACCTAATAACTAGATTTACCCAACACCAAGGAGAGTCGTTGTTCGAAGCCTGGGAGAGATATAAGGAACTATTAAGAGCATGCCCACACCATGGCTTAGAGAATTGGCTAATCATCCAAACCTTCTATAATGGACTTCTTTATAACACTAAAATGACCATCGACGCTGCCGCTGGTGGCGCACTGATGAACAAACCTTACCCTGAAGCTAGTGCCCTTATCGAGGATATGGCCCAAAACCATCAATCATGGGGAGTAGAACGAGCGACAGTGGAAAAGAAGGAAGCCCAAGGAGGAATACATGAGCTAAGCTCTATAGACATGATGCAGGCTAAGATGGACGCGTTGGCCCTTAGAGTCGAACATATGTGTACAACTCCGAATACTGTTGCCGCAGTTTCGCCGAATTGTGAGATATGTGGAACGCAAGGACACCAATCCGCCGAATGCAATCTGTTGAATGAAACCAACACTGAGCAAGTGAACTATACCCAAGGGAACCCATTTTCAAACACATATAACCCTGGATGGAGGAATCACCCAAACTTCTCCTACAAAAATAATAACCATATCCAAAATACCGCACCTCCGAGACAACAAGGTTACCAAGCCCCTAGAACAAATCAACCTATGCAACCTGTACCACCTAGCCCGAGCTTTGAGGAAGTTGTAAAAGATTTTATCGTTGCTCAAAAACAACAAAACAAAGAGTTCATGAACCATAACGTCCATGTTAACGAACTAATTACCAAGTTAGGAACCAAGGTTGATCAAATTATTACTCATAATAAGATGCTTGAAACCCAGATCTCTCAGGTAGCGTTAAACCAAGCCCCACAGACTACACCTGGAGGACAGTTCCCTGGACAACCTCAACAAAACCCGAAAGGGCAAGCTAATGCCATTACTCTACGAAGTGGAACCGCTTATAAGGAACCTTTAAACCCTAGATTAAGTGAGCCCGAAACTTCTGAGAGGAATGAGGAAAAGGAACCAGAGAAGCCTGAAACCCCGGAAAGTCAAGAAAAAGGAGAAGAACCTAAAAATAAAACCTATGTACCGCCACCGCCATACAAACCACCAATACCTTACCCTCAAAGATTAAAGAAAACCCAAATCGATAATCAATATCAAAAATTCGTTAAGGTTATAGAAAAACTTCACGTAGAAATCCCCTTTACAGAAGCCATCACCCAAATACCTTCTTATGCTAAGTTTCTCAAAGACATACTTACAAATAAACGTAGACTCGAAGATCCGAGACCCGTGGAATGTAATTCTATTTCCGAAAATAGGTTAGCAAAGAAAGATAAAGATCCCGGAAATTTTTCCATTCCTTGTGTTTTGGGGAATCATGTCATCGAAAAAGCTTTTCTAGACTTAGGAGCTAGTGTGAGCTTAATGCCTTTAGCAGTTTGTGAGAGATTAAACTTAGGAGAATTACAACCTACTAAGATGTCACTTCAATTAGCCGATAGATCCGTTAAATACCCTATAGGCATACTTGAAGACGTCCCTGTTAGGATAGGTCAGCTGTTTATACCTACTGATTTTGTTGTCATGGACATTAAAGAAGATGACGACATACCAATCCTCCTAGGTAGACCGTTCTTATCGACTGCTGGAGCCGTAATAGATGTTAAAAAGGGAAAACTAACTTTTGAGGTAGGTGGCCAGAAGATAGAATTTATATTGTCAAAATTTCTTATGGCACCTGTGATAGGAGATTCTTGTTATGCCTTAGATATCATCGAAGAATGTATTAGGGAATTAGAACAAGAAGAAGAAACTGAATCTATAAAATTGCCATCAACCCTTATTTTGGAAGATGACAATTATAAAACACCCTACATTGATGATAACCTTCACGAATGTTTATCTCTTACCCCAGATCCTATGCCTTGCCCTATAAAACCGACCGTAAAACTTAAGGAACTGCCTAAAAACCTGAGATATGAATTTCTTGATGAAGATATGAACCGTCCAGTTATAGTCAGTGCTACCTTAAACCAAGAAGAAACCGATCAATTATTAGAAGTTTTACGTAGGTACCCCTCAGCCTTAGGATATAAGATCTCTGATCTAAAAGGAATAAGCCCATCCGTATGCATGCATCGGATTTTGCTTGAAGAAGATTCAAAACCTTCTAGAGAACACCAACGTAGAATAAATCCTATAATGAGTACTGTAGTTAAGACTGAAGTTCTTAAGTTACTAGAGGCAGGTATAATATATCAGATCTCGGACAGTAAATGGGTGAGTCCTGTGCATGTAGTACCTAAAAAGGGAGGCATCACAGTCGTGCAAAACGAGAAGGGCGAACCTGTAGCAAAAAGAACTGATGGAGGTTGGCGTATGTGCATAGATTATAGAAAATTAAATAAAGCAACTAGGAAGGACCATTTCCCATTACCATTCATAGACCAAATGTTGGAGCGCCTAGCCAGACACTCTTACTTTTGTTATTTAGATGGATATTCAGGATTCTTCCAAATACCTATTCACCCCGAAGATCAAGAAAAAACTACCTTTACATGCCCAGTTGGAACCTTTGCCTATAGAAGAATGCCTTTTGGACTTTGTAATGCTCCTGCAACTTTCCAACGCTGCATGATGTCTATCTTTGCTGATTATTTGGATGGAATCATGGAAGTATTTATGGACGATTTCTCAGTTTGTGGGTCAGATTTCAAAAATTGTCTTGTCAACCTTGAGAAAATCCTGGAGAGATGTGTGGAGGTAAACCTTGTGCTAAATTGGGAAAAATGTCATTTCATGGTCACCGAAGGGATTGTTTTAGGACATATAGTTTCCGAAAAAGGTATAGAGGTAGATAAAGCAAAAATAGAAGTCATAGAGAATCTAAAACCGCCGAAGACTATCAGGGAGATAAGAAGCTTTCTTGGACACGCCGGATTTTACCGACGTTTTATCAAGGATTTCTCCAAAATAACAAAGCCCTTAACTGGTCTTTTAATGAAAGATGCTGAGTTCATCTTCGATGAAAAATGTACTGAAGCATTTAATCTTCTGAAGCAAGCTCTGATTTCAGCACCTATAATGAAACCCCCTGATTGGTCGGAACCGTTTGAGATAATGTGTGACGCCAGTGATTATGCTGTTGGAGCCGTTCTAGGTCAGAGAAAAGATAAGAAGTTACATGTGATTTATTATGCCAGTAGAACCCTAGACGCTGCACAGCTCAACTACGCAACAACCGAAAAAGAGCTCCTAGCTGTAGTTTTTGCAATAGACAAATTTAGATCTTATCTAGTAGGAGCCAAGATTATAGTTGACACCGACCATGCTGCCATTCGTTACTTACTAAGCAAAAAGGATGCCAAGCCTAGGTTACTTCGATGGATTCTATTATTACAAGAGTTTGATTTGGATATCCGTGACAAGAAAGGCACTGATAATGTGGTAGCTGATCACCTATCTAGGCTAGAATACCTGAAACCTGATCCAGTACCCATAAATGACGATTTTGCCTACGATAGACTGATAGCCCAACTAGAAACCATTGAAGATGATAACCCAGACCCTCATGAGCAATTTCATAAATCCTTAGCTATAAGCAATGTACCTTGGTATGCAGATTTTGTTAATTACCTAGCCGCTGACATCATACCCCCTGATCTAAACTACCACCAGAAGAAGAAGTTCTATAGTGATGTGAGAAACTTCTATTGGGACGATCCATTTCTTTTCAAGAGAGGTAAAGATGGCATTTTCCGCCGTTGTGTTCCAGAAGAAGAGGTAAATAATATAATTGAGCATTGTCACTCTGCACCCTATGGTAGACATGCAAGCACATCTAAGACCTACGCCAAGATTCTTCAAGCTGGCCTATTCTGGCCTACTATGTGGCGTGATGTCCATGCTTTCATTGTCAAGTGTGACAGATGCCAACGCACAGGAAATATTTCAAGACTTAATGAAATGCCGTTAAGAAATATCCAAGAAGTAGAACTCTTCGACGTATGGGGTATAGACTTTATGGGACCGTTCCCACCATCTTTTGGAAATCAGTACATATTAGTAGCTGTTGACTACGTGTCTAAATGGATTGAAGCTATCGCCGCACCCACAAACGACACCAGAGTAGTCATCAAATTATTCAAGAATTATATATTTCCCAGGTTTGGAACACCCCGTTTAGTCATAAGTGATGGAGGATCACACTTCATATCGAGAATATTTGATAAACTTTTAAGCAAGTATGGAGTTAAGCATAGAGTAGCAACACCATACCACCCACAGACCAATGGACAAGTGGAAGTATCTAATAGGGAGATAAAACAAACCCTCGAGAAGACTGTCTCTATATCTAGAAAAGATTGGTCGCAGAAACTTCAAGAAGCATTATGGGCCTATAGAACCGCTTTCAAAACTCCTATAGGAACAACCCCTTATCAACTGGTCTATGGAAAATCATGTCACTTACCATTTGAGTTGGAGCATAAGGCCTATTGGGCCATCAAAACTTTGAATTTGGATTACTTGACAGCTGGTGAGAAACGTATCCTTGATATCCACAAATTAGAAGAGCTCAGACAATCTGCCTACGAAAATGCCATCATATACAAAGAAAGAACAAAAGCTTGGCATGACAAAAGAATCATAAGAAGAGACTTCAAAATAGGCGATCCTGTTCTCCTGTTCGATTCTAGGTTACGACTATTTCCAGGTAAGCTCCGTTCGAGATGGACTGGCCCTTTCGAAGTATCTAAGATCCTGAGATCCGGTGCTATTGAAATCAAGAACCAAACATGTAAACCGTTCATAGTCAATGGACAGAGGTTGAAGCCCTACGAAGGAGGTGACATTCCAACAACATACACCTGTCATACTCTGAGTGATCCACCATATCCTTCCAATGATGTTTAAATATCGGTCGTCGAGCTAATGACGTTAAACAAGCGCTGCATGGGAGGCAACCCATGGTTTTTCTTACTTTTGTACTTTTTATTTCTTTATTTTTACTTTATTTTAATTTGTTATTATGTCAGGACTCACGATTGAATGTTTTATGTGCTTTCAGGACTTGTTTGCTAACCTTGTACAGAATGCAGAACCCTGATGACATGCACGTGGCCTTTAGAGATGATGCACAGAGAGAGCGTTACTATGTTCACATGAGACGCCCTATGGCTCCTACCAGGTACCCTGACCATGACTGCATGGATGCCTTGGGGATAGAGCCAAGCGTCAGATTTTTATGCCATCAACTCCAGTGGGACCAGTTTGACGACAGGAACAACACTTATAGGAACTTGACTCTTGAGTTCCTCAGCTCGTTTCATCATGACCCTTGGGCTGGACCCGATGGACTCGCTGTTTTCAGGTTGTTCGGGATTGACTACTCATTCTCTCACAAAGAGTTTGGTGATTTACTAGGTTTCCAGACTACTCCTGATGCTATTCCAGAGACTCCGATGGGGTATTTTATGAGCAGAGAAGTGGAAAAGTTTTGGACTAAAATATCAGGCGGAGGGAGCCAAGATCCTTCTACCCAGTTTTCTCAGGTAATCCACAACCCTGCATTAAGGTACTTCCAGATGATTCTAGCACATTCTTTCCTAGGTTTTCCAGATACAGAGACACTGCTAAGTGAAGAGGAGATTTTCCTACTATTTTGTGCGACTCAGTCTCGCCCTGTTGCTTGTGGCAACTTTCTACTGAAGGGCCTTGCTAGTGTTGCCAGATCATCAGTAGGAATCATCCATGTCGGTGGGATTGTTACACAGATTGCTACTGCATTGGGTTTGTCTCGCAAGCTATTGCACCTCAGGACCTTCTGCCGCTACACCACCCTGGATATTGATTTTTGTCTTGATAGAGGACTGATGAGGAGGGCTTCTTTTGAGCCCAACATGTTTAGATTGCTGATCGACGGTGAAGCGATACACTACTTTACATTACCAGATCCGCTGATGACCAGTGTCCATGATCCTGCCAATTGGAGTTATGCTCTAGAGGGTTATGGAGAGACTGTCGAAGAGCCGAAATCGCCTCCCGCCGCTGAGTACACTCCTACACCTCTTACTCCCCGAATCACTGTTATGTCTAACAATATGTCTCTGCAGCCACCTGACCTACAAACACAGATCTATGAGCTCCGCAAGGAGACTGCCCTGCTCAAGCAGGAAGTGGCAGACTTAGAGTTACAGATGCAGGTTTCTGATCTCACTCATGCCTCAGAGACCGATGCTCTACATCAGGCGATCGACGAGCTTCGGAGGGAGATAGCTGAGATTCGTGGATCAAGCCAGGATAAGAAACCTACCACATGACTCATTCCACCCTGACAGCACTACCCTAGTATTTAACTTCGTTTTATTTATCGCATTCCCACTTTTATATTTTCATGCACTTTGAATTCCTTATATATATACATATTATGCACTAATTTTTCTTTTTCTTTTTTGATTTTTAAGTATTTTATTTTTTTTGTCGTGCAAAAGAAAAAAATATAAGAAAAAAATATTTTCATTTTTGTCTTTACAAAAAAAAATATGCAAGCCAATGCCTTGAAAAGAAGAAGAAAACGCTATTCAGACCCCCCGGAAGACAAAGGTGCAAGGAAGGCCCAAAGGAGGATCCAAAACCACAAGGCCCAGGAATTGGCCTTGTGGCGGGCGCCATAGGCCCTGTGGCGGGCGCCACACCGTACCATCAACAAATACGGGATTCAATCCCCATTTCCACCATTTTCATCCCTTTCTTCACCAAAAACCCATTTTTCCAACCTTCCAAATCCTCCTTGAACCCCATTAAAGCTCCCCCATTTCCAAAATACCCTCCATCCATAAAACATATCCAACATCCATTTCCATTTTCATCCATCAAAAACCAAAAAAATCAAAACTTTATCATTCCCCTCATAAACCACTTTTCTACTATTTTCACTACCTAAGGAGCTTTTCAACAATGGAGTTCAACGGATTTATTCTTCGTGATGGAAGACCGGGCGAAAGGCAACGGAAAATTATTCAGAGGCTTCAAAGTCGAGAAATCCTCTCGACTAGGTACGTCGACGATAACTGTCTGTATGCTTTGGGTATTTATCATAGTGTTTTTAATTTATTAGAATTTCTAGGCTTGCATAATATTTTCATTAATCAGGAACCTACCTATGAGAGGCTGACAACTGAGTTTTTGAGTTCTTTGATATACACTGTCAGTCCTGACACTGCTAGCACTGTCGGTACTGTTATTTTTAGACTGTTTGGAATTGAATATGAATTCAGTACCAATGAGCTAGCAGATTTGTTAGGAATCCCTCATAGGGAAGGTTCGATCTGTGAGGCACCTTTGGATGCTGAATGGTCGGCCGAGGTATTTACCTTCTGGCTAAGGCTTTCAAGTACTTCAATTAATTCTTTTGAAGGGATACTTGCGTCGACCATTCACAACCCGGCCATAAGAGTTTTTAGACTTCTTTTGGCATGTACTATTTTTGGTCGGGAAAGTCCAAACAAGGTTAATGCTCGTGAAATCCTATTTTTGCAAGGATGCCTCACTAGAACCCACATCAATCCGGTCCCGTTTATGCTTGCCCACATGACTTTATTTACTAATAAAACAGGACCGATTGTTTTTGGAGGGCTCGTTACGTCTATTGCTCGGGCTCTTGGCCTGAATGATGAGATAGCTACACTTGAACCACTACCTCCTCGCACAATTAATTTAAAATTTCTGAAAGACATGAAATTGTGCCGAACAAGGAGAGAAGGTGGTTATGAGTTGATGGTTCATGGGGTAGCTATCCCATCTGTTGCTTTACCATGCAGTAGACGTACTGATGTACGTGATGAAAGGAACTGGACCTATGATCTTAATGCTCCGCGTGTTTTGGGTCCACTTCCTCCTAATATTCCCGATGGGGAGGCACATGACACTGATGATGAGTATGATCGGAGAGAGCAGTCTCCCATCCCTCACATGTCCCCCCATCGTCCTTCACAGTCACACACTGCACCATCTTCCTCTAACCCTGTTGCAGGTACTGCTCCCGGATTCTTTGTCACCGAGGAGATGTGGCGTGATATGACAGCTAGAGAAGAAAGGCGTGATGGCCTTCTCTCTACTATTTCACAGCAGCTGACGGACAATATGAGCTTCATGCAACAATCGCGATTGGTTTCGGATCGTTCTTATAGCAACGTTTGCCGTACCTTGAACGCTATTTCATTAGAGCAGAACCGTCAGAGAGAGTTCAACAGCCGACACTACCAGCTTGTAGAGGCTACTCAGGGTTCCATCTTGGGTAACCTTCGAGAGGTCCGGAGTGCTCAGGCTGCTTTATCAGCACGACTCGACCGGAGGGACCAGCATCGTAGTAGATCCCGTCGTTCCAGACCATCACATCAGGACGGCGAAGGCACCAGTGCCCCTCCTCAGTAGTCTTTTTCCAGGTTACCCCCCTTATCTTATTTCGAAACATTGGGGACAATGTTCGATTTAAGTGTGGGAGGGGATTTTATTGCTTTCTGTTATTTCCCTTTTTAGTTAATTTCCTTTCAGTTATTTCCCTTTTCAGTAATTTATTTTTCTTAGATAATGCATGAGTCTGACGAGTCACCAGTATAGTGTCTTTTTAGTTCATCTTCATTTTTTCCCATTTCCTTAGCCTTACCAGAAAATTTTTAAAAAAGAAAACAATGTTGTTTCACATGTTTTTTGGGCTTTGAGACAGGTTTAGATTAGGATGTGGTGACTTAGGTCAACTCTTTGAAACATCAGAACCATTTTAGCACCATAGACCTCTTGAATATAGGAATCGCTCCTAAACCCCACCACCATGGCCTTTACTATCATTCAAAAATTTGTCCTAAGTAGTTTATTTTAGCAGTCAGCTCCGGCCTAAGCATACTCTACGTAGGGGGCCGATGAATATAAGTGAATGATCCAGTGCTAATAAAAAAGAAAAAAGGCAAACTCTGGTATAGGTGACCCTCACAAAGTCATTTAAACCGAAAAAAGAGAAGAAAAAAAAAAAATTTTGCCACAAAAAGAAAAAAAATTGCAAGTCACCTATTGTTAGTTGGTTCAGAGGTATCTGGCACTGAACTTGGTAGGGCGGATTACGATCCGATCCCCCGCAGCTACACTTAGGCGAAATAAAAACAGGTTTACACATGCTTATGTGCCAGAAACCTTATGTTATGGATCAGAATCACTAACCGGTCACTCTACTATGAAGCATGTACGGATAACGGGCTTAATGTGATTGCGCCTGAATGAAAAGGACACAAAAAGATGAGAAGATAGGCCTAGGTATCGTGGGATGACATGGAGTGGTTAATATAGGATTGAAGTTTGTGTTTGTGTTACTATGGTACCCTTGGTTCACTTAGTTAGTATCTGTCACTGCATCCTGACTTGAACTTAGAATCCCTTTAGCCCAAAGACAAGTGTTGACACCATATTTTCTTAAGCTTTAATGTTTGCTTGAGGACAAGCAAAGGTTTAAGTGTGGGAGAATTTGATCACACTAAAATTCACCGTATTTCTGACTCCGATTTCTCATGCATTCTTAGCTTTTATTGTTGTTTTGCTTTGTTATTGCTTTGTTTTCTTATGTTTTCAGGTTTTTATAATAATCGGAGCTTGAATCGGGAAAAGGAGCGAAAAAGGAGTGAAAACGGACGAAAACCTAGAAATTCAGCATTTTGCACTTGCGGCACCCACTGTGGCGGGCGCCATGGGGTTAGCCATGACGTGGCCACGTCTCAAGACCACTCCTCAACCTCCAAGACCCACGATCCCCACTACATCATCCCCTGTAGGGACCGTGGCGGGCGCCATAGGCCCTGTGGCGGGCGCCACAAGGCAAAAATCTTCAACCTCCACTTTTTAGTGGAGGGGCGTCCCGGTCATTTCGCGCTTCCAGTTTCTCCTATAAATAGGACCTTAGATTTTCGTTTTTCTTCATCCAGAATTAGAATTCTCTAGGCATATATCAGTTATAAAGCAGTTGCCATTCCACATCGGGGTGCCTCTGCAATCGAGTGATCGAGTCTGTAATCTGTCTGTGGTTCGAGTTTTGGAGCACTCTGGAGGAAGTTAATCCTGCCGCCATTTTAATTCCAGTTCGTATTTTATTTTTCCGCATTGCTTTACTTTTATTTATTTTCTCGCACTTTACTTTGTTTATTTCCCGCACTCGCACATTTACGTTGTTTATTTCCCGCACTCGCACATTTACGTTGTTTATTTCCCGCACTCGCACATTTACTTTGTTTACTTCCCGCACTCGCTTTAAATTACTCATATGAAAAACTATAAAAAGAATATTTACTTTATCATGTCTAACTAATCCCATAAAGGTTAGAATGTAAGGATCGTAATTAAACCAGTAATCAGTATAATTGTTCGTGGAAACACCTAAGGGCTATTTTATCTTTCAATTCAAGTAATTGTTTTTAACTATTTCAAAAACAGCCAAAAGCGCTTTGTATAGTTCATTAGGAGTTTTTAGATTAAAAAGAAAAGAGATTTTAAAACGATTTTCGGACGCGTTATGAGATTTAGAGTCTGGTTCATAAGAACCTCTTTTTGCTAAGAAGTCCAGGTTAAAATACTTTTCAACTTTGTTAAGAAACTATATTTCTTAAAAATAGGTTTACTACTCTAACGCAGTACGCACCTTTCTATCCGTGACAATAGGAGGGGTTGATTAGAGAGTACAACTCGGTTCTGAATACACGAAAGCGACAGTTCCTGTTAAATTAGTTCTTTTCAAAGGAGAAAACATTGCCCATAAGTAGTTCCATTAACAAGTACTGGATTATCATTGATTACGTGAATTACATTCGAGCCTGTCTTTTATTTATTATTATAATTTTATTTACCATTGCACCCTTACTAAAACCCTTAAAAATAGTTGCCTTAGATAAACACCATAACAACAGGTACGATAGATTGACACTTGGTCTCTGTGGATTCGATAATCTTTTATATTACTTTGACGTGATTCGTACACTTGCGAAAAACACGCATCAGTCAGGACTAAACTCTTCCACGTCAGGAATAATCTCTTTCTTTCCACGTCAGGAATCAATCTTGATATGTCCGCGTGAGGACTCAATCTTTCCACGTAAGGAATAAACTCGTCTTTCCACGTAAGGAAACCATTTTTCTTCCACGTAAGGAATGCTCTTGATATGTCCACGTAAGGACTCTGATCTTTCCACGTTAGGAATCAAACCTTGATCTGTCCACGTCAGGACTAAACTTTTCCACGTAAGGAAACACCTTCTCTTTCCACGTCAGGAATCAACTTCTTTTCCATCTGTCCGCGTCAGGACTAAACTTTCCACGTAAGGAATCAATCTCTTTTCCACGTAAGGAATCACCATTTTTCCACGTAAGGAATAAGACTTCGTCTGGATCTGTCCGCGTCAGGACTAAATTATTCCACGTTAGGAATGCACTTGTCTCCCCGTAAGGAATCCATCTCGATATGTCCGCGTAAGGACTCAATCTTTCCATGTAAGGAATACCAACTTCTTTCCACGTAAGGAATAAATTCGTCTTTCCACGTAAGGAGAACATCTTCTTTCCACGTAAGGAAACATTGTCTTAATCTGTCCACGTAAGGACTCCATTCTTTACACGTAAGGAATGATCTTGATCTGAATCTGTCCACGTCAGGACTAAACTCTTCCACGTAAGGAATCTATCTTCTTTCCACGTCAGGAATCTATCTTGATATGTCCGCGTGAGGACTCAATCTTTCCACGTAAGGAAATGTATTTGATTTGTCCACGTAAGGACTCACATCTTCATCTGATGAAATAATAGAACCTGTCCACGTTAGGACTTGCGCGTCTTTGACTTGCTGGGGAAATAAACCCCGTCCACGTCAGGTCACACACTTCGCCGACAACACGAAGAAGGATAACTTTGGTCCACGTCAGGACTCTCGTATCTTGTCATTACGAAGAACTATAAACTTGTCCACGTCAGGACGCACATCTCACCCTTACAAATAGAGATATCTGCTGGAAATAAATTGTCCACGTCAGGACTCATTTCTCCATTGACCCCAAACCACAAACTTCTTAGCACTGACGGCGACTTTGAAGCGGCCTCTACTGGGGATATCTGGAAACCAAACTACCGGGCGCCTGTTCTGATAACCGACGGCAGCCTCTGAAATTCTGATTTATGAACCTTCTGATGACAAATAACTCTGCTTGGGAATGAGGAGAGATTTTGCCTACTGACTCTGGCGGGGAAAACACGAGAAATTCACAAATAACTCTGTTCGTAGACAAAGAGAACTTCATTAAGATAACTCTGTGGGGAGTAATGCCGAAGCTGACACTTCATGGGATGTCTCACGTCGAGATCTTGGATGCTTGATAATTCATTTGAGCAAGAGCTCTCTCTACCTGCATGAGAAATAACACTTGAACACAAACGGTTAACCAACCTGGTTTATGTTTCAAAAATGCGTATGTTTGACGGCGATGCAATGCTCCATTCGACATGGAAATGCTACGCTTTTATTTGGTGGACGCAAGTATGACACTATATGCTGATGCCAATATGACACTATATGCCAATACACTATATGCCGATGCAAATGCAGACTCGAACTGCTGGGTACAGAAACTGCTTCAGCAAAATAAATGCTGAAGATAATGCCAATTCCGCTGGGGATGGGCAGGTGCTACAGAATTATTCCAACAAAATAAATGCCGGAAGAGTGAAGTCGTCTCAGCTGGGAAATGGGAACTTGAACCAAACACCTCGTTGGAGGACCACCCTGCTGGGGAATATAACTCTGCTGGAGAACAACAGATGCGCCTAGTATGATTGAACTTCTGCGGGAAAGTGAACGGATATCACACGGTATTCTGACGAAATAAATGCCATGACCCACACCAACTCTGCCGGGGAGAGCCTTAACCTTCGAGTTCCACTGGGAGGAATACTTGCTGAGAAGAGAATTCCACTGGGGATGGGATGATTCTCTTGGAGAAAATCAACTGACTCCGCTGGTAGAGAGTAAATGACCCTGAGGGGAGAGGTAAACTGCCTGAATACAGCTTTACGATCTTGGAATCGTCAATTCTGTTGAGGATAAATGACTTTGCTGGGGCATGTCCTCTTGGATAAGCTACGACTAGCTGGGGAATTCAATCCTTCTTCAGGGAGAACATGCATGACCTGCGTGAGGGTCGAGTCTTTCGTTAACGCAATCTTTTGATCCTCTTCCTCGTACGGCTATGAAACCTGCAACGACACAAACAGGGCAAGACAAGTCTATACAACCGAATCGATTCAAGTTAGTGACATTACTTTCAGTTAATTCAAAGCTTTAGCAATTGTTGGCAAGGGCCAGTGATGTTATACACATGCTAGTTTCAATAAACTTAGGCGTTCTATCATGCGCAAAACAGTAAAGGACCAGCATCGAGTACTGAATAACATATTTTATTGATTGGGCCCCTGAATGGGCAGAGTTTGTACACGGAACGTAACTCCTGAAAAGAGGAAGCTACACAAAGCAAATATACAAGTATGCATAAGAAGCATAAATATATTGACAAACTAAATTTGTACACATGTCGGCAACGGGATGCAGATGAACACCACGAATTGATCCTCCTATGACTCATCCGACTCTAATGCTTTCCCGGTATCCACACTTCTGTAGAGATTGTATCAGGTAACCGATCCCTTAGGCATTCTCCCGCAATATCAAATCTGGACCGCAGTCATTTGCTTTTCAAATCCCTAACTTTTGCGTGAACCTCCCTTTACGGGTTTTCAGTTCACCGGGATACCCCTTTTTGCCGAAGCCGCCCAGTGTAGGTTTTCAACTTCGCGGGTGTACATTTTTTCAATTTTATCCCTAACTTTTGCCCGAACCTTTCATTCTGTTTTTGGTTCGCCAGGATGCCCCATTTTTGCCTGGACTCTCTTTTTTTTCTGCCCAGCGGGTCTATTTTAAGCAAAGTATTTTTTAACTGCGTCCGAATTCACAGGTGACGTGAAGTCTTCTCCGTCCATGGTGGACAACAACAACGCTCCTCCTGAGAAGACTTTCCTGACAACGTATGGCCCTTCGTAGTTGGGGGTCCACTTGCCCCTGTGATCTGCTTGCGGCGGGAGAATCCTTTTCAGCACAAGGTCGCCCGTCTGAAAGCTTCGCGGATGTATCTTCTTATCATATGCTTTCTTCATTCGGCTCTGGTACAAACGACCGTGTGCTAGAGAAGCTAGCCTCTTCTCGTCCATCAAACTCAGTTGATTCAACCTGTCTTTTACCCATTCTGCCTCGTCCAGCTGAACGTCTCGCAATACCCTCAGAGAAGGGATCTCAACTTCCAATGGTAATACCGCTTCCATTCCATACACTAATGAGAACGGGGTTGCCCCGGTTGATGTGCGTACCGTCGTACGATAACCGTGCAGAGCAAAAGGTAGCATCTCATGCCAATCCTTATAGGTCACCACCATTTTCTGAACGATCTTCTTGATATTCTTATTGGCTGCTTCAACAGCGCCATTCATCTTGGGTTGGTACGGGGAGGAGTTGTGATGTTCGATCTTGAAATTCTGATAGAGCTCCTTCATCATTTTGTTGTTCAGGTTCGAACCGTTGTCCGTGATTATCCGCTCGGGAATCCCATATCGGCAAATGATATCTCTCTTGATGAATCTGGCCACCACTTGCTTCGTTACATTTGCATAAGACGTCGCTTCCACCCACTTGGTGAAATAATCGATTGCTACTAAGATGAACCGATGCCCGTTAGAAGCTGTCGGCTCGATCTTTCCAATCATATCGATTCCCCACATCGAAAATGGCCATGGCGATGACATCACATTTAGAGGACTCGGAGGCACATGGATCTTGTCAGCATAGATTTGGCACTTGTGACACTTTCTTGCAAACTTGAAACAATCAGTTTCCATGGTCAGCCAAAAGTAGCCTGCCCGCAGCAGCTTTCTCGTCATAGCATGCCCGCCAGCATGCGTGCCAAAAGTACCTTCGTGTATTTCCTCCATGAGCAGCTTTGCCTCTCTTTCGTCTACACAACGCAACAGCACCAAATCATGGTTTCTTCTGTATAAGACGCCATCCGGGTTCAAATAGAAATTGCCTGCTAATCTCCTGAGAGTCTTCTGATCTTGACTGGATGCCCCAGCCGGATACTCTTTATTCTCCAGGAAATTAAGGATATCGAAATACCATGGTTTGTCATCAGATGCTTCATCAATAGCAAATACATAAGCTGGTCTGTCAAGCCGAGAGATAACGATTCGGGGAGCCTCGTTCCAGAAGTTGACTTTGTACATGGAAGACAAAGTGGCCAGGGCGTCAGCCATTTGATTCTCTGCCCGCGGTACGTGATGCAATTCAACCTTGTCGAAGAAAGGCAACAATCTCCTTGCATAATTCATGTAATGTATCAAGTTGAGCTGACGCGTCTCCCATTCCCCTTTGATCTGATTCACCACCAGAGCTGAGTCTCCGTATACGTCCAGATGTTTGATTCGCAAATCAATGGCTTCTTCAAGCCCCATTATGCAAGCTTCGTATTCGGCCTCATTATTAGTAACGGCAAAGGTCAATCGGGCAGTAAACGGGATGTGCGACCCGTGTGGCGTAGTGATGATTGCCCCTATTCCGCTACCGTAAGCATTCACAACTCCGTCAAATATCATCTTCCATTTGGAACCCAACTCTGGTCCTTCGTCTGGCAACGGCTCTTCACAATCTTTCATCTTTAGGTACATGATATCCTCGTCAGGAAAATCAAACCTCATCGATTGGTAATCTTCAATAGGCTGCTCAGCCAAATACTCAGACAGCACACTCCCCTTTATAGCCTTTTGCGAGACGTATTGGATGTCATATTCAGTCAAGACCATCTGCCAACGGGCAATTCTTCCTGACAACGCCTGCTTTTCAAATACATATTTGATAGGATCCATCTTCGAGATGAGCATGGTTGTATGATTCAGCATGTACTGCCTCAAACGCTTGGCGGCCCAGGCTAGCGCGCAACAAGTTTTCTCAAGCATTGAATATCGAGATTCACAGTCTTTAAATTTCTTACTCAAGTAGTAGATCGCATGCTCTTTTCTTCCGGTCTCGTCATGTTGACCGAGAACACAACCCATGCTTCCCTCAAGAACCGTTAAATACATGATCAAGGGTCGACCCGCCACTGGGGGTATCAAAATAGGAGGCTCCTGCAAATACTGCTTTATTTTATCGAACGCCTTTTGACAATTTTCGTTCCACGTTACAGCTTGATCTTTCTTCAACAGCTTGAATAATGGTTCACACGTGGCCGTTAGGTGAGATATGAACCGGGCGATGTAGTTCAACCTCCCTAAAAACCCGCGCACCTCTTTCTCTGTTTTAGGCGTCGGCATTTCTTGGATTGCTTTTATTTTAGCAGGATCGACCTCTATTCCTCTTTCACTTACGATAAACCCCAGCAGTTTACCCGATCTCACCCCGAAGGTGCATTTGTTAGGGTTCAGCCTCAACCTGAACTTCCTAAGCCTTTTAAATAACTTCAGCAAATTCACCAGATGCTCTTCCTCCGTCTGGGATTTGGCAATCATATCGTCAACATAAACTTCGATCTCTTTATGCATCATATCATGGAAAAGAGTCGTCATCGCACGCTGATATGTTGCCCAAGCATTTTTCAAACCAAAGGGCATCACTTTGTAGCAAAATGTTCCCCAAGGCGTTATGAAAGTAGTCTTCTCCATATCCTTTGGCGCCATTTTAATCTGATTATAGCCTGAAAAGCCATCCATGAAGGAGAATACGGAGTATTGAGCAGTATTATCAACTAACACATCAATATGAGGAAGTGGAAAATCGTCTTTTGGGCTTGCTTTATTCAAATCTCTATAATCCACGCACATTCGAACCTTGCCATCTTTCTTTGGCACTGGTACGATGTTAGCAACCCATGAGGGATACTTTGTCACAGCCAGGAAACCAGCATCCCACTGTTTTTGAACTTCCTCTTTGATCTTCACTGCCATATCTGGTCGGGTTCTGCGAAGCTTTTGTTTGACCGGTGGGCAATCTTCTTTCAGTGGCAGGCGGTGCACAACCATATCTGTATCGAGCCCTGGCATATCTTCATACGACCAAGCGAATACATCACTACACTCTCGAAGCATTTCAACCAGTCTTCGCTTGATACCACCCTGCAGCGCGGCTCCGATACGAATATACTTCTCAACCCCTTCCGACCCCAAGTTGATAATTTCGATGACCTCGTCGTGAGGCAGAATGGCTCTTTCCTCTTGCTTCACCAACCAAGACAGTTCTTCAGGGACATCGCTATCTTCGCCAACCTCTTCTTCGGCCTGAAATACCGGGTGCTCAAAGTCGGGACGAGTCATAGGTGGTTCAAAGATGTCATCTGAAAATGTTATCCTGCAAAAGGAATGGTTAAGTGCTTCAAAATGCGTATAAAGCGAATAACCACGTTGCCATTTTATTGAAAAATATAAAACAAGAAAGACGGGGATTACAGTATTTGCACATGAAAAAACGCCATTTATTTAATGATTAATACACAATGTTCATTACAACACAGCCCTAAGCAAATCACGATGCCCCGGGCAAGACATCAGATTATTCAACAATTAATAAAGCAAAGCATTACTGTTTAAGAGTCACAGGAACAAGCTCCTGAATAGACCAGTTGCACAGTCCCTGTCCTGGCGTGCTTGGCTGAATCCAGGCATCCATATCACAGTCGCTGTCTCCTTCGTCAGACTCCGAAGCAGCGTTGATGGTTTCATGACACACTCCACTGGAAGAGATGGTGATTGGCCCTCTGAAACGGGGCGCCCCCACGACAGGAGTTGACGACGACGGTTGGTATCCTAGCCCGAACCGGTCCATCTTCACAGGAATGTCCAGCACTTTGCCCCAGCCCTTTGCTTCTCCTGCTTCTACTAGAGCTTGAGCTTCTTTATACGATGAAACGGCTATCTCTGGCCCTTTGCTCGGCCCGGGACCTTTGTCCTTGATGCGCAAACCTTCAAATGCCTGGCAGGGTGTCTCGTGGATCTCTCCGTCGACCTCCACATATTTAAATGACGATAGATGGCTGACCCAGATGTCCTCTTCTCCGCATACGGTGACTACACTGTCTCCGACCATATATTTCAACTTCTGATGTAGGGTGGACGTGACTGCCCCCGCCCCATGAATCCAGGGTCTTCCAAGCAAGCAGCTGTACGCAGGCTGTATATCCATGATATAAAACTCAGTTGCAAACACCTCCGGCCCCACCTGTAGAGGCAATGTGATCGATCCAAAGACTGTTCTCTGCGTGCCGTCAAACGCTCTGACTACCAAGTCGCTGGGAGTGCACAAGATTCCTCTGACATCTAACTTCATCATCGCCTTCTTGGGTAGCACATTCAAAGACGATCCGGTGTCGACCAATACATGTGACATTACTGATCCTCTACATTCGACAGATATATGCAACGCCATATTATGATCTCTCCCTTTCGGGGTCAAATCGAAGTCGGTAAAGCCCAAGCTGTGGCCTGCATTCACATGTGCCAACACCCCTTCCAGCTGATTCACGGAGACGTCTTGAGGTACAAAAGAAGTATCCAGGACTTTCAGCAAAGCATTTCTGTGAGCTTCCGAACACAACAGCAATGACAGGATAGATATTTTGGACGGCGTCTGCTGCAGATGCTCCACAATCTTATAATCACTTTTTCGAATCAAGCGCATGAACTCTTCTACGTCTTTCGATGCCGATTCTTTGTCACTTGCTTGCGCTGGGACATTCTCAACCGCTTTCCCTTTTCCTTTCGCTAGTCTTTCGGCCTCCACTTCAGGGGATATAAAGATCCTACCACTCCTTGTCATACCCCCCAAACCAACAACATTATCCACAGTCTCGGCTGGCTGCTTATTAACATCAATCTTTATCCTGTCACAATACACCTCCAACCCATATGACCATGGGACTGCTTTCGTGTTCTCGTACGGGATCGGTCCGGCCTTAGTTATGGTGATCGGTGGTCGCTGGACCGGTGCTGCAATAGTGATTGTCTTTCGAGGAATCGTTACAGTGGCCACATCACTCTGATCGTCTGCTACTGCCCCTGTAGGCTCTTCAATTGCTGCTCGGTCAAACTGCAATGTGCCTCCATCAATTAAAGCCTGAATGCCTTTCTTCAAATCATCACACCCCCCAGTTAGGGTCCAACATTCTAAGCAATACTCGTCACATCCTGGATAAACACCCCCTTGAAACAGTCGGCTCTTTATCTCGCTCAGCGGTGTCTTTAAATCTTCGACATTCATAATCAGATTCAACCCTTCCTCAGTCAGAATGGTGTTTGCCCCATGATTAGGCATGGGCTTCTGCACTATATTCAGACCTGCCGTTCCGAAATTGATAGTCTTATTGTCCAAAAGATCCTGCACAACGTGCTTAAAAGCATGGCAACCCTCTATATCGTGTCCTGGGGCCCCAGAATGGAACTCACAGTGCCTGCTTGCATCGTAACCAAACGGGGGAGCTCCCGTTATCGGTGCCAGAGTTCTCTTCTCTACCAGGTTCAATCCCAACAATGTCTGCAACAAATCTGCATAGGTTGAGGGAGGCTTCTCAAACACTCTTCTCGGTTTGCCACCCTGGAATCTCCGCTGAGCCTGCTGTGCCCCCTGCTGAGGCTGCTACTGCTGCATTGGCTGCTGCTGAGACGGTTGTTGTCGCTGAAGTGGTTGTTGCTGATATGGAATAGTAACACTCGCCACCTGCTGCGGCTGATGATATTGGTTTCGTCCCCTGCCTCGGCCTCGGCCTCGGCCTCCAAATACTGCGCTTGCCTCGCCCTGACGGCGCCCACCAAAAGCCTTCCTATTACTGCCAGATGCAGTCGATTCCTCAACTTGGAACTTTCCTTGCTTAATGTTACGTTCAATCTTTTCTCCCATCAGAATTAGGTCTGAAAAACTAGCCAGAGACGTGTGAAACAGCATATCATGAAACAGACCTGTGAATGTGCCGACGAACATGTCATTCATTTCCTTGTCTTCTACAGGAGGACGGACCCTGGCAGCCATATCGCGCCACCTTTGCGCGTACTCTTTAAAACTCTCCCCCTTCTTCTGCGACAGCCCCGCTAATTGGACCCGATTGGGCGCCAAGTCGCTGTTATACTTGTAGTGAGCTACAAATGCCTCTGCCAATTGCTTCCATGTCTTAATATTAGTTGGCTCCAACCCCATATACCACTCTAGGGAGGGACCCGACAGACTATCTTGAAAGAAATGCATTAGCATTCTGTCATCAGTTGAGTATGCAGACATCTTTCTGTAATAAGCTCGCACATGCACTTTCGGGCATGTGTCCCCTTTATACTTATCAAATGCAGGAGCTTTGAATTTAATTGGCACCCTCAAGCCAGGTACCAGCCCAATTGTTGCCATGTCCAAGCCCACAGCACTTTGGTTCAGGACCCCCCTCATCTGCTCTTCCAGCATTCTGATCTTCTGGGAGTCATCCATCGGCCCTTCGAAACCTCCGCCGGAGAAAGCGTCCTCCTGCTGATCTTCTTGCCACATACCATTTCCAGCTCCATACCCGTCATATCCATTATTACGTCCAGCCCTGATCTGATTCATCCCCGGACCTCGGCCTCTGTTGCCGTACCCTTGAACTCCTCCAGCAGGCCCAAAAGCCATAAACCCAGCGCCGTTTCCATTTCCAAGACCTCCGTAACCCTGATTGGTCACACCATAACCATCCTGCCCAAAGCCTTGAGCATTGAAACCATATTTCCCAGCATTATCGAATCCCTGATCATTGAACCCGAATCCAGCGTTGACAAAGCCGTTGCCTCCCATATTATCACCCAAGTTGACATCACCAAGCCCAACGTTACGGATAGCAGTCTCATTTCCAACTCCGACGTTACCATTCACAGCAGCGGTAGCGTTGTTTCCATTAGCAGCAGGTATATTGACTACAGGTGGAGCCACTGGCGTGGGAGTGCCGTCTCCATGAGCAGTATCGACCCGTACGGACTGATGATCCTCATTACCGTGACCAGCATTCCGAGCCAACAGAGGTTGGACCATGGCTTGCAGATTTTCCTGACCCTTTGCAATAGCTTTCATGGTCTGCATGAAGAGAGCGAGCTTCTCGCGCACATCTTGCATCTCGTTCTGCATTTGATCCATGATTCTTCGACAGTTGGTGCGGGTAGAATAGCGGTGCGGGTGCTGATCTGCAATCCTGAAAAGTACCTGATACAGAGCAGGAAATAAGACACTATTCAAAGATTACCTGTAATGCAATATGAATATGAATGCAATGCAATATGTGTCTGTGCATTAGGGACATTCATTCCCCGATTCTAGTGTAGAGGTGCCGGTGTAATGGCAGTGCTAACAATATAAATATCGGAGCTAAATCACAGAAAGCCTCATATATTGCTGAGAAACCAATGAATCAAGAATACAATATCACTGAGAGTACAATGAGAAGGCATGACCTCAACCAACAATCCTGGTGATGGTCAGCACTGTGCAAATAAAGCATACAAGTTACTACATGACATGATCAAACACTCCCATAAGTCTGGTATTCTTCTAGCAACTTCTTGGTCTCCGGATGCCTGGGTCAAGCAAGCAGCCCTTCAACAAGTTGGTTCCTTTTCTTCAGAACACGGCGCATGTCTTCAGCGGTGTCTTCCCATGCCCCATCTCCGAAGCGATCTTCTAGTTTACGCTTCTGAGACATAGCTTCATCTCTGCCTTTGATGGCCTTGTTCAGTGCGTTCTGGAGACTATACCTGGACATCATTTCTTCTTCGCACTTATCGATGCTGGACTTCAACTGCTCTTCGAGGTCGGAGATCTGCTGCTTCAACTTATCCTCCCTTTTCTTATTGTTGGTGAGCGTGGCATTCCAGGTCTTATTGCAAGAAGAGATCTCTCGGTGAGCGATGTCAAGCGCCTTCTTCTTGGATTCAAGCATGTCATGGGAACTTCTGAACTCATGCCCCAGACGTTCGCGCTTCTTCTTCTCCTCAGCCAACTCAGCCCCTAGTCTGTTCATTAGCTCAATCTGCTGTTGGAAAGCAAGGACGACCTTGTTTTTCTCACTGCGTATCTGGGCTAGCTCCTGCTCTAACTCTTCATTGATCTTCATCAAGGCTTCTTTTTCTCTCACTACTTGCTCGTAGGCTTCCCGAGAAACCGTAGTTGGCTCTGCTACCGGAATAGGATCAAGAACTGGTGCATCTGGAAATGGCATCCTTAACTGACTGGCTCTCTCCTGAATCCACACTCTATAAGGTGCATAGGCCTGACAGTCATTCTTCCCTAGCAACGGCTTCCCCCTTCGGACAATACGCGTCCAGGCATGCTGTAGCTTGGCTAGTAACTCCCCCTTCACGTCTCCGGTGAAGTACAAAGATTCCTGTACTTCCTCCTCCTTTGGCGGGTTCTTCAGCGCATATCCGAACTGACGGACGAACAGAGATGGGTTGTAGTTGATACACCCTTTCCTTCCAATCAACGGGACGTTAGGATACCCCGAACAACTGAAGATAAGTTCAGATCCCAGTAGGTCTATGTCAAACCATCTAATGTCTTCGGAAGATAGCCTCATCAGGCGTTCAGACCAGCTAGCAGTGGTTGCACTTTCCACAAAGGACCCCTTTATTGGAAGATGACTTTTGAACCACATATTCAATAAAGGAGCACAACAGTAAACAACTTTTCCCCTTCGGTTTTCGTTCTTGTAGTGCAATGAGTGGTAGAAGTCTCCGATCAAAGTTGGCACTGGATTGCCGGCAGCGAATAGATGGAAAGCGTCCAGGTCTACGAAGTTGGGTAAGTTAGGGAACAACACAATCCCATAAATGCATAAAGCCAAAATAGCATTGAAAACCACCCAGCATCCGTTCTTGGCATACTCCTGAGCTTTGCCAACCAAGAAATCAAGAGAGAAACCTGATACCCCAAGCCAAGAAGTCAATAACAGTTCTGCAGCGTCCATGTGCAAGGCTTTGGCTAAGTCCTCCAACTTGGGCTCAACAGCAGAGTGAATAAAGGGAACCTTGTTCTGCACCGGTAACTCAGTAAACTCCACATACTCTTCAATGGTAGGCCCTAGAATGAAGTCAGCAAACGTAAAACATCTCAATGCGGGATCATAGAACTGCATCAAGGTGTATAGCCCGTTCATCTCATCAGCAGTGGGCTTGCAGACTAATCTCAGTAATCTCCCGTGACTCATTCTGAAGCTTCTCCTAACCTCCTCATCGGCAAGAGATATCAGACCAAGCAAAGAAGTAAGATCAGGTGAAGGCAGCTTATACGCAACTGTCTTCCTCAAACTAGCCATAGTCAATACTCAGAAGTCTGGGCACTAGAATCGGAGGATATGAAAATGCACCTGCAGCACAGACACACGTTAATGGGATGCAATGATAATGGGTATGTAAACAATGCAATGCAAGTAACATGCAACAGGGACCAAATGCCGTAGCTGAATAGCCTGAACCATATCAAGAAGTCTCGGATAGACTCTATAGAAGTCTTCAACCCTGGTCTCAGATAGACCTAAAACAAAGTTCCAACAGACCTCATACCATAACTCCAACTGGTCTCTGGCGGACCTCAGATCATACCTCCAACTGGTCTCTGACAGACCTCAGAACTCTCCAACTGGTCTCTGACAGACCTCAGAACACATCTCGAAATGGTCTATGACAGACCTCCTAACTCTCCATAAATACCCAGGATCTCTGATCAAGAAATAACCGGTAGTCTGAAGGTCTAGTTACCTGCATAACCCTAAACCCTCTCACAGGTGGATGTCCTAGTAACTGACAAAGGTATGGCATCCTATGCGGTCGTCGGCGTCACAGACTTTCAGGGTTGATGATACGATTCCCAGAAGGAGTGGCATCATCAAATCCTGAAGAGGCCTCACTTAGCCGACTTCCAAGTGATCGGTTCCCGGAGTCGACAATTCAGCTGACCAACAACCCCTTCGACCTAAAGGGTAGAAAAAGAAGCCAACCAGAAGAACCTCGTCCGAGTGTAGATTTCATGAGACACTAATGCAAGCAAAGCCGGCACGCGCCCACTACTTTCTACTCTAATTCTAGGTGCACTCAAGCCCAGGTCCGGCTTATCTCTCAATCATAGAACCACCCATCACACCCCAATACAACAATAATAACAATATATAATGCTGAAAATAAAGGTCAGAAATATAAATCCATACAAAATCCTCGACGGGAAAACAAGCGTTAGGATTGACTCTCTTAAGGGACGTTGGATCCCAAATGCATAAGGAACTATCGCAATCCTTAGCAGCCAGGGGACGTTGGATCCCCAGCAGAGTCGCCAGCTGTCGCTACTGCGAAAATCGGCGCCGGCTGAACAGAAGAGTCGCCACCGTGCGTTATTTATCCCACGGGAGGGAAAGGAAACGCTCAGAGTAAACCTTGCACAACACGGGAAAGGTATGGTCATCGCAACCAAAACCTGGATTCGGGAGTCGGTTACGCAAGGGGAAGGTATTAGCACCCCTCACGTCCGTCGTACTCGACGGGATCCACGCTTGTTTTCGGGTATGGATTGTTATTTCTATCTAAGCTAAAGGTCAAGGGTTAAAAGAAAATAAAATGACTCGGCAAAGTATCGCACTTTATGCCTACGTATCCTCGTCTGGAACGAGAAATCAGAGTCAACGTAGTTCGCCTACCTACGGGAAAGGAGGGGAAGGTTGCTCGCTAGGATATCGCATCCTATGCCTACGTACTTTCACACGGCATGAAAGATCAGAGCAAACGTAGTTCGGGCCACGTACGACACCAGTCTGTTTTGGTTGATTTTATTCCTTCTGAAAAAGGTTTTCTTGATTAGCAGTCCCGGCGGACAAAAATGACGTCTTGATGAATTCACATTCTTTTACGGAAGAAGTGTCTTTTATTGTGTTCGAAATCTTTATGGTATTTTTCTGTTTGTTTTGAGGAAGAAGAGATAGAACTCTAACCTATGGTTGCGAAGGGAAACAAACTAACCTAATGTTATCATGCATGGGTTAAGACCTAGTGTCTATCATGCTCCTCTCTTGCACAGAGAGAAACAGAGATCCTACGGGACAGGCAGAAACAGAAACAATATCAGATATATACAATAAAACAGTAAAATGCATGAATGCAGCAATACAAGCGAGGTAAGGGAGTCCCACTCAACCTCGAACCTAGAAAACAATAGGCAAAAGTGAACAGACTTCACTTTCAACCCAGCAGGGTAAACAGCAAACAATACAGTCAGGAAAACCAATCAATACATCAAGAAATGAAATACAGCAAAAATAAACGGCCACAGCAGCTCTACATCAATATCTATCTTCAAGTCATCTCCAATTAACTACAAGCTTCAGTCAGCAGCAGTCTCTATCTTCACAGTCTTCGAGCAAAGATCTTGAGCACCAGTCCTCAGTCTACAATGGCTTTTCTTCAAGTCTCAGGCTCCAGGATGAACATCAGCCAACCAGATGAAGTGAATGAATGTTAGACAGTTAATTACCTACCAAGGGTGGTTCATCAACTGTTAACATTAAACAGAAAGTTTTCTCTCAAAAGTTCTATCTTTCAAATACATTCACTGATCCTTCCAAAGGAAGGAGGTGGATATTTGAAAGAGACTTTGAATCATAGAGAAAGGATAGAGGCAAACAAAGCCATCTATGTTTGTGAATCAAGTTGCTAGACTAAGCTCTTCCTAACCCTAAATCCTATAGGCTTCCACAGTCTTCTAGCAAACAATCTCTTCAATGAATTTGAACTTGATCTTCCATCTTGAGTCTTCAATGTGCTTCATCCACAAGGTCTTCACAAGGTCCTCAATTCAATCTTCAAAGGTCCACACCCAAAGGAGAAGAAAAAGAAGCAAAACAATACAAACTATGCCCTAAAGGCCACACAAATGATCAATCAATTCAAAAATCAACCAAAAATAGCATATGGTAATATAAATTCCTAATATAAATTCTAGGGGATCCTATTTAACTACCCTTAAGTCCCATATATTCCCCATAGGCTAACTTGTCCTAAAAATCCCAAAAATAAAATGTTGAAGTTCAAGTATACTACTTAAAAACCCTAATTAAACTATCCTAAGTTCAATTATCTAAACTAATCAAATTTTATTCTAAAAAAATCTAGTAATAAATTCTGGGAATAATACAATTCATTATTAATCACCACAAAAAAGAATGGGCAAAAAATCTATTTCTAAGTGTAAGAACAAAAATCTACAAGATCATGTATGAAATAAAACCCTCAAAATATGCATTTATTTGTAAAATATGTGGAAAATGCGAAAAAAATATAAAATGCAATTTTTATATTTTTTTAATTTTCTAGACATGTTAAGGAAAATATTAAAAAAAGAATGAGTAAAAAAAATGCATTATTTATTTAGTTATGATTTTTAGAAGATGAGTAAAATAAAATGCAAATTGAAAAATGAAAATAAAAGAATTAAAGAAGAGGGGTGCAGATAGCATGCTGGGCCAGTTCAACGCATTGGGCTTTCCAGGGTGGGGGGCGCGGATAGAAAAAGAGCCCAACAAGCTCACTTAATGAAACGACGCCGTTTCATTCATGTGGGAATTCCCTCCAAAATTCTGGATTAAACCACGGCCATCCGATGGAAGTCTTGGTCAAGACTTTTAGGAGCATCCAACGGTCCTCCCTTTTCTTCTCCACATGAAAACCCTAGCTTCATACAAACTCCCTCTTCATGAGTGAAACTTCCAGCCACCCTAGCTCTCTCATCCCTCCATGAAATGACTCGAAATAAAGACCAAAAATGATCCTCTTCTTGCCCTCTATCCAACCATGTCCATATCTCCTCTTGACACCACCTAGAATGCACAAACCGAAAACACCAACCCATGGTTCCACCATGAAAGCTTGACATGCAACTGTAACAAACCTTGAAAATAATTGTAGCCACGTGTTCTACATGTTACACTGAGTATACTAAACTATAGCACATGCTTTTAATCTTCATATATCAACCATTCTTAACCAACCAAGAATTGACACCACATCTTGAACCTCCATGGATTGACCTTAAACTCACCATAAATGATCCTTAAGTGGTCTCTATCATGAATATCACAACAACTAACCCTAACCATGCATAATTATGGTGATTCGAAACAAAACGCATCCTTACCAATTGGATATGGTGATGGTTGCTATGCCCTGTTTCAGCCCTTGCCAATGGTGCCAAATGGTCTTTATATGATGGTGATGATGCTGGTGAAGAGAACTCGTGTTTATACCTCTTGAAAATGTCAATTCGAAGCTTCACGCCTCTTGGAGTGATGGAGAAGAACTCACAATCCAGCCACGATTTGATGAGCCTTTTTCTTGCTTTTCAACCCACAATAATGGAGAATGATGATGATGATGATAGCTAGCACAAACAATGGAGTTTGGGAGAGATGGGAATCAAAATGCAATTTTGGAGTTATGAGATGAAAGTATGGTTTGCAAGCAAATAGAATCACCAACCCCACAACAAACAGCTTCATTTCCTTATATAGGAGAGTATTAACAGAATGAGAAGTTTCTAGATTGGTCCTAGAGGGATCTAGAAGCTTATGGAACTTTCATGAATTTATCATTTGATGGTATTTTGAATCATATCATATCATGCTTGCACCTTGGGTAAACTTGAGTGAAAATCTCCCCTCATGAGATATTAGGAGTGTATGCATAAAAAACCAAGTTTTCCTTGCCTTGTGTTAAGCTTTACCATGTTGCCTTATGATGTAAGAAACAAATTTACAAAGGAAGTCCAATTTTTATACCTAAACTCAAAAATGTGGCTGAACCAATGTCTTTAAAATGATGTTGGGAATCAATTTGGTATGTTGGATGACCCATATTGGCTTTGTAGATCTCTCAAACCATTTTCCAACTTGAACTTTTTCAAGTTATATGCCTTTTTAAGTCATTTTCACCACTTTTAAAAATTCCATGCTCCAAGCTTTTTCAAACTTTAACACCTTCTTTTCTAGCCTTAAAATCCCATTTTGAACAACTTTGATGTTGGGAAGTTTTCCATTTGAAGCTTCCTTGTATGAGTTTTAGACATGTGCTATGAATGACCTATAATCACCAAATGACCAAAATACCCTTTGCTTGCCAAGACCATAAGTAGAGTTCCCCAAATCATATGAAGGCATACTATACCATTATAGAAAGCTAAAACAATGAGGAACAACTCTTATGTTTACCAGAAAGTCATTTGAAATCTCCTTGAGGGGTAAAAATTGCTTGGAAGTCAAGTCACTTTCACAGACAAAATTTCAGATACCTCAGATGACCTGTAACTTGCAGGGACCATAACTTGAGTTCTATAAATCTCCTTGATGTCTTCCACCACTCAACTTAAAGGTATTGAGATCCTCTACAAGTTTCATGTTGGCCAAGGATCCATTTGAAGCTTGCATTTTGACTTATATTGCTTGGAAATTTGACCTAAACTAGGGGATTTTACACAGAAACCCTAATTTAGAAACTCCTCTTCTCCTTGATTTCTCTTGAATTCTTCTTAGCATAAAAACATATCCTTATTCTTCATGTCAAATGATGAACCCCACATCTCTCCAATAGCCCTTAATTCCTTTCAATCAGTCAATTGACCTAGAGTTGACCCAGGGTTGACCCGGATGAAACCCTAGTTGACTGTCTTCATCCACAACTCTTGTACTTACATCAATGGCTTGTCTCCTTTTCCAAATGGCTTTCTAAGTCCTCCAAGATGTCTAGATACTCCCCATGCTCAGCCCACAGCTCATACTTTCCTTGATGATCCTCAGACACCCTCAATTAGGAGATAGATGAACTGCTTGATCCATTGACTTGATAGCTTCCAAATTCTTTTCTGATGACTTGAATGAGATTGAATCAGGATAATAACCTCTTGATAGGCCTCTAGAGATGAGAATAATGATTGGTCCCCTGTTAGCTGACTTGCTATGCTTATGCTATGCAGATGAGTAACCTATGTACATGGCCCTATATGCAAATGCTAATGCAATTGAAACATAAACCAAGTGAATAGGTTGGGCAAATTTTTAGGGTGCAACAGTGACGATTACCAGTGCTGGCCTCAGAGGTGTTGAAATATTGATTGTTCGGTATGGGATCAAAATCATTGCAATTTCATCCTACTCATTATCAACTTCTCTCACATCTTCTTCTCCTACTACTCTGTCAAATTGTAAATTGCCCTCATCAATCAAAATTTGAATATGATTTCTCAACTCAACACATCCCTTTGGGTGCACACCGCATCCCAAACAGCCTTCTAAACAACCAGGAAAAACACCACCCTTCAGCAATCTGCTTTTCACATAGCTTAACAACGTTTTCAACTCTGCGACATTAGTTATTAGGTTCAACCTTTCTGCCTCGATAATAGCATTAGTTTTGTCCACCCCATGTTTCAGCATAGGATTTTGATTCACGTTTGGGGTCTCGTTGGTAAAGTTAATTGCCTTGGTGTCAAGCAGATCTTGCACCTTATGCTTAAAAGCTTTGCAATTATCAATGTTGTGGCCCGGAGCACTAGAATGAAAATCGCACCTAGCATTTGCGTCGTAGCCCGGTGGAGGTGCGCCTGTAAGTGGTGCCAAAGTTCTTTTTTGGACAAGCTATAATTGAAGCAGATGTTGTAATAATTGAGCGTAAGGCATGGGAGACGTATCAAATTTCCTGCTGACCACCCTTCCTCTGTCTTGAAATCTGCGTGGTGCAATAGCTGGTTGCTGAGGTACCGCTGGAATGGTTATGCTAGCAATCTATTGCTGCTGAGGCTGGTATTATTGTTGAAGTTGTGCTCTCTTCCTGTTTCTGTAAGCTGTAACGACATTTGTGTCTCCTTCTCTTTTCTCTGAATTCCCAAACGTCTTCCTCACCCCTCCTAACATAGACCCTTCTCCCACTTGTATTTTCCCCAACTTTATTCCGTTTTCTACCCTTTCACCTGTTATGATCAAATCAGAAAAACTCCTAGACATATTCCTGATCAACTTCTCATAGTATATTCCTGGCAGGGTTACCACGAACATATCAATAAGCTCCAACTCCACCATTGGTGGTTGAACCCTAGCTGCTAGTTCACACAACCTTTAGTCATTCTCTTTAAACCCTTCATTGCTCCTCTGTGAAAGATTCTGTAACTGAACTCTATTTGGCGTCAGGTCACTGTTATATTGATAGTGACGGACAAAAGCTTCCCCCAGATCCCTCCAACTTCTGATATGCGTCGTCTCTAGACCCATGTACCACTCTAGAGAGGGACCTGATAAGCTATCCTGGAAGAAGTGCATTAACAGTTTTTCATCGTCTGAATAAGCAGACATCTTCCGATAATAGGCCATGAGATGTACTCTAGGACAGGTTGTCCATTTGTACTTGTCGAAATCCAGAACCTTGAACTTGGGGGGAATCTTGACCCCTGGTATCAACCCTATATTTGACATGTCGAGCCCTAAAGAGTTTTGGTTCTCGAGGTTCTTCATCTTTTCCTCAATCATCTTAAACCTTTTGTCAGCCTCTATCTGGAGACCCACGTCTAAGTATCTCATTGAGAAAACATCATCTTGCTTGTCTTCTTCCCTTTGAGGGCCTGCAGCCCCATGTGCAGTGCCTCCTGCACCGGGTATATGAACTCCTTCTTGGTGACCTCCACCCGTAGGATTAACAACAGTAGGGATTACATTGGCCTGTGGAATGCTACCGTCAGCTGGGGGAGGAATAGTAGTAGTTCCTCCATGTAAAACACCATTGCCATCCACCCTGGCAATCAGTGGTTGGACTAGAGTTCTGAGTTGTTCTTGCCCATTGGCAACTCCCTGCATCATATCCATAAACTGAGTCATCCGATCCCTGAATTCTTGGAACTCTTGTTGTATTTGATGCATAACTCTTTGTTGATTCCCTCTGGTGGAGTATTTGTGAAACGTCTGGTCTGCTATCCTGAAAACTGCTGGAAGAAAACTATGCAGAGATAAGGTTAACAATCCCAAGAACACCTGCTATGCAAAATGATAATGATAATGCAAAATGCAAGCATGTATGTATGATTCAGGGAGATTTTCCCCTTGATTCTAGTTACACAAACAAATAGGAGAGCAACAGATAGGATCATAAATCTCTTCTCAAATAAAATGAGTGCAGAAGTCAGTGTACAAAATATAACATCACGGAGATACAACAGAAAATGATCATGCAACCCCATCTGACAAGTCTGGTGATGGTCTCAATACAAGATAATACAATAGAGAAGAAAATTAAAGAGAAGACTACATCAGATAACTCTCTCTTAAGCCACGGTAACGAGTCTGAAACTCCTATAACAACTCCTTTGTATCTAGATGTTCAAGCTTTGTAACCAACGCATGTATGAGCAAATCCCTTCTGTTGATGACATCCTTCAAACTTTGAGCATAATCCTCTCGGGCCTCTTCTCTGAAAGCATCTTCAAGTCTTGGTTTCTTCAGTTTTACCCTTATCTTGTATTCTTCCAGCGCTGATAGGGTTTCTCGTAACTTACGATCTCTTTCATACCGACGAGATGATTCTAATGAAGATTTTTCATCCTTGATTATGAGCTGTGTCTTCAGTCTGTCAATTTGTTTATGGAGTTCATCCTCTCTTACTTTGTTGGCGGTTAAAGCAGCGCTCCACTGATCATTGAATTTGGATATCTTCAGGCATGCTTTATCTAGCTCTTTCTTGTTTTTAAGAATATTACCAGTGCTCTTCAGATCTTGACCAACTCGTTCTCGCACACGAATTTCTTCAGTAAACTCCTTTCCCATCTTGTTCAAGGTTTCTGTCCTCATCTTGGCCAAGTAAACTGCTTCATTCTTTTCGCTCTTTAGCTGACTAACCTCCTTTTCCAAGTCTTCATTCTTCTTGTGTAATTCTTTTTTCTCAACCCACAGCTTATTATACCTCTGAATATCAACCGTCGTAGGTTCTTCAATCACCAAAGGGTGCAAAGGCTCTCTAATAGGGAATGGTAACAACACTCTTTCCACCCTCTCCTGAATCCAGTCCACATAAGGTCCATAGGCTCTGCCGTCACCCTTACCCAAAGAAAATGTTCCTTTGCGGTGGATTCTTCCCCAAGCCTTTTCCAACCTGGCTAAAGTGACACAGTCAGCCGTTCCTGTGAAACACAGAGATTCCTGTATTTCCTCCTCCTTCGGGGATTCTTTTAAAGCGTAACCAAATTTCCAGATAGCAAGGGCAGGATTGTAGTTGATACCACCCTTCCTTCCTATCAGAGGAACATTAGGAAAGTTTCCACAATTATAGATAACCTCCTTACCGAACAGATCTCTATTAAACCAAACAATATTCTCAGATGTCAAACCCATGAGTCTTTCTGACCAATTTAATGTGTCTGACATATCAACAAAAGCTCCAGCCCGAGGAAGATGCTCCATAAACCATTTGTAAAGAAGCGGCGTACAACAAGAAACATTCTTTCCTCTTCTATTCTCATTTTTGTAATGTACTGAATGGTATACGTCTTCCAAAAGAGTAGGCACAGTATTCTTGGAAGCAAAAATATGGAAAGCATCCATATCAACGAAGTCAGGTATATTGGGAAACAGAATTATGCCATATATGCATAAGGCTAAAATAGCATTGAAAACCAACCAAAAACCCTCCTTAGCAAAATGTTGAGCCTTGCCCACCAAGAATGACAATGGAAAACCAGGGACCCCATTTCTCCAGACCACTTTACCCACCAAGTCAGGTTCTTCTTCAGAGTGAAAGAAAGGCATCTTCTCTAAGACCGGAACTCCTATCAACAAAGCAAAATCCTCCAAGGTAGGCACTAAGACATAACCAGGGAAAGCGAAGCATCGTAGCTGAGGGTCATAGAACTGCAGCAAAGTATGGATGGCTCATAATTCATATCTTGAGGTCTTACGGACAAAACTCAAAATCTTCCCATAGTCTTTCTTGAAGTCTTCCATAACACCATGATCAATCACAAAAATAAGACCAAATAAAGGTCCTAACTCTGGCATCGAGAACTTATAGGTGATAGTCCTCTTTAAACCAGGATCCATGTTGACGGTGGATCAGATTACTGGAATCAAAGGGAAAATGTGCACCTGAAATCAAAAATACATGCAAATGTTAAAATGCAGATGAAAATGCAGATGCAAACAAGGGATCAAAATTGTTGTGTTGTTGACTGAGTTGAACCAGAATTCCACTTCGGTAAGAAAATACCAGAACATCAGAATACCAAAGTATAGAAACCCACAGTATCAAAGATCAAAGGTCTGTACTGACGAGAAAACCGGAAAACCGGGTTGGTCGAAGGTTAAGTTTCATGCATAATCCCTCCCACTGACAGGTAGGACCTAATCTCTGATAAGGTACGACATCCTATGCAGGTCGTCAGTATCAATAAGTCTCAAGTCGAGAAACAATGATACATTCACCATTTCTGGTTTGGCATCATGGTCAAACGAGGAGGCCACAACCGACTTCCCAATGATCGGTCTCCAGAGAAGTTTATTGTGAAATGATGGATCCTTATCCGACCAACTTTTCCATCAAATGGCATCTCTGTGGAAGAAGTCTCGGTGAGAAGTTTGTTATGAAATCCCCAATAGATGGTTGTCTCTTTATTTAAGTTTGTTGCATGATTTAACCTGCCCATATCTCTTTTGAAGATCCCCGATAGAGTTCTTGATATTTCATCCCCAACAAATGGTTGTCTCTTTATTTGAGAAGTTTGTTGTGTGATTTGAGCTGCCCAGTGACAGGTAGCTAATGATATATTTCTCGTCCTACCCAGTGACAGCTAGTCGAGTATGTTTGTACTACCTAGTGACAGGTAGTCGACCTTTATTTCTTTCTCATACCTAGTGACAAGTAGTTGAGTTTTGTTTACCCTACCTAGTGATAAGTAGTCAGTAATATTTCCTTGTGAATTCATTGCCTTTATTTTTTACCTATTGACGGGTATCCGGTAATATTTCTTTACCTTTTGAGTATATTGCCTTTGCTTTACCCAATGACATGTAGCAGGTAATATTTCTCACCCCTTTTGGCTGGTTATCCTTTGTTTTTACCTAGTGACCGGTAAAAGGTGATCCTTCTTCCCAAGCTTATTGCCTTTATTTTTCTACCTAGTAATTGGTAGTAGGTAACATTTGTCTCTCCTTTGGTTAGTTACCATTATTTTCTACCCAGTAACTGGTAGTCGGTAATATTTCCTTGTGGTAATATTCCTTTTCCTACTCAGTAACAGGTAGTTGATATTTTGTTTACCCTATCCAGTAACCGATAGTTGGTAACCATTTCCTTTAGGATTATTACTCTCACTAAACTACTTAGTAACCAGTAGTTGGAATTGTTTCTTTTCCTACCAGGTAACAGGTAGTTGATTATCTCTCAACAAGTGGATTACTTTTTACCCAGTAACTGGTAATAAGTAATACATCTCTTTGTCTTTCTATTCAGTAACCGATATATGACAATTATTTTGTGTTTATTGCCCTTATTTTCTACTCAGTAACCAGTAGAAAGCTTTTTACTTTTTCTCTTGGGTTTGAGTATCTTCGCCCAGTAACTGACAGTTGGTATATCTTCCCCAGTTGAGTTAATTCCTTTTCCTTATTGGAATATGTAAGTGCTCTTGATTGGCTGCATTTTGTGGCATAAACACTAGAGCATGTATGTATGTCATGTCTGTTATTAGTGCATACATAATATTCTCTGTGCAGGGTAAGTTAACTTAGCTAAAAGCAAGTTACGCTGAATGTCATACTCAATGTTATGACATAGGTCGTATGACATCAAGCGCAGGTTTGTTATTCTGGTAGCTAGAACTCAGGAAACAAATTAGAAGCTCAAGCTGGAACGCAGGAGACATTTTAGAAGCCCTAGGGGAACTAATATGTACCTGATTAAAGTGGCAAGCGTGCAGAATACTGAAGAGAGGTTTTATTATGGATAAAACCTAATTTATGCACCAAGGTCCAAAGGACTGAAGCGGCTACAAATATCAGAGGGAGCAATTCTGAAGTGTAGCTCTTGACAGAAGATTAGAGAGTACTAAGTAGAGAGTCCTTGTGTGTGAAGAAGGTTAGTCTTCACGTGTGAATTCTACTTAGGAATACTTGTAATCCAAGAAATTGTCTAGTTGATGATTGCATTGGTTAGGTAGATTCTAGGTTGTGTCTCACTCGAAGATGTGAAGCAAGAGTGTGTGAGTCCCTTGATCAAAGCTGTGAAGCAAGATCAAGGTGTATGTGTGAAGTGTCTCTTCATACTATTTTGTATTGTAATTATTTGATATCACTGTTATGTGATTGGGGGGGAGTGAGTGGGTATACTCAGGTCTAGAGTGTCCCTAGGTTGAAGTGTCATTTGGTAGAGATTAAGTGAGGAGTGTAAACTGGAGGTTTAACTCTAAATTGATTCTGCTGATAGTGAATTTCCTCCCTGGCTTGGTATCCCCCAAATGTAAGTGTTGTTGACACTGAACTGGGTAAACAATTGCTGGGTTATTTACTACTTTACTTTACAGTTGATTTAGTATAGTCAGTATCCAATGTCACAGTGGATGTTATAACTTTGGTAATAACATCCATCATGTGCCTGCCAGAATTTTCAATTGGCATCAGATCACGCACCCTGCTTGTTTATTCTGGGTGAGATCTAGGGAAAACAAATTCTGGTAAAATGGACAAAGATATATGATTCACAAATAGACCTCCAATTCTGGATGGTTCTAATTATGACTATTGGAAGCCTAGGATGATTGCATTCCTAAAGTCTTTAGACAACAAGGCTTGGAGAGCTGCAAACTCTGGCTGGGAACATCCTGTGAAGACTGACAAGGATGGAATATCAGTGTTGATTCCTGAAGAGGAATGGAATAAAGAACAGGAAGCTTTTGCTCTTGGCAACTCTAAAGCCTTGAATGCTCTATTCAATGGCATAGATAAAAACATCTTCAGGCTGGTACACCACTGTGAACTGGCAAAGGATGTTTCGGATACTCTCAAAAACACTCATGAGGGAACTTCCAAGGTCAAAATATCAAGACTTCAAATGCTAACTACAAAATTTGAAAGTCTAAGAATGAAGGAAGATGAGACCATTCATGAGTTTTACATGAATGTTCTTGAAATAGCTAACAAATTAGGAGCTCTGGGAGAAAAGATGACTGAAGAGAAGCTGGTAAGGAAGATTCTAAGGTCATTTCCTAAAAGGTTTGCTATGAAAGTGACAACCATTGAAGAAGCCCAAGACATATGCCACATGAAGGTGGATGAACTCATTGGTTCTCTCCAAACCTTTGAAATAGGAATGTGTGATCAGGCTGTGGAGAAAAAGAGCAAAAGTATAGCTCTTGTCTCAAACACTGTTGATGAATTAGATGATGAAGTGGAGAATCTGTCAGAAGCAATAGCCTTTCTTGGAAGACAGTTCAACAAACTTGTCAAAAGGATAGATGCTAAGTCTAAACCGTATTCCAAAAGCATGCCTGCTGACAAAGAGAAATCTGAAGATAAAGTCAGTCAAAGCAGAGGTGTACAATGTCATGAGTGTGTGGGATATGGACACATTAGAAAGGAATGTCCAACATACCTCAAAAGAAGGGAAAAGGCCTAACTGTCACTTGGTCTGATGAAGACTTTGACAGTGGATCAAAAGAAGAGACAGCCAAGCATGTCACTGCCTTGAATAGTGTGTGTCTCTCTGATGGTGACTCAAGTGAAGAAGAGTTGACCTATGAGGAGCTTGCAGTCTCATATCAAAAGCTTCACATCAGAAGTACTGAACTGTACCAGAAAGGAGAGCTTCAGAAGGAAGTTATCAAGGGGTTAAAAGCTGAAAAGAAAGAGCATCTAGCCACAATAAACACACTCAGAGGTGAGGTAAATGAGTTTAAAGGTGAAAAGGATCAAATGGCTAAATCCATAAGGATGCTCAACTCTGGGACTGACACCCTAGAGGAAATCCTTCAGAGTGGTCAGACTGTAGGAAATAGGTCTGGTCTAGGTTTTGTTCAGAAACAAAATCCTGTCTTGAAACTCAAGAGGTTGCAGCCTGACCTTCAAAAGATAAAAAGGATGTCACGACCAAAGTCACAACATCCTCCACACAGAAATTAGAATCAAGTCAAGAGACAATTCCAAGGGCATAGATGCTACCACTGTGGAAAACATGGGCATATAAAAGCTGTGTGTTTCTGGCTGCAGGGATTTCCTAGCCAAATAAAGACCAAACAAGGTAAGCATGGAAAAGGTAGCATCATGCCAAGCCTGGAAAGAGGCAGCATCAGGTTAAGAAGGAAGTGCATAACAAGCAAAATCTATGGATTGCCAAGACTGTTGCACTAGCAGCTCACACTTCTCCAAGGATGTCTACCAATGAAGATTGGTACTTTGACAGTGGCTGCTCCAGGCATATGACCGGAATTGAGGATCTGTTGATCAAACTCAAACCTCATTTATCCAGTCATGTAACCTTTGGTGATGGAGCTAGAGGAGAAATCACAGGTGCTGGACAAATTAACAGCCCTAAATCTCCAAAATTGAAGGATGACCTGCTAGTTAAAGGACTAACTGTCAACCTAATAAGCATAAGTCAGCTATGTGATCAAGGTCTAACAGTCCCCTTTTCCAAAGATGAGTGTGTGGTGATCAATGCAGAAGGTAAGGAGGAAATGAGGGGATCTAGATCCAAGAATAATTGTTACCTATGGGAGCCCAGAGGTAACATAAATGCATTGATCAATGAGAAGAAGAAGGACCAATTATGGCTAGTGAAAGGAAGTGGTATCATAGCCAGTGTTGAGTCAGTTGTGTCTGTCTCGTTGTTGTGTTGGTTAAACGGTTGTTTAACCTTATTGTTATTTTTGGGAATGATCAGAATATGACTGGTCGTAACGACAATGTGATGGCAGCTGCATTGGAGGCAATGGCTAGGGCGGTGCAGGGTGCGCCGAATGTGAATGCTAATGATGAGTTCAAGAAGAATCAACCACCGGTCTTCAAAGGAAGATTTGATCCAGATGGTGCCCAAATTTGGTTGAAAGAGATTGAAAGAATCTTTAGAGTCATGGGCTGTGCAGAAGAGAATAAGGTGAGACTTGGGACTCACATGCTGAGAGAAGAAGCCGACAATTGGTGGGTCAGAATGCGACAAGTTCTTGAAGTAGATGATGAAGAGATAACTTGGGATCTATTTCGTACCGAGTTCTTGAGGAAGTATTACCCTGAGAGTGTGAAAGGTTAGAAAGAGATGGAGTTTCTTGAATTGAAACAAGGTAGTATGTCTGTGGTGGACTATACTGCTAAGTTTGTAGAATTGGTTCAATTTCATCCTCATTATGTTGCTGTTACTGTTGAGTTCTCTAAGTGTATTAAGTATGAGAATGGCTTGCGTCTTGAGATTAAGTAAGCGGTGGGATACCAAAGAACAAGGAGATTTTCGGATTTGACCGAATGTTGTAGAATTTTTGAGGAAGATAGCAAGGCTCGTTCTACACACTATAAGAGTTTGAATGAGAGGAAAGGAAAGCAACAAGTTAGAAGTGGACCTTATGTGACACCTGTTGATAAGGGAAAACATAGAGGAAACTTTGAGAAGAGATCTGGAGGAGGAAGTTCTGGTTCCTTCAAGTGCTACAAGTGTGGCGAGATGGGCCATAAGTCTTTTGAGTGTGGGAAGACCATTGTGAAGTGTTCTAACTGTGAAGGTATTGGACATGCTACAACTAATTGTAGAAGGAATGTGTTGAAGTGTTTTAATTATGGAGAAGTTGGTCACATTAGTACTAAGTGTACTAAGCCGAAACAAGCTCAAGCGGGCGGAAAGGTGTTTGCATTAGCAGGTTCAGACACTACTAGTGCAGATCGTTTGATTAAAGGTACATGCTTTATTAATAATATGCCTTTAGTTGCTATTATTGATATTGGAGCGACTCATTCGTTCATTTCTTTTAAGTGCGCTAAGCGTTTGGATTTATGCATGTCTTCTTGTGGTGGTGAGATGGCTATTGAGACTCCTGCTTCAGGGACGAGAACTACTTATTTGGTGTGTGTAAGCTGTCCTTTGACCATGTATGGTAAAGACTTCATTGTGGATTTAGTGTGTTTGCCGTTAGAGGGTTTGGATGTGATATTGGGTATGAATTGGTTGCAATTTAATAGAGTTTGTATAGATTGTTATCACAAGTTAGTGAGGTTTCCTTCTTTGGAAGATGATGAAGATGAGAGTTTTCTAACCACTAAAGAGTTGAAGAAACTTTTAGCAGATGAAGCTCAGTTGTTTGGTTTGTTTGCATCATTGTCGATGGAGAGCAAAGTTGAGCTCGATGTGCTTCCAGTGGTGTGTGATTTTTCAGAAGTGTTTCCGGAGGATATTACAGATGTACCGCCGGAAAGAGAAGTTGATTTTTCTATTAATCTAGTTCCTGGTACTAGACCGATTTCGATGGCACCGTATCGTATGTCGGCATCGGAATTGGTAGAATTGAAGAAGCAATTGAATGGCTTGTTGGAAAAGATATTTGTAAGACCAAGTGTTTCTCCTTGGGGTGCCCCAATATTGTTGGTAAAGAAGAAGGATGGAAGTATGCGGTTATGCATTGATTATCAGCAATTGAACAAGGTGACGATTAAGAACAAGTATCTGCTTCCAAGGATCGATGATTTGATGGACTAATTGGTTGGTGCATGTGTTTTTAGCAAGATTGATTTGAGATCGGGATATCACCAGATTCGTGTGAAAGAAGAGGATATTCAAAAGACGGCTTTTAGGACACGGTATGGTCATTATGAATATTTAGTGATGCCATTTGGGGTTTCTAATGCGCCGGGTGTGTTTATGGAATACATGAATCATATTTTTCATGATCAGTTGGATCGTTTTGTGGTTTTGTTCATCGATGATATTTTGGTTTACTCTAAGTCTCAAGAGGAGCATGAAGAGCATTTAAGGATTGTGTTACAGATTTTGAAAGAGAAGCAATTGTATGCTAAGTTGTCGAAGTGTGAATTTTGGTTGTCGGAAGTAAGTTTTCTTGGACATGTTATTTCCGGTAATGGTATTTGTGTGGATCCATCCAAGATTGATGCGGTGGTGTAATGGGAGTCTCCTAGATCAGTTACGGAGATTCGAAGCTTTTTAGGATTGGCAGGTTATTATCGGAGGTTTATTGAGGGATTTTCAAAGTTGGCACTTCCGTTAACGCAATTGACTTGTAAAAGAAAGACTTTCATTTGGGATATTGATTGTGAAAAGAGTTTCATTGAACTAAAGAGAAGATTGACGATGGCACCAATCTTGATTTTGCCGAATCCGTTGGAACCATTTGTGGTTTATTGTGATGCTTCTTTGATGGGTTTAGGCGGTGTTTTGATGCAAGATGGAAAAGTTGTGGCCTATGCTTCAAGACAATTAAGAGTGCATGAAAAGAATTATCCTGCACATGATTTGGAGTTAGCGATCGTGGTGTTTGTTCTGAAAATTTGGAGGCATTATCTTTATGGTGCAAGGTTTGAAGTTTTTAGTGATCACAAGAGTTTGAAGTATTTATTTGATCAGAAAGAATTGAACATGAGGCAAAAAAGATGGTTAGAACTTTTGAAGGATTATGATTTTGGTTTGAATTACCATCCAGGTAAGGCAAACATGGTGGCCGATGCCTTGAGTCGGAAGTTGTTACGTGTGTCCGCATTGATGATGAGAGAATGGGAACTTTTGGAGAATTTTAGAGACTTGAGTTTGGTTTGTGAAATGACGCCGAGTAGTGTGAAACTTGGTATGCTACATGTTACGGATGATTTTCTTGCAACCATATGTGAAGCAAAAGTTGGATTTGAAGTTCGTTGATTTGATGATGAATGAGAACGAGGATTTCAAGGTTGATAATTTTGGAAACTCAACAGAAAAAGGATTCTCAAAGTATGCTTCAGAAAGGAGGACAGTAGGTAAGAGAAGCCATGAGGGAGGCTAGACATGAAGGGATACCCAAAGATTGGTCATCAGGTAAAGCTAGATAGGCTATATTGGAACCTGATGGAGTCCATGAAGGCTACTCTGCAGAAAAGAAGCAATGTTACTCTGGATATCATGACTTTGTTCTGTGACATCAAGGGCAACATTCAAACAAGCTCTGCAGAGTTCAAAGGAGACGTGCTCAGGTGGAACTGGTGTAAATGGGAAAAAGCTTGTGTAACACCTGGTGGCTATGTCCTAAATATTGCTGACAAGGATTTAAAAAGCATCAAGAGCCTCAATTTAAAAAATTGAGTTCCTCTAGTGCTGATGAGTTATAGCAATTAAAGGGAATGGGGAATTACATTTTGAAATTAAATCATTTAATGATAAGTCAAAACGGTAAGTTCCCTCCTAGTGGGCAATCGTATCTCACTCCCACGTATATAAAACACTCCCTCTACTCTTGGTATCTTCACAAACTCTCCATCTTTCATACCGTCTCAAACAAGCACAACAAATTTCTCTCATCTCAATCAATGTCACCAACTATGGCGCAACCAACCTCCAGAATTAATACAAGCAACACTGAGGCAAACCCTAATGAGATTCTAGAGGTTATTCCACCTCGTATGATGACTCCTGAAGGATTTTTAGTAAAGAAACCTAAAAAGATGCATTCAAGACGACCTAAAAACCTTGGCTCAGGTCAAGCTCCTCCTACGACTACATCTGATGACCTAAATACAGAGGAAGCTAGACGAAAGCACCTTGAAATTGCTGCGATGTTCGCTAGTGCTCTCAATATTCCCACATCATCTACCATTAAGGGGACTGAGCCTAATCAAGGTGATCAAGTTGATGTCCCACACGATGTCAAAGCATTGAGAGACAACACTCCAGAAGGGAATAATAAGGATGAAAGGTCTGATAAAGGGAATGATGATTTGCAAGGAACCAAAGTTGCTGAGGTAGTAGACCTAGAAGAGTATTCTGGCAATGATCTTATAGCAACGATCAATCCAGGCATAGCCAAACGATTGATGAAAAGGAAATGGAAAAAGGTGGCTGACCAAAGCTCACCCAAGAAAATGGATGTTGAGAAGACTACTGAGCAAGAAGCTTCCACCAAGAAGGCTGGAACTAAGAGGGCTCGGGTTGGACCTTCCAAAGGATGGAGCAAGGTAACCATCAAGAAGAGGAAGATTGAATCAAGACCATAAAAAGAAACAGATTCTGATGTTGCTATGGATGTAACTAACACCCAATCTAAAAGGAAACCTGCTTCCAGCAAGCTGGCTGAAAATGTTCCTGAGGTGCCTATTGATAACATATCTTTCCACTATCCATCATGTGTTAATAGATGGAAATATGTGTATCAAAAGAGGCTGGCTTTGGAAAGAGAGTTAGCTCAAACTGCTCTTGACTGCAAAATGATCCTTGACCTTATTCATGAGGCAGGCTTGATGAAGACAGTCACTCACTTTCCACCATGTTATGAGATTCTTGTGAAAGAATTCATAGTGAACCTGTCAGAAGCATGTGCTGATAGGAAGTCCAGCGAGTTTGGAAAAGTATATGTGAGGGGTAAGTGTATAAATTTCTCGGACTCTATCATCAATAAGTATTTGGGGAAACCACATGCAGGACTGTCTGAACTTACTGTAACTGAGCATCAAGTGTGCCAAGAGATAACTGCTAAACAGGTCAAGAACTGGCCCTCCAAAGGGAAGCTAGTGGCTAGCAAACTCAGTGTGAAATATGCTATGCTTCACAAAATTGGTGCAGAAAATTGGGTGCCTACCAATCATAAGACGACTGTTGCTACTATTCTAGGACAAAAGCTGAACTCAACTATGGGACCTACATTCTTGAGCAAACAATGAAGCATGCTGGGAGCTACAGTGTCAAGGGACCTATTGCCTTTCCATCACTCATATGTGGAATCATCTATGGTCAGCATCCCAACATCATCAAAGAGAGTGATATAGCATGCAAGAGAGAAACTCCCTTGTCATTTAATTACAAATTGTTTAAAGGAATGCATATTCCTGACATTGATTTAACTTCAGCTGAGACATCCAATAAGGGTCCCAAAACCAAAAAGGATGAAGTCATGGCAATCATTAAAGAAACGTGCAAAGAACTGGAGGCAAGGAAGAAAACACTTGAAAAACTGCTACAATCTCTTGAACAAGATGAGGATACATACAACTCAGAAGATGCTACAAAGGGAGATGATGGTATTAGGGAAGATGGTAGTCAAGAAGTTGGTTTAGAAGATGCTGATGAATGCTCAGGGGAAGGAAGTGCCACTACAGTAGACAGCTCTGGAGAAACTGGCGGGGACGAGTCCAGCCCAGCTGCAGAAGAGGATTGATAACTTTCAACACACACCACTGATGGCTAAGGTAGTGCACAAAGAAGTCCTGCTGGTTGATAAGTTAGAATCATGTGAATCTTGTGTAAACCACTGAATTTTTTTTGATGCTCTGCTTGAGTTATCTTTTTTTGTAATATAACCCCTAACAATTGTCATGTTACAATGAATGATCTATGATACGTATTTAGTAGGATCCTAATTTGTGGCTAAAAAGGGGGAGAGAGTATTAGATAAAAGCATGAGCAGGTACATCAGATGGAAGAATTGGTTCAGATAACCAATATGTACCACAGGTTATGTGGTAGTGGTAGTAACAGCAGGTGGAAGAACAAGACAGCCATGAGCCATGCTTGAGCATATGTACCAGTGTGCATATGATATTAGGACCTTCATAGGTACAGGTGTAACTACAGGTGCTGCTGATGATCTGTGGTATAAGAACAGATGTTATTAATGTGATGCCATGTATGTTAGAACTAGGAGCTATGTGCTGAAGTAGCTAGGAGCTAATCTTGTGTGAGTAGTGTGCATCTCTTCAGGGGGAGTAACACAAGTGTGACTTCAGAATATCATCCTGAATGTCAAGACATCCAATACAGGCTAAATGTGTATGCTGTGAGACTGCAGAATGATCTGCAGGTTGAGTGTCCAACTGATTTGATCAGTTGAGGGGGAGTACACCAGAGTGTTACTAAATTAGGTGGAAAATCTGTAGTGGTTACTAACAGATGGTCAGCAAGGTGAGCTACAACAGGGCTGAGAGCTAACTGTGAGGACTCTGAGGGAGTGTAGCTAGGAACCTTCCTGCAGGACAGAGCATATGATAATTCTTCTGCTGTGTGTAAAGCTCTGATATAAGAACCGAGTGTTTTAGCCAAAAATTTGCCAAAGGGGGAGTTTGTAAGTGCTCTTGATTGGCTGCATTTTGTGGCATAAACACTAGAGCATGTATGTCTGTCATGTCTGTTATTAGTGCATACATAATATGGTATGTGCAGGGTAAGTTAACTTAGCTAAAAGCAAGTTACGCTGAATGACATACTCAATGTTATGACATAGGTCGTATGACATCAAGCGCAGGTTTGTTATTCTGGTAGCTAGAACTCAGGAAACAAATCAGAAGCTCAAGCTGGAATGCAGGAGACATTTTAGAAGCCCTAGGGGAACTAATATGTACCTGATTAAAGTGGAAAGCATGCAAAATACTGAAGAGAGGTTTTATTATGGATAAAACCTAATTTATGCATCAAGGCCCAAAGGACTGAAGCGGTTATAAATATCAGAAGGAGCAATTCTGAAGTGTAGCTCTTGACATAAGATTAGAGAGTACTAAGTAGAGAGTCCTTGTGTGTGAAGAAGGTTAGTCTTCACGTGTGAATTCTACTTAGGAATACTTGTAATCCAAGCAATTGTTTGGTTGATGATTGCATTGGTTAGGTAGATTCTAGGATGTGTCTCACTCGAAGCTGTGAAGCAAGAGTGTGTGAGTCCCTTGATCAAAGCTGTGAAGCAAGATCAAGGTGTGTGTGTAAAGTGTCTATTCATACTGTTTTGTATTGTAATTATTTGATATCACTGTTGTGTGATTGAGGTGGAGTGAGTGGGTATACTCAGGTCTAGAGTGTCTCTAGGTTGAAGTGTCATTGGGTAAAGATTAAGTGAGGAGTGTAAACTGGAGGTTTAACTCTGAATTGATTTTGCTAATAGTGAATTTCCTCCCTGGCTTGGTAGCCCCCAAATGTAAGTGTTGTTGACACTAAATTGGGTGAACAATTGCTGGGTTATTTACTACTTTACTTTATAGTTGATTTAGTATAGTCAGTATCCAATGTCACCGTGGATGTTATAACTTTGGCAATAACATCCATCGTGTGCCTGCCCAAATTTTCAAAATAGAATCTTACTCTTTCGTTTTTTCCTGTGGAGTCTCTTTTCTTTTCTTCTTTTGCTCCCCCAACGTTTGTTTGTCTCTTGTGGCTTATTTTCTCCCCACAGAGGTCTTGTATCTTGATTTTATTAGAATAATCATATCATTTTGTGGCCACTTAGGGCCAAAAATTGGGTTTATTTTTATATTTAAGTCTCTTCTATCTGGTCGAGACAAAGATGTCAATCTTCATAACTCTGGATAGAAGAAACTTAAATAGGGGCAGCTGTAATATCCTAATTTTTACCCCTAAGATCCCACTTATCATTTTTTATTTCATTCCACAAACAAGATCGCAAGCTTCGGTTCTCTTTCCTTACTCTGCGGTTTGTTCTTGAGAGATCACTAGGCACCCTTGTTTTCTTGTTTGTTTGATGTTTGTTTATCTTTATGTTTAATAACCTTAATTAAAATCCAAAAACATATTAGTTTTTTCCTTTACTAACTTTTTCAAGAAGAGGTTGGAATCAAGAACATCAATCAACAGTCCCTCAGATCGAATAAATTTTGTTTAAACAAAAGCCAAAGTTAATCTACAAGTAATTTGAAATCATCTGATCAAGAGTTTCCCAAGATTTGATTGACTATTATTCAAGAGACTCCAAGGTTCATGTGTTTATTTCCATGCCTTCTTTGACAAGTCAGAAAAATTGAGCCAGAGCTAAGACAACACATCAAAAGGCAAATTTTCATAAATTTGACTGTGTTAATCGATTAACACATTTACACATGCAAATGGTTAATCGATTAACCAGTGCATTTTTTGTGAAAATTCAGCAAATTCAAATTCTGCAGAATTTTTGGCACGAAATTCAAATGTTGCATCATGAGAATATTCTAGATCACCTCCTTTTTATTTCCTACCTCATCATAATTGATTCCCACCATACACCTTCACTAATCACCACTTGATCATGAATTTCTCTCGAAATTCAAATTCCAAGCCTAATTTTTTTTCCAAACCAAATTTGAATCCACCAAAATTTTCAAGTCTAAATCCTATAAATAGAAGTCTCATTTCTTTCATTTCAAAAGCTTTTGATAACTAAATTCACCTTATCAAATTTCTTCTTGACTCTTTTTTTTCTCCTACTACCAAATTCACCAAAGCTCTTTCTTCCTTTGAAAGTTAGTAAGTTCATCATTAGAACTTACTAATCTCTGAGCTAAACCTTCATCCATTCTCTTTTTCATCATCAATTTCAGTAGATCAAGGCTTTGGAGTGTGGTTCTTAAAGTTATTTGAAGCAATTTCAGATATGAAGTGGTAAACCCTCATTCCACCATTGTTATTCTTGATTCATCCTTAACAATGTGATCTATTGTTGATTCTTGTTGCTTGATCTTTAGATCTAACAAATTGTGTTTTATTGGTGGTATTTGTTATTGTTTCACTTAAAATTTTGTGCTAATTCTCATTCATGATCATGAGGTGTTTGAAGAAATGGTTGGATCACGGATGCTGAATTTTTTCAAAATAATTTGTTGTCTTAGCAGTGTTAATCGATTAACACATTTGCAGTGACAAATGGTTAATTGATTAACCAGTGGCATATTTGTGTTTTTTTCTTGTTTTTGAGGCTGTTTTGGTTCTTTCCTCTTCTTCTTCTATTCTCTTTCGATTTTTGCCTTAGAATACACTTTTAAAGGTCCTTTTCCTCTTTAAATTCATTGGAGTTAGGGTGTAGATGAAGTTAGATAAACATTGATTAATTCAAATTTATCTTTAAATTAAATTATTCAATTCAATTTAGGTACTTTGAGTTAATGATATGTTTAGTGCTTTAATCCACCAAGATGAGTGGATGAACTTAAAGATGTAATGATCTTGAAATTGTAATTCAATTTGGAATTCTCTCTTCTCTTCTCTTTTTTTCTTTTGATCAATGAAAATCTTCAATATCATCGGAACTTGTTTCAATTTCATGATAAAGATGAGATCGTTACCTATTTTCTTTTTGTGCGGTATTGCTTTCGGAAAGTGATCTACATATCAATTCTCTAGAATGCATTAGCATTAACATTGTTATTAATCGGTCTGAGATAGTCGTGGTTTCTACATAAACTCGATTACAATTGCTTAACATAGCGCTAAATTGTCTCGTAATCAGAAAATGATCACTCGTGGCTCAAACTTATGTTTGAAAGTCCAAGTATGGTTTATTATTTGTCTTAGGTCCATTACCTATGAAACTTGTCATTAGGAGGCTTTGATTTTATCAATCTTCTAATAAGTTTTTATTAACTTTGTCTTAAGTGCATGAGTTAACCATTGTTGATCATTTGTTCTAACGACTAATCACTAACTCACTAACAATATTATTGTGCTAATTTTGTTTATGTTTCTTTCTTGCTCTCTATCTCTCTTTTATTTTTATGCTCAATTATTATAATCTCATATCATGTTATTGTTTATGCTTCTTCCGTTTTTCCTTTGTCCACTTGGACCTTTAGTTTATGTTTATGTTCTTTTCTTTTTGTCCATTTGGACCAAAAACATTAATAAAGGCTTAAACCTCTAAAAAAAACTTTGTGCTCTTAATTGTGTGGTTATGCTCATGGATGGACTTAGAACTTGGACCTCTTGGGTTATTCTTAGACTCTTGGACTTAGAATTTGGACTTTTTCCCTATGCTTGGAGTATTATGGATCTTTGTCTTTATTTGGCTTTCTCATTAGCTTCCGCTTCAAATCGGATGGAATTCTTATTTCGCTAGCTACGAAGTGTACTAATATTTGGTTAGATCCTTCTTATCTCTACTTTTTATTTGGCTTTCTAGGATAGTCACTTCATCTCCTCCCCTTCTTAAATTTTCAAAATCTCCTCCCTTTTTCAAAAACCTTATTGTTTTCAAATTTCAAACCGCTTTCACAATAATACCTTGACTTTTGTCAAGTGATTTTCAAACTATTTTTTATTTAATAAATGTCAATCAATGTTAATCATACTTTGACCAATTTCAAAAAAAGATATAAAAAATACTCCACCTCATTCAAACTTTTTGTGCCTTTGTGCACTTTTCATTTTAAAACTTTTCATAAAGTTTAAACATGAGTCATTTTCATAGTTGAGATGTAATTCTCCTATTCTCCATACTATTTAAAATGTTGATATTTTCCACTTAGATGTTTAGTGACAGACTTGTTGATTTTTATTCAAGCAAAATCCTCCATCTTTAGGTGATGCAACTGTTGTCTTATACTTGTGGGCGACTAGTCATAGTTTTCTTCTTAAAATGATGACATGTCTTTAGATTTAAAAATTAATCATAACCAATATATTTTTGTTATTTGTACCGCGAACTACAGGGTTTTGATCTTATATTTCACTTTGTGTGTACGTCGATATGAGGCGACAAGTCTCTCTAAACACAAAAATCTTTAAAAAATAGTTCTCTTCTCACCTCCCCAATATCATTTCAAGCAAACCTTTTCAAACTAAAAAGCGTAGATATTTCTAAGGGCTCCTATAGAGTACTATAGACGTTTTCTGTACTAACTCCTTCTCAATGCGTAACCAACCCCCTTACCCAGATATTTGTTTATTTGTTCTTATTTTAGAACTCTTTAGGTTTTATTCGCTCTTTTTCCTTTCCTTTTGGATAAAATAAAAGTGCGGTGGTGACTCTTGCATTTTTTAGTTAAGTTAATCAATAGCTTACACTCACAAATTTCTTCGCTACAATGAGGTATGGGACATCGTCCCCCCTCCGCGAGGTCATCGAGTTTTTGGTACAAAATGGGTGTTTAGGAACAAACTAGACGAAATTCAACTAATAACTCGAAATAAAGTCCGGCTAGCGCCTCAAGGTTATAACTAAGAGAAGGGCATAGATTATGAGGAGACTTATGATGCAGTTGCCCGCCTCGAGGCTATACGCCTTTTGCAAACATATGCTTATACAAAATATTTCAAATTGTATCAAATGGATGTAAAGAGTGCTTTCTTAAACAAATATATTGACGAAGAAGTTTATGCATCTCAACCTCCCAGTTTTGAAAGTCGTGAGTATCCTAATTACATTTATAAACTTAAATGTGTTTTGTATGGTCTCAAGCAAGCTCTTAGGGCTTGGTATGAGCGACTTAGAAATTTGATACTACTCTCTTTATTAAGCGTCAAGGAAATCACTTTATACTAGTCCAAGTTTATGTAGATGAAATTATTTTTGGATCTACTAACATGCACATCGTTAAGGAATTTTCAAAGTTAATGTAGTGTGAGTTTGAGATGAGTTTGATGGGGGAGCTAACCTACTTCCTTGGACTTCAAATCAAACAACTCGAAAAAGGAACATTTATGAGCCAAACAAAGTATTACTGTGATTTACTTAAGCTCTTTGATATGGCAAACGCCAAATCCATTGACACTTCAATGCCTACAAATGTGATTTTAGATCGAGATGAGGACGGTAAGGTCGTGGACGTGAACAGGTATAGAGGTATAATAGACTCCCTTTTATATCTCATTGCATCTCAACCAGATATCATGTTTAGCGTTTGTATGTATGCTAGATATCAATCATGTCCCAAGGAATCACATTTGAATATGGTAAAGTGCATACTTAGATACCTTTGTGGTACATCCAAGTTTGGGCTTTAGTTATCCAAGTGAAGTGATTGTACTTTGGTTGGATATTTCGATTTCAATTTTTCTGATTGCAGATCGGATAAGAAGAGCACTAGTGGCACGTGTCATTTCTTTTCAAACTCTTTAGTGAGTTGGCATAGCAAAAAGAAAGTTTTCATTGATTTGTCAACTGTTGAGGCGAAATACATTGCAGTCGGTAGTTGTGCCCAAATCTTGTGGCTTAAATAACAACTACTCTATTTTGATGTTAAACTTCATCATATTCCTATTTTTTGTGATAACATGAGTGCCATAAATCTAACCAAGAATCCAGTGATACATTCACGCACAAAACATATTGAGATTCGTCACCACTTCCTTATGGATCATGTAGAGAAAGGAGATAGCGTAGTTGAGTACGTTGATAGTAAAAATCAACTTGCCGATATTTTTACAAAACCTCTCGCGACAGAACCTTTCATTAACATTCCTAGGGAACTTGGTGTTCTCGATATCTTAGATCGTGTTTAAATGAATTATTGCATGCTTTCTATCCATGCTTGTTTATATATTACGTAACCATGTTTGAAAGCTTAAGCTATGGGAGGGCATTCATGTTTCATCACCATTGGAGGTACTACCGTTCCTATTTATTTGATTTATCTTGAGTAAATATGTGTTTTATCTTAAGTGTGAAGTGTTATCTTGTTGCTTAAATGATAATTTTAGATTCCTCTCTTATTCCATATTGATGTTTGATATGGTATAGGCTTGTTATTTATGTTTCTGTGCATTATTCATATCATGTTTTTATTTTTTTTTTGTTTTTTTACTGCATGCGTCGACCTGTAGAGTCTGTAGGTCGACTCATGGTCATCAAATTACAAGCTTGAAAGTCACTATCTATCATGCATTGACCTAAGGGTCTCTCTTGCATCGACGCATGCTAAACCTTTAAAAATTTTGAAAAATTCATTCGTATGTGTCGACGCATAACAACCTGGAGGTTGACGCATCACTCGTGTTTTGTGAATTTTTTTTAAAATTAAAACCTTTCAAATGTATGTTTTGTCTTTCACCTTTTTATTTGTGTCTTGCATGTGTCACAACTCTCTAAACTCCTCCAAAACCCTAAATCCCTCTTCAATAATTCTAAAAAATTAGAGATTCAAACCTAAATTGGTGAAGGATTTCGTCTCTCTATAATTTCTTTTACTATTGTAACTGTATATCTTCATCAACAAAGGAGTTTATTTTCTTCTCCAGTGTCTACTTCAAGGGTGACTAGTAAAAGGTCAGGTAGAGCATCCTCTTCTCAATAAAACACATCTCAAACTCTGGTAAATGTTTTATCTCTACTATCTTCTGGACTTGCTAAGGTATATGAGGAAGATTTTAGGAAAATATCTTTTGTTAAGCGACATGTTTATTATCCTAAGGTAGCAGATAGGATGCATATTCTTGAAATTATTGATATTCTTAACAATCAAAAGTTTGATGCCTTTTTGGAATGTAGTACTAATTACAATAAAGATATGGTAGGATGTTTTATGAGGGTTTGAAACAAAAATTTACTAGGATGAGTTTACTTACAAGATGGGGGGAAAAGTTACAATGTTGGTAGAATTGTGTGGTGAGACTTGTTTGATATGTGTCCTCATCTTTCTCTTGATCTTCAAACAATTGATACTAAATTGGTCCAGAGTATGAATTAAGTATGCGTTGAATTCCATGCTTAAGGACCCTTATTCTGAGGAAGTTGTTGTAAGTGACTTATTTCCCAAGTCAGTCACAATTGGTCTGTTGAAATGGGAGGATCAAATCCTGCAGAGGATTGTCTCCCACATTTTACTTCCAAAAAAAGGAGGTTATTCACGATTTGATCAATCCGAAGTTCACTTGGTTTATCTTCTCAATAATAAGAAGAAGGTAAGTTGGCCTTATTATATTGCAAGTCGCATTTATGCCTTGAAGGAAAGCGGCAGAGGTTCATCCTTATGCTACAGATCGCTCATCCAAAACATATTAGATCATGTCAGAATTGTTGTGTCAAGGATTCCTTACATATCTCTTTTTGGTGACCAAGAGTTTAGTTATAAGAATATGACTCTTTTGGGATACATTTGGGACAGGCAACAAAAGACTTATGTGGTCAAGTCTAAGGGTTCAAGTGGACGGATTCAGAACTTAGATGAAGGTGAAGAGGAAGAACATGATGAAGATGAGGAAACTCATCCAATGGATACCGAGATTCCTTATGAAGGCCATGATGATCATGCTTAGATGAGTAACTCTTTGGTTCATGACATCAACGATAACAAAGGATGGGGGGCCTAACGTCAAAATTCTTGGACTGAGCAAGGCACCTCATATGTGCCTCCTTCTCCACACCAACCTCAAACTGATAATTCAACTATTCTTGAAATGCTCCAAAGTGTCGCTACTCAAAAAATTCAATGATGACAAGGTGAAAAGAGGAAAATAGAAGAGTCGCCATCGAAAGGAGACTCGATATAACTTTGTATTCTTATGCCTACGTATTCCCTCATTCAATGAGAAAGTCAGAGTCAAGGTAAGTTCGGAGAAATACGGGTGAAGAAAATGGAAGGGTGCTCACTAAGCATTTGGGCCCTTGTGCCTATGTATCTTTACTTAAAAGAAGTGAAGAATCAGAGCGTCCATAGTTTGTGCTACGGCTTGTTGGTTTTTTTTATGGACGATGCCAACATTCACATTCTAGAAGTTAGGTGTTTTGCAGCTTCCTCGTGGAGTCTTATGTGTTACCTATTTGCGATAGAATGGATGTAACATGCCCTTTTTGAAAAGGATTAGTTTTCGACATCAAGGAAAAATGCCACATTTAATGTGTTGGAGGTTGATTTTAGGGGTGAGATAAGTCCTCGGGTAGTAACCCCTTGTGGGTAGTACCCAATTCTTTATCTCAAAAGATTTATTTTTAAAATGGTGTGGCGAATATAGTCACGTATTCATATTGAAAGACGAGTATCGAGACCATGAAATTTAAAGTGAGTATCCTAATACTCGGAGAGGAAGAAGTCTTCACCCAAACCTCTATCTTTAGATCAATACAAAGAGAACCTTATTCTCTTATTCAAAAATGTTTTGATTTTGAATAGTAAGTGCTTTATAACAGTGAACCATAAAGGTAATGTCAAACACTCGGGATAGGAGAATGTCTTTGCCTAACCACTCCACAACCATCCAAGTTATTAAGAAAAGAAGTTGAAAATGCACTTGGTACAAGACCAAGGTTTTTAGACTCAAGGAGACAAAAGAAAGAGAGAAAATGTTTTTGAAAATAAAGGGTGGTGAATAGAGCAAGGTAGGTTAATGTCGATGCACAAGGCAATCGACTTACAAGGGTGAAATACATACAAGGTTAGTGTGGGGTTTAATGAAAGAAAGAAGAGATAAGAGATTAGAAAGAGAAGAAAAGAGAAACCCTAAGGTGTATCAAGTTAATCAGTTTGAAAAATGACTTGACGTTGGATCAAGTTTTATTTGTTCTTTATTTGAAAAGGTGTTCTAACCTAGTTCATTTTATCTTTTTTAATGAGCAAGCAAGCAAGAATAAGAAATAAAAGGAAACTAGAATATTACATTGTAATAGGGGAGAGGGACACATGATACCCACCAAGGGGGGAATGAGATGTAAAGTATGGAGGAGTAAGAGAAACGCATCAAACATGGGAGAGATAAGCAATCAAGAATTAATTTTAAGCAACTAAAGCAAGAACACTCGATTAAGCAAACAAGAAAGGCAAACAAGTATGCAATACAAAAAATGTTCCCAATTTAAATCAAAGCAACAAGGATGCATACATGTAAACACTTATGCACATTTTAATCATGCTCAAAGAAGTCACACAACACAAATAAAGCATTTAGGCAAAACCAAAACATTAGAGTATAAGCACACATGCCTTGATAAGTTAACCCCACATCAATAATGAAAAAGTCAAAACAATGTAAGTCAAACAAGATGAAAGACAAGTAAGGTCAGAACCTATATCATATCATTACCAACATATTCCAAAGATGAAAAAAGAAGCACAAGAGTAATCAACATGAATCACATCAATGGTTATGCATGTGTAAGCAATCATCTCATGGAAACAAAGCAACAATATTCAAGCATATGTAATTAGGGCATGTGAACAGGGAAGGTCAGAAGAAAACACATGATCAACAATCCAAAGTCAAACTCATGATATCAAAGGAGAAGCATCAATCACCAGACTCAAAGCATGTGTCAAAACTAAGTATGCAAGAACTAATGTCATCCATAAAAGGGATCAAGTGACCATGTTATAACATGCTGGTAGGATGAAGAGTGGTGGTGTGAATATCAAAGAACATCAGGCCCTAGTCCACTTGAAAATAAAACTCATAATTAATAAAACTACAACATGAAACACATCGTTTCAATTAAAGACATGGCAGGACACATTATCCCATGTTAGCGCCACATGGGACGGTCAAGAGTCAACCAAAATCCAACTTAGAAAAAAATCCCTAGACGCTGGAGCAAAGCTCCGGTTGTCATCTCCGATTGCACACGCTAGAGTTCAGATCAAAACATCATCAAAGCTTGCAAAATAAAACACCAATCTCAAGTATTTTTCATGATGGTTACGAATCTAAGCTAAAACATCATTTAAAACTGCTATATCATCATGAAAATAAGCCACTGAGATTTGATGCTCAAACTGAAACTTGAACCAACAAGAAGAACACCAATAGACGCATGCTCTAAATGATCTCAGAAGTTTAAATATGCATTAAAAACACCTAATGTACGTGTTACATGGGAGAATATGGAAGGAGAAAGTTACCCAAAAAAAATGAAATTCTGTAGCTTCTGATCTTGCCTCAAGCTTCAACCAAACTCCCCCTTTTTCCTCCTTAAGCTTTAATAATGATGACAATGATGAGAAAATGATAAACAACCTTTGTAGAAAGGGAATCGAAGAGAGGAAGAAAACTTTAATGAGAGTGATTTTCTAGGGTTCTATATGGTTGCAAAGTGATCTCCCTCCTCTCTTTTAGATCTTTATTGTGGTTGTTAAAAAAACTTGGTTAGTGATTTTTGACAAAATTTGAAACGTGAGGGTGGAAAGAAAAGGGCACGAGCCAAGCATCATGTAGTGGTCTTTTGTGGTTTATTTGTGTGTATGGAGAGAGAGGTCAGAAAGAGAGAGTGGAAGGGGCAAGCTTGGTGAACAAGTTTGTGGTTACTTGGCATTTTCCTCCTCTTGCGTAATCGACTCCCGGACCTAGAATTTGGTTGTTACGACCATGTTTTTATCTCCCTAAATTTTCCTATTATTTTCTTGGAATGAATAAAGTTCGGTGGCGATTCTGTTCGAACATTTTTTCCGCGTCCATCGCGAGGATCATATTTTTTGAGGTACGACACCAAGATGCCTTGATCCCAAGCTTTTAGATCCAAAGCAAAACATGAATGATTATGACATATAGGGATGCCTACATGATGAAAATGTTATGACATATAAGGTTAGGGTTAGGGTAAAAATGAGGGTGTGACACAGAGCATGCAACTTGAGCAATAAAACTTTGCAGCTCTTTAAGAACAAAGGTATGAATCAATACAGTGAGAAATTTGTGTGCATAATGAGAATTTTGATCTCTTTGCATCAAGAGTTTTGGGTCGGTTTGATGAAATGGCTAAAATCTCAGCAAATCAGCATTGTGCCCTCTCATTGAGCTTCAACACTCTCGACAGAAGTGTTCTTGGTCTGTATGAATGTCTGGATGCTCAAGGAGCGAATAATCAAGATCATTCATTCTGTGGTCGAGGTCAACCTCATAGGGGCCTAAGACCTTAGTTTATTGAGTTATTGTCTTGTCTTTGCATTTGATGTTGCATTTTGTTTTTTTTTTGTGTTTGCTTTTTTGGTTTTCTCAAGAATTATGTTGAACAATGTATGTTGTGTAATGCATTATTATTCCTCTATGATTCTTGAGCTATTTATTTCTCTATTATTTGCATTGACATTATTATATCTGGATGCTTGTTAATGCCATATTTGTTGCAAATCGCATACGGTTGTGTTGGTATGTGTATGATATGTTTACAAATGACTGTTTGCTTCACTCTTTGATGTTGTCAAAGGGGGAGAAATCAAGAGCATGTCACAAAGTTCAAAAGTTTATGGATGTGCACTCAAAAATTTCAGACGTTTATGGATGTGCATATAGTCAGGGGGAGAATATCCTTCAAGTACTCGATATTTGGGAAGGTTTTGCCATCATCAAGAAGGGGGTATGTAAGGGCAATGTTCCTTTCTTACTTTGTTTTAATGATGTCAACACTAGGATATTTTGTACTTGTGTATTTTGGGCGGTATCACCTTGTCTAAGCCATGCATTCATCGTTTACAAACGTGCATAGAGATCCATATACATGTGTTTAGACATTTAGGATCACACACTATGTGAAAAATAAGTTTTAAGTCAGTTTTAATGCATTAGGTCGACTCAAAATCAAGAAAGTAGTGTTTGTAACTTTCTAGCATGCTTGCGTCGATCTAGGACTACTACAGGTTGACGCACACTGAAATGAAAAAGTTTGAAATAGTCTCTGCCATGTATGCGTCGACACATGGCTCCTTAGTAGGTCAACGCATACTGTAAGAAGCTAGTTTGAAGTTTTTTGGCATGCATGTGTCGATACATGGCTTTGCTGTAGGTCGACGTATAAACTGCTTTTGTGTGTAGTTTTGCATTCTGCGTTGTCCAAGTCGACTCATAGCTTCTATAGGCCACCTCTCGCGCGTATTCACTCACTTTTCTGCATCTTTGTGTTCCCAAACTCAGTTTTTTCTATTACTCATTCACACACACACACACACACACACACACAGATATATATATATATATATATATATATATATATATATATATATATATATATATATATATATTCTCATAAACAAGAAAATTGAAAGATACATTGCTTTAATCTTCATCTTCATTCTCAGAATTGCATTCTTCAATAATCACACATAACCATCTTTATTGATTTGTGCTTTATCAAGAGTGATAACATCCAAACGTAGAATTTTGTAAATCTAGTTTTGGTAGAGATTCAGTGGGATTTTCTTGAATAAAGCTATTGTGGTTTTATCCCTCAAGATCTTGAGGGATTTGTGGGGGGTTTTCATAAATCTTTGCATTACAGATTTAGGCGAGTGAAGACTTGAAGAACAGTGGGTTCGGTCAAGTGAGTAACGGTAACCGGATGATTGTTTTGAAAGATTTTAGGTCCAACATCTTGCGATCGAAATTAGCCAAGTGAAAGACTTGAAGAACGGAAGGTTCGGTCAAGTGAGTAATGGTAACCAAAGGTTTGTTTGAAGTGTTTGATACACTTGATTTGGCTGGAATCAACGGGAGAGAAGTGGTTTGAGTCAACTACAAGAATTGGGTTTGATTGTTGGTTAACTAGGACTTCTCTTGTAATTGAATTGAGGGCATACGTACCCGAAGTGAGGACGAAATTAGGAAAACTGCCTAAACAAATCGGGTGTCGTTCAGTCACTCACTCTCTCTCTCTCTCTCTCTCTCTATCTATCTCTTTAATTTATATTGTTGAAGTTTGTGTGTGATCAATTGTTTGAAATATCTCGATTGATTTGTAGTGTTAAAAACTATTGTGAAAAACCATTGCAATCACTTTGATTTCAAGTGTGAAGAATTCTGCATTACAAATCAAAGGAAATTTGACTTGGTGTGTTTTGCACGCCGAGTGTTTGATATATTGATAACACACAAACTGTTTGACATATTGTCAATTCAATTTAATCTACAATTAATTATTGGAAATTGGTTCACCTTAAGTGGTTTTCATTTGAATAATTGATTGTGAAAATTATTGATTCTACTATCTCATCAAAATTATTCCATTCGGTTTCCCATAACCGATCTATCCAATAACGATTCGTTTAGACGATTTTTCATCCAAGGCCGCTTTCGCACAGTTTTGTAAAAAAAAAATTTAACGCGCAAAGTATTAAAAATTATTAATCTATTCAACCCCCCTTTTCCAGATCAGTGCCATCGTCTAACATTTCCTGTCATAATTACTTAGTCACTTATTGCCCAGACAATAAAATAAGAAGATGAAGGTGTTTGTGTTGAACATTATAGATTCAACAATGTCTATAAAGATCACATTCTCCTAATTTATGCAATCAACGATAATTTCAACATTCCTACTAGTCTATGACCAATTGTAAAAGTTTTGTATAAACTTCTAGTGTCAATTCTCAGTACAAGAGAGAAAGAAATGAAAACACTTACTTGAAATGATAAATATTTATTGTTATTCCTTACCTAGAACATCATAGTTAATCTTCCTCTTATCATTTTTAATTTCTTAAAGAAAATGATAATAATATGTAGAGATGAAATGACTTTCCTCATACCATATGGAAGTGTTCTTTCTGAAATTTTTTCTAAGTTAGTAATAGTTAATAGTGATACTATTGAAGTTGAGTGGAGTCAAAATATTAAATATGTCGAATAGTTATTTGTTGTCCCGTTTTTAATTAATGAAATATTTCTTTTCATATTATTGCATATTCGTTTTTATTGAAACAATTTTTTTTTGAGAATTACTAATTAACAAAAAAAAAATTAACTAAAAAAAAATGAAGATTGGAAGGCGCTAAGTGAGAAATCACTGAAAAAAATCTTAAATATAATTACTGAGATTCAAAGCTCGTTCCCTAATAGTTATGTTACCTCGATTTTTAAACAACATCGGGGTATTAAGTTTAATATTTTTTTCTAGAAGATTTGACGCTTACTTATTGCTATATTACCTCGATTTTATATGAAAAAAGTTAATTTTTTTTATAAAAAATTTAAACATATCGCTCCAAAGACCTATAAATTCAATTTTGGATATGTTAGAAGTAAAATATTCGTCATAAAAAATATTATTTATAATAATGATACATGCGGTCAATCCACACCCTAAAGTGTTTTTGTCTGTCAATACAAAATTTTGTTTAGATTAGACTGCATAATCAAACTAATTGTATTGGTTCTTCGCCAACCTATAACAATTAATATTTTAGAATTTAAATCAATAATATTTGTGATAAATTATTAAATAGAATAATTCTTCACAGAGTTTATGTGTCGTTATCCTAGGTAAGTTGCTATCCGTAGAAAAAGAAAAATTAATAGAATGCAATCAAACTAAAAAGGCAATGTACAAGTTTTGAAGTCTTTTTCATGTCTATATCAAAGACCTACATTTGAAGGGCCCAATGACACAGACGTAGATAGATTTGTCTGTTGCTCGTTAGGGTCGGTCAATTGGAAGGGACATATTATGTGGGAAAAGCCTATAATCAGTGAGTGTTAGAAATGAGGAATGGTGATGATATTGATATGTTTTGAAAGGAAAACCACTACTAATAAGATATGATAAATAAAATCACTTTCAGAAAGAGGTATTTGTAGTAAGATAAATAAATCTAAAAAGAGGTATTTGTAGTTAGACAAAAATTTGAGCTTGTTTTTGGATCTACAGTGATATAAATTGAGTTTTTTTACCAAGTATTTTAATAGTTTTAATATTGTAGATAAGTTAAAAACTTTATATTTGAATTCTATATTATTATATTAACATTCTTACAATATATATATATATATATATATATATATATATATATATATATATATATATATATATATATATATATATATATATATATATATATATATATATATATATATATATATATATATATATATATATATTCTGCACGGGGACAAGAATTGGTTTTGGTCGATGATATTGGACTCTTAAAGTGGTAGTGTTGATTTCAGTACGATGACACGAGATGAACCCGCAAGATCAGTGAAGAAAAAAGTTGGGATCATAAGTGTACATTGAATCTTGCGTGTGTCATTTATATGTTGGAGAAATTTCTATAGGGTTACGTATGGTTGAGCATTGAGCCTTTAACAGGTCCATAAAAGTTTTCCCCAAGGTTTGTAGATGCTTGCTAGTAAGGGAGTCTTTCAAAGTTGCACGCGATAACTTGTTATTACATTAGACCATAAGGAGAAGTGGGAAGGTCATTGAGAAATTAGAAAAGTAATGGGGAACAAGCACATCAAATGCCTCTCCTATCATTGAAACACTTCGCCAGTTTTTCAAGCGTGTGGCTTTAGGCTCGCAAGATAAAGCACGACACTTTTCTCTAGCGAATTCGAGTGCACTTGAGTTTACTTGTATTCCTAAGGCGAAATATGGCGTTGATTTGTAACTTTTTGCTTTCCTTTTATCTGGCCCGCTGCATGTTCTCCTATATATAAATGTCTATTGACTTTTGGAAGAAGTTTTTGCCATTTATGAGAGTCTATTTCTCTTTGTGAGAGTGAATTACTTCTTTCTCATGAACATTTTCCTGAGAGTTTGTCTTCTTTTGAATGAAGCTTTCCCATTCTACCATTTATTTCTACCTTCTTCACTAGATTCCACTCTCTCTAGGCACCCTTATTACCTCCCCTGCTTTAATTAGGCCGGAGATGGAAGTTACCACTTTGAAAAAGGAAGAGGCTTAAAATTTCATCAAGACATATACCATAATGTGTCCCATGTTCTTTCAAAGGCATCATTGTCATCATATATTAATAACAGCATAAACAAAATAGTATAGATAACAAATCTCAGCAGAAACATAATCTTAATTGAATTCATAAGTGTCATACAATACAAAACGAAGAAGTCCAAAACACACGAAATGAATAAATTGGACAAGTGAAACAAAAAACAAACTTTTCAATTTTGGCCCAAACTTCTGCCAGACTGAAACGTCACTGCCGACTTAGACAAGAGTCTGACCGCCACCACACTTCCGATCTCCATCGTCAAAGTCTAACTGTCGTAGTTCTTCCGGCCTTCGTCACCTTAGTCCTTTGATCGCAGACATACGACTTAGACACTATCGTATTCCGATCCTCTATGACTGTCTACACTCCTTTTCTTTTTTATTTGTCTTCTCTTTTAGAGAATTCAGATGATCATTGTCCATTACCACAATGGATCAGATGTCATCTTCACCTGCCATAGAATTCTCAAATTTTTGGGGAAATTACTAGCCGCCATCGACCACCTTCATCAGAAAACCTCCACATGCTTTTGATCCCTCTTATCGATTTCCTAGATGCTTTTATGAGTTTATGGTTTTTGCAATCATGAAATATGCTTCCCTTTTTTCATCATTTAAGGTTGTAAGGCATAACTCAACAATCTCTACTTTGACTTGAAACAATGGTGATGCCAATTTACCTATGAACTACCTTAGTGCTTTATTCTAATTCAACATCTATTATACAAGTTTTATCAAGTTCAAACTTGACTTGAATCTTAATCTTGTCATTGTCATCCTCATGCCATCAAATATTTTTTTCTAATTTAGTAGTCTAACAAGCCCACAAGTATGATTCCTCAACCATCTTTAACTCTACCTACTTTTTAATGCGTCCCCCGAAGGTTCTTATTTCTAAGTTTTATAACCCTTCAGCCACATCCAAAGCATATCATCCATTTCCCGCATAAACGTCCCTTTGAGATGGTATAACCTTTCTCCTTACGTTATCATAAGTCAAATCATAATTAGAGGCCTCTGTAATCATTTCCTCACTACTACTAGGATCCATATTAAGAACCTCCACCTCAAACCGATTCTTTTAAGTTAATAGTTTCTAAAATCTTCATCCATAGGTCTTTACTCTTCTCTTCTTTATGGGATTCACTAAAAGTAACACATATGCAATTGATGAACTTTGATCCTCTAGGTTTAACTTCCAACAAATCATAACATTTTTGAAATCACTATGCTCTCCCATGGTTTTCTTCTTATAGTATTGTTGATTGTATTATTGGTTATTGTTTAATTTATCATTTTAATAATTGAGTCTCTTCTCATTTAGATTATTGTGCATCTCTTGAAATTGAGTGTTTTTCATTCAAACATATTTTAATGCATAAATCAAACTCTTTAATTAATGTCGATCCAAAATGGTTCAATTCTGAAATTCTGGCAAGCACACGATGGATGTTATTACCAAAGTTATAACATCCACTGTGACATTGACTACTGTACTAACTAATTAAACTATAAGTAAAAGCAGTAAATAACACAACAATTGTTCACCCAATTCAGTGTCAACAACACCTACATCTGGGGGCTACCAAGCCAGGGAGGATATTCACTATCAGTAGAATTAATTCAGAGTCAAACAACTCAGTTTGCACTCCTCACTTAAAACCTATCCAATGACACTTCAACCTAGAGACACTTTAGACCTGAGTATTCCCACTCACCCCCCTCAATCACACCACAGTGATATCCAATTACAGTTACAGAAAACTATGAAGATACACTTCAACCACACACCTTAATCTTAATTCACAACTTTGATCAAGGATCACACACTCTTGCTTAACAGCTTTGAGTGAGACACAACTTAGGACCTACCTAACCAATGCAGCATACAGTTGCTTGGTAACCAAGTATTCCTAAGACACAATTCACACGTGAAGAACACATTTTCTTCACTCACAATACTCACGTGAAGAACAACCTTCTTCACTCACAAGGACTCTTAATATGATCTCTCTAATCTTCTGTCAAGAGCTGCTCTTCTAGGATTGCTCCTTCTGATATTTATAGTAGCAGTCAGTCCTTTGGGCCTTGGTGCACAAATTAGGTTTTATCCATAACAAACCTCTCTTCAATAATCTACACGCTTGCCAATTATTTCAGGGACATTTTAGATCGCTTAGGGTTTCTAAAATGTTTCCTGACTTCCAACTTGAGCTTCTAATTTGTTTCCTGATTTCTAGATACCAGAAAAACTAACCTACTTGCTGGATGTCATACGGTCAGTGTCATGACATTCTGTATGACATTCAGTCTTAACTTATAGTTAACTTATAGTTAACTTACCCTGAACACACATCATTATGTATGTCTTAACATTCAGTATGACATACATGTAAACTCTAATGTTTTGCCACAAAATGCATCCAATCAAGAGCACTTACAAATTCAATTGATGAATGACTCTCATCTGGTAATTTTGTCGAGCAGTTGCATTTTTTTTAAGCTATTTGTAGTACAATGTTTCCTAGTTTTAAGAAGAAAATGAAAAAAAAATGAAAAAGTTGAAGAAAAATGATGAAAAGACTTTTGTGAAGAAATTGTGAAGAACAAAAATAGAGAAAGTGTTTGGAAGGTTCATGGCAAGAATCATGCCATGAACCAAGTCATGTTTAAAATATTTCTTGACTGATATTACTTTCGTCTTCTGTATTAATATTTAGTATAAATACCCCCCTAAGTTCTCACTTTAGAACTTTTCTCTTCAACACTTGTTTTGCGCTCTTTCTTCTTTAGCTACCATAATCATACCAGCAAAACTCCAATAGTTTCAATGGAATCTTCTTCTCAAACAACTCAAACTACCGGCAACAACCCCATTGCCTTCGTTCTGTCAGAGGCTGAGGCTCACAAACCCCTTCCAAACCCCACTTCCACTAATGAAAATGTTATAACAGCTTGGAAGAAACAAATGATTATCCCCTTTGGGGTGGCTGGCAAACTTCATGCGTTTCACGGTCCTTACCCTCTTGGCAAGCCCAACCATGAAGTCATGCAATCGTTCTTTCCTGGCTTTCCTGCAATCATGCCTCCAGCTTTCCGCTAAGGTGGAAAACTTGATTTGAAGTTTATGGCGCCGAAAGCTAGGGTATTCTGTTCGATGCCCACCCCTGGCAACAAGGACTGTTTAGCCTGGCTGAACAAAGTTCAAAATAAACGTCAGGCCCAGTGGAAAAAATTTGGCATCTTCGATGCCATTCAGTTGTCGAGGAATGCCCACATGGTCAACCCATGTCTCCTTTTGGCGTCCATGTTCTTTTGGGAGGGTTTTACAAACACCTTCCAATTACCATGTGGCATGCTGTCACCCACCCTCTTCGACGTGGCAGCTATCACCAGCCTCTCTCCAGTGGACAAAACTTTCGACCCCACCATCGAGACAGAGGCTTCTTTCGACTTTGATCGTCCCGATTTTCATAATTTTATCAAAGACCACCACGACACAGATTCAGTCGAGGTGTTTGACGAGGAACATATTTCCCTCCTGACTTTGTGGCTCTCATATTACCTCTTTTGCCCAGGTTCTTTGCAGATAACAAAGAGTTATATCAACCTGGCTATTCAAATTCATGAGGGCCGACAAATGGCCCTGGGAAAGCTTTTCCTAGCCTCCCTGTATCACTCTATGGGGCTGGCATCTCTGAAAATTTTCCATTTCTACAACACCATCAAAGCCCTGAATGTGTCAGGGTCCATGGGGGCTGCTGTAACACTAGCTAAATGCCACTTTTGAACACCAACTAGGCCATCCCGTGTCGGCCATGATGGAACGACTGATCGAGGATCGACCAGTGGAGGGAGTTCATCTTGCTCTTATGACTACGCAGGAGACTCCCAACAAGACCCTTTTTATGAAATATCTTACTATGTTTGTCGAGGAAAATGTCTTCGTTCTGGGTATGGCCCCTTTTTCCCATTGAAAGTTTGGGCCGACTTGGTTCAGGAACCCCTTCCCTGGTACTTGCCCCAGCACTGCTGCCGTCTCTAACTCCATTTGGAGGGTTTTTCTAACCCCGACGATGTTTTCGTTTCATATCGAATCAAGCAACACTGGGTATAGGTTTACGAACTATCAGCCCAATTTGGTTGCCCGACAATTTGGCTTGTGCCAGATGTTGCCAAAGCCACTGGTTCGCCATCGTGACGACATCGTATGGGCTAGTCAAAAGTGTCACACCCCAATTTTTTACCATAAGATCCCACCTCCGTTTGCCTATTTCTTTCTCGTTTTATTACCTTTATACACTTGTTATGGCTAACTAATTTGCGCAGATGCAGTAAGTCCAAGAAGACCAGCCTTCTTTCTCACAATTTCGAAGAAAAAAAACAAGAGAAGCTTCAAGTGGTATCCCTGGGAACCTTAAGCATCAAATCTTCAGAGTAAAGATCAAGATTTGTAATTTATGGAGGTTTGAATTTAGACCCAATATTTATGACCATGCTCCAGTGGTTAAAGGTCCTCACCATGCGGAGACATTGTCAAAGTTACACGTTGAGTTTGGATTTCAAAGCGTGTTTTTGAAGTCGAGATTACAGGATCCTGTTGTGATTCGCGAGATCGGAATCGCGACCTCAACACTTTGTGTAAGCGCATTTCGCACTGGGATTATTGTTAGTGATGTTGCTATTATGACAAGTGATCTAGTTAACGCTTGATTGAATGACCACAAGGATTGAAGATCACCATTTAAGTTATAAAGTGTGATGCATATCATGGTTTGAGTTTTTATAGGGGATTGAAAATTCATAATATCACAAGCTCAGGAACTCTCGAGTATGGTTTATAACCAAATTAGGAAATACGTAAGACTCCATCATTCTTCAAATACAAGTCGGAATGCCTAAATTCTAGTATATATTTATACTGGTATTACAACACAATTTCGATGTTTATAAGGATACATGGCGTTTTGTTTACATACAGATACAAATTCTCAAACCATAAACATACAAGCAACATGCTAAAGCTATACAATCTTTTGCTAAAGTTATACAACGTCATTCAGATTCCTGCTCTCGAGTACGGCTCAAAGCGAATGTGCCGGTGTTCACCTCAGAAAAGAAGACACCTACGTACAACACTTCATAATTCCAAGCATTGTCGAACCCGATACATATGAGAAAAGGCTCACAGTGCCCTATTATCCACACGACCTGCACTTCAACAAAGGGAGTTGAGGTTAAAGATGTACTTCTGAGCAATCTCAACCAAGATGGATTCTAAAATATACCAGTTTCTCTATGTACGCAAGCGCCGGCTCCGAGTCTGGATCATGATTTTAGGACTGCTACAAAACAAGGAGATGTCAGTAAACCATCATCATTTCTAACGGCTCTCAAACCTGTCAAAGCAAAACACAACCGTTAACCAGAACACCGTTAAGGAGGTAAACTAAGAAATAAGCTCAGAAGAAGATAAAGACTTTCATCCCTCAGTTTAAACTCATCATCGGGCGGAAATTCGAGCAGCCGGAAGGGCGACAGCCGGGGTTGTCACCAGCTTCCTACCAAGCATCGAAGACAACGGAATTTCGGGCAAGCAGCAAGCAATTTTGGACGGTTTCCAACATAATTCAGAACATCATGAACAAGCCCACACGGTTCAGACCACCAAGTCATCATCACCGTTGAACATTTCTCGCCAATGGCATATAACCAGCAGCTGCAAATTTAAAGCCGAACCCTGAAAGAAGAAGAAGAAATTCAGTGTGCTCCTAAACAACTTAAGAATTCGTCACAGGCAATCAAAACAGCTGCATTTATCAGAACCATCGTCTGTAAGCACATCAGTTGCAAACACGCTTTTGCACGCAAGGATATTAGGTTTTTCAACATTTAAAAGAAAATAAATCCGCACACCGACAATAGAGCATTAGCAAGTATTCGCAAACAGCCGCAAACATTCGCAGGAAAGCAGAACACACCAGTGCAATAAATATCAGTAATGCATCAACACCAGGTAATGCCGCAACATCAGCAGGACAACGTCCATAGATATGAGTAGCTGCAGGCAGCCATTACAAGTATCTCTACGTTAGTCGTAAACATTACAATATCAATCGTAGAACGGACACCAACAACATCAGTTCACATCTGCAACGACATCAATGGTGGTGCCTCAAACCACATTAGCAGCAACACAACTTTTTTGAAGGCTAAGAATTGAGTACCAAGACAAGTTTAGCCCTCAGTTCAATCCATCATCGGGCGTAGGTTCCAGCAGCCAGAAGGGAGACAACCGAAACTGTCACCAACTCCCTACTGAGCATCGAACAAATTTAAAGCAAGTTTATCATAGGCAACCGAGATTATGCAGGACAGCGACGATCCTAAACTCCCGGTTCAGACAGAAGTCATCATAACCGTTTTTGAACCAGCTTCCAGCAGTGGCATAAGACAAGGCAATATCTGAAGTCAGCAGTTTAACGAGTTTCTTGAAAGGAGATGAGAAATGTCAGCATCAACAAGCGCAAACACCTACAGATAATAGGTATCAATGACAAGAGCAATGCAACAAACAACAAGCAATAACAGCAGTTGCAAGCAACATCGATAGCAGTGCCTCAAACAATACTAACAGCGACACAAGCATTGCCAAAGATAATGCGAGGCCTAAGAGCTGGGCAGCGAGACAAACGGAGCCCTCAGCTCAATTCATCATCGGGCATAACAAGCGGAAAATTCACATACGAACCCCTCGCAACACGTAGCGCAAGGCAGAAATAGAAACTCATCCCTCAGCTCAACTCATCATTGGGCAAGGAGTTTCGAGCGGCCAGAAGAGTAACGGAGACCGTCTCCAACTTCTTACCAAGCTCAAAGATAATCCAAGCAACAGAGGAAACCTGAGCAACAGAATTAAAGCAACGACAACCGTAGTTTCGCCCAGCATAGACTAAGCGTCATCATTTCCGGTTCGAAGCCTTCCTCAGAAAACTCAAGATAAGGCAGCTTCTGAACTTAAGCGTAGTATTTCCCTACGAGAAGAAGAGAAAAAGAAGTGTTAATATGAAAGTCAACAAAGCCAGCGAATATGTCAAAGATGCGAATCCAAAACATCTCAAATTAACACGGAGGAAGAAAGATTCAAACTTCCCAAAGTATAGCCAGCATGTCACCGACAGGCCCAGACGAAATAGGAAACAATTAAACGTTCCTCTCCCAAATCAATCAAGTGAATCAGACAGCCATCGCCCAAATAGGAAGGTTTTTAAGTGGATTTTTATGGAGGCCCATCTTCTTCCTCTATAAAAGTAGCGAAGCACATCCACAAAAGGGAATAAAAACCCTCATCGCAACAAAAACCGACGCACTCAAAGCTTAGACCAAAAGAGACTTGTCATCACCGTGAAACTCGAATCCTCCTCAGGATTCATCATCGCCTCGCCACCGCCGTCAACAAGTCGCCGTCGACTCTCGTTCATGGGTAAAAACTTGTTCTTTAATCACTGTTGTTGCACCCCAAATTTTGACCCCTTAGATCCTCGTCATCGTTGTAGGATCATATTCATTTGATTAACTAACCTTCACTCATTTCAAGTTTATCTTTGTCAAGATGCAGATAAATCAGGGTTCCATACCGTCAAAATCGAGGCTTCGATGGTTTGATCAATCAATGTATGGGATTGATTCAAATATAAACAAGATCAAGAATACTACATTGGGTCAAGTATGAATTCAATTTGAGGTGGTCACCCAAGAATTGAGGACAGTGCAGTTCAAGACACCCGATTAGGGTTTTCGATCAGGAAAAGTCAACTGTAGTTTGAATTTTGATTTAAAAAGTGTTTCAATGATGGGATCATGGTCCATTAAGTTCCTATGGCTTAGTAAATTCTATCCAAAGAGTTTCAAGTCCTCAGGATACCCAGATCATCAACAGTCGACTCGGTAGTCACCGATTGATCGTACGGTTGACCGAAAAGTAAACTCTTCAACAATAAGGAATTTGACTTCAAGATGTGAATCAAAAATGTTCCTTATGTCATATTACACCTTCCCATAAAATTTCATGACCATTGGATCAAGGGTTAAGAAGTAATTGCAAAAGTCGGGAATTAGGGTTTTGAAAGGGGCAAGACCATAACGCGTTAACCATACATCCAAATGAAGTGGTTCAAAGCTCATTGGAAAGCTCTTAACAAGTACTACAAAAGTCTCAAAGTGTTCCATGATCAAAAAATGCATATATTTGGAGTTATGACAAAATTCATTTCAAGAAGGGAAATAACTTAGAAAAATTCTAAGTTACTTGGCTTTTAAGTTTGATTTTTCAGCAACTTGGAGGGGTTTTTCAACCTAGTTCCATCTAGAATTTGGAAATCTCAAAAACATGAAAATTATAGAGCTACTTGAGGTCTTTCTAAATTGTGGTATAACTCCTCAATAGCATGTGTGAACAGAAAGTTATGGGTCATGAAAATTGGGGCTGCCACACTTGAAACCACTATGTCAAAATTTCTCAAAATTCAGATTTCCACAACTTGAGCTATCCTTAACCCTTGGATCATGATTCAATCTGATAATTAGAGGTGTGGATGAGTGAAAATGCATAAAAATGAGAGATGTCAAGAGAGAGGCAAGTTGCAAGCAACTTGTAATAAAATAATTAAAATGTGTAAGAGGAAAGAGAAACTTTTCCTCCAAGAACTGTGGCAGCTGCTCCCTCTACACTCTAAGCTCTATTCAGTCACCTCATGTCCATCATTCCACTTGATTTTTTTCTTGCCTTGAATCATAGAACTGATGTGTAGAGCTGCCACAAAGATTTTGGCAAGATTTCTTCACAATCTCCCTCCAAAAATGGCAAAATCCAAATCTGCCCTCACCTTCATTTTCACTATAAATAGAGGCATTCTCTATGATGTTAGACACACAAGAGCACTCTTAAAAACCAAGAGAAATCACAGCTCTCAACTCTCCTTTATTTTCTCAAAAAGCTTCATTTCTCCAAACTTCAAGATTTCCACCAAAATCTGTCTTGAGCAAAACTCTGCTCAAACTCAGCTCCACCACTTCCAAGCCACTTAAAACCATTTACACAATCTATAAACATTGTTTAGAAGGTGTTCATACACTCAAACCACCCAAAAACATCATTTTCCTAAAAGTCAACCTTCATACCTTAATATGTTGACTTTCATGCACTTTGGAAGCCAAGTCTTTACTTAAGGCATTTCCTACCACCTCAACACTTCCAACACCTCATATATATCATACTTCAACAGTACAAAGTCTCAAAAACCAGTTGGGAGGTTCACAACTCTAACTATCTTGAAAGATAGCCTGTTGCTTCAAGAGGAAGAAAGCTCCAAATCTTTGCCAAGGAAGAGGATCTATGGGTTTCTTAGCTTTTTAGCTTGTTCAAGAAAGTCTACAAGAGGTATGTAATGCTCAATCTCTTTCTTATTCATATTGCCATGTTTTACCATTTTGAGATTCTTGTTGTGAAAGTATAGTCATGCTGTCCCATATTGCTTCTTTGTCAAGAACTCATGTTTTATGGCTATGGTATTGCTTTTGTCAAAGTATATTATCTATGAATGGTGTGTTGTTGATATGTTACCAATATTGAGCTTTGTTGTTGTGTACAATTTGTTTTGAAGACTTTATCCAAGATTGGCCTTAAGGATCCAAAACATGAAATGTTGATATGCTTTCCCTAGATTTGTTAGCCCTAGTTTATTGATGATATTTGGATAACTTGTAAGTTGTTTCATGAGATCCCCTGCCCCTAGGTCATGTTTGAGTCTAGTTTGGCTTGTGATGATATTTGATACTTTTTGCTATACCATTATCATGAGTTATGAGTTAAAATGCTTATGGTTGCCATTTTGTGTCTCAAGTGTTTTAAACTATTAGTTTGTGTTTATATGATCTTGTTTGCCTAGTTGAACTTGTTGAAAGTATTGAAAACATGAGAGTTGGTTGTTAGGGCCTGCTGTGAAGTTTTGTTGTCTTGCTGTCAATGTTTGCAATAGGCATACCAGTCCTTATTTGGAGCAGTTTGTGTTTGATTAAAAGTTGTAGAATCACTTGCTAGCATGTTTAGAGGTTGTGTGTGGTGTGTGTATGATCAAACTGGCCCTACTTGTTCAAAACTATTTTTCATTCTCAATCTTGCATTTTCAAAACTCCATAATACCAATCACATGTCATATTCTATTTCAACCTGTTTTTACTTTATCCATGTGTATAGAATCTTCACTCTACATGTTTGAAACTTGTATGTGATGCCTAATTGCCTCAACTGTCATGACAGATCCTAATTGATTTTGAATGTTGGCAATCTTGTTGTTTTCATGCTTTATTTACAACCAGTAGGCCATATTATGTTTGGTGTGGATTTGATTTGATTCTTGTGCCTAATCTCATCTTTTGGCATGTATATGGTATGTGTATGTCATTTGTTTCATCATAGAACATCATTACTTGCCAAAAGCCCTGCTGTACCACCAAGTTATCTCAACAGTTTTTGCATTTTTAACCATCAACATGCCAAGTTCATTTCTGTGTGCATAAGTCTTAATTTCTAAGCATGATCTCTCTCATTTTTATGTTTGTGATGTGTGTATATTGTTTGTATGACCTATGTCTACTTGTTTCTCCATCTCACCTTCAAATTGCTTTTTCAAGCCAAAACATGCCATGACTATACCAGATTTTGTTCCAAATGCACAATGCTTGATTTCTGAGTGTGAACTCATTTACCTTCATATTTATGATGTGTATGTGCTATTTGTTAACATGAGCCCGGGTTATGGAAAACGTGGTTGACTTCATTCGTTCTCGTTATTTTGTTGGGTTTGGGGGAAGAAGTGGAGATTATCGAACGAGGATAAAGGATCTAATTACGTCGAAAGAATTGAACGAGGAGCCGTATGCGGTGAAAATCTCATGTACGGTTCTGTAGAGTTGCAGTAAGGATGACTTATCTGTCAACTTTGACACTATTAACCCGAAAAAACCAAACTCTGCGTTACGTAAAGTTGCCAGAGTACGCTTAACCTCAGGATTTGTAATTACTGCTTATATACCTGGTATTGCCCATAATTTACAAGAACATTCTGTAGTCTTAGTAAGAGGGGGAAGGGTTAAGGATTTACCTGGTGTGAGATATCACATTGTTCGAGGACCCCTAGATGCTGGCGGAGTAAGGGATCTTCAACAAGGGCGTTCAAAATATGGAGCCAAAAAGCCAAAATAAATTATTATTTTAGCCCCATAAGTTAAGTTATAAAAAAATGGATTATTAAGCTCATGTCACGACGAGGTACTGCAGAAAAGAAAATCGAAAAATCTGATCCAATTTATCGTAATCGAGTAGTTAACAGGTTGATTAACCATATTATGAAACACGGAAAAAAATTATTGGCTTATCGAATTTTCTATCGAGCTATGAAAAGGATTCAACAAAAGACAGAAAAAAATCCACTATCCGTTTTACGTGAAGCAATACTTCAGGTAACTCCCAAGATAGTAGTAAAAGCGAGACGCGTGAGCGGATCGACTCATCAAGTTCCCATTGAAATAAAAAAGCCACAAGGAAGAGCACTTGCCATTCGTTGGTTAGTAGCGGCATCCCGAAAACGTCCGGGTCGAAATATGGCTTTCAAATTCAGTTCCGAATTAGTGGATGCTGTCAAGGGGCGTGGTGATGCCATACGCAAAAAGGAAGAGATTCAGAAAATGGCGGAAGCAAATAGAACTCGTGCACCTTTTCGTTAATCCATGAACAGGATCTATGGTCCATATACACACATGGACCTAAGGATCCATACATCAAAGGGTATTTTTTTGGAGATTCCATGTACTAATTCATGATTTGACATGTACAGAATGAAAATCTCATTCTCGAGTCTACGAGAATTTTTATGAAAGCCTTTCATTTGCTTATTTTCGATGGAAGTTTTCTTTTTCCGGAATTGATTCTAATTTTGGGCCTAATTCTTCTTCTGATGATCGATTCCACTTCGGATCAAAAAGAGATATCTTGGTTCTATTTTTTCTCTTCAACAAGTTTAGTAATGAACATAATGGCGCTGTTGTTCCGATGGAGAGAAGAACCCATGATTCGTTTTTCGGGAAATTTCCAAACAAACAATTTTAACGAAATCTTTCAATTTCTTATTTTACTATCTTCAACTCTATGTATTCCTCTATCCCTAAAGTACATTGAATGTACAGAAATGGCTATAACAGAGTTTCTGTTATTTATATTAACCGCTACTCTAGGAGGAATGTTTTTATGCAGCGCTAACGATTTAATAACTATCTTTGTAGCTCTAGAATGTTTCAGTTTATACTCCTATCTACTATCTGGATATACCAAGAAAGATGTAAGGTCTAATGAGGCTACTATGAAATATTTACTCATGGGTGGGGCAAGCTCTTCTATTCTGGTTCATGGTTTTTCTTGGCTATATGGTTCATCCGGGGGAGAAATGGAGCTTCAAGAAATAGTAAATGGTCTTATCAATACACAAATGTATAACTCTCCGGGAATTTCAATTGCGCTTATATTCATCAATATAGGAATTGGGTTCAAGCTTTCCCCAGCCCCTTCTCATCAATGGACTCCTGACGTATATGAAGGAGTGTGGTTCGTTCGAGAAATTCCGACCGACTTCTCTATTTCTTTCTGAGATGTTTGGATTTTTCAAAACTCTATGGACATGCAGAAGAGATATGCTATTCCCACTCGGACCAAGACATAACTTTACTTGTTAAAATAACAATTAAGGTGAAGCAGAGTCAGGAACAACGAATCCCTTTATGAGAAAAAGATTCTTTTTGCAAGTTGGTTATTAGGGGTAGTTCCTACAAAGAATCATACTAAATGACATATACAATACTTGAATTGTCGATGTAGATGCTACATAGTTGGTTCTCATCCTTCAGAGACTACGAGTATAATAGGAACATCCGTCAACAAAAGGATCACCCTAAGATGATCATCTTGTGGCTATTGAGAACGAATTAAATCAGATGGTTCTATTTCTCAATCTTTTTTTTCGACCTAGGTTCTGTAGGAGCAACTCATAAAGATTGAGAAAAATCCGTCATTCACAACCACTGATGAAGGATTCCTCGAAAAGTTCAGGATTACGAATCCTTTTTTGTTTGATGAAAAGTCCAAATACAATGGATTCGGTCTTATACATACGCGAGGAAGGAAATACTAAAAGAAAGAAGAAACAATCTTCTTCTTTCTTTTATCACTTAGGAGCCGTCCGAGATGAAAGTCTCATGCACGGTTTTGAATGAGAGAAAGAAGTGAGGAATCCTCTTTTCGACTCTGCCTCTCCCACTCCAGTCGTTGCTTTTCTTTCTGTTACTTCAAAAGTAGCTGCTTCAGCTTCAGCCACTCGAATTTTGGATATTTCTTTTTATTTCTCATCAAACTAATGGCATCTTCTTCTAGAAATCCTAGCTATTCTTAGCATGGTATTAGGGAATCTTATTGCTATTACGCAAACAAGCATGAAACGTATGCTTGCCTATTCGTCCATAGGTCAAATCGGATATGTAATTATTGGAATAATTGTTGGAGACTCAAATGGTGGATATGCAAGCATGATAACTTATATGTTGTTCTATATCTCCATGAATCTAGGAACTTTTGCTTGCATTGTGTTATTTAGTCTACGTACCGGAACTGATAACATTCGAGATTATGCAGGATTATACACGAAAGATCCTTATTTGGCTCTCTCTTTAGCCCTATGTCTCTTATCCTTAGCAGGTCTTCCTCCACTAGCTGGTTTTTTCGAAAAACTTTCTTTATTCTGGTGTGGATGGCAAGCAGGCCGATATTTCTTGGTTTCAATAGGACTTCTTACAAGCGTTGTTTCGATCTACTATTATCTAAAAATAATTAAGTTATTAATGACTGGACGAAACCAAGAAATAACTCCTCACGTGCGAAATTATAGAAGATCTCCTATAACATCAAATAATTCCATTGAAGTGAGTATGATTTTATGTGTGATAGCATCTACTATACTAGGAATATCAATGAACCCCATTATTAAAATGACTCAGGATACTCTTTTTTAGCTTCTACAATTGATTGACCTCTTATATTACTAACTGCAATGAAAGAATTAGTGGATCTGTTCCACCAAAAATGGGAATGGGCTAAGGTTATGAACTTATAATTTATATATAATCTGATGAGCGAATCAATTCCATGATTCTAAGTTCATTCCATTTCGGATTAAAATGGAATAAGGAAGTTTTGTTTTTTACATATCTATCATTATTTGTGACCTTATATCAACCCTGATTACTCCTTTTAGCTTCGATTGAATCGAGAAATGAAATAGGTTTGATTGTCCCTTTCTTTATTTTGTTTGTAAATAAAAGAATATAAAATAAAAAGACATAGAATAATCAGAATTTTATTAAAAAAGTAAAGAAAACGCAAAATTAGAAAACCTATAGTAACATATAATAGTAACATATGAAACATCGAAATCATAATTCTAGATTAAAGAAAGAAACTTCAAAGTAAATGGATAAATGGAAGACATTTTTAATAGTAACATATAATAGTAACATATGAAACATCGAAATCACAATTCTAGATTAAAGAAAGAAACTTCAAAGTAAATGGATAAATGGAAGACATTTTTAATAGTAACATATAATAGTAACATATAAAATAATAAAAAAATATAAAATAAACATCGAAATAACAATTGTAAATAAAAACAAACTTAAAAGGGGGATAACTATGACTTTTAACTTTTTTATACGAAATTCCTTAGTGGGTTTCTGCCTTAGGATACTGAATTCAACCGTTGTGATCGGACTCTATTATGGATTTCTTACTACAGCCTGCATAGGACCGTCTCTAATGGATCTGATATATCTGATGTATCAGCAAATGGATCGTATCGATAATCTGTATCGGATGGATCAGATAGATCTATCTCCAATGGATCTGATATATCTGATCCATCAGATATATCTGCATCATCTGGATCTGCTGTCTGATTTCTAGCATTTGTGTTCCTTAATATTATTATATTTGTACTATGGCTTTCACTAGTATTTTGGCCCCTATCGCAAATGTAACTCTTAAAGTCCATATCACGGTAACTGGCATTGGATTTGTCAATATCCTCCCAGATTTGAGAACGAAGATAATTCCAAATGCAACAATTAATGGATTTGTCAATATCCTCCCAGATTTGAGAACGAAGATAATTCCAAATGCAACAATTCATGTTATAAGTCCAACTATCATCATTATAAGCATAATATATGTCATAACTATTATTATGACTATCCCAAACGGATAGACTTTTTGCAAATAGCAAATTATGATTATGTATGTTGTTCACATCTGCTGAATAGTCAGCATGACCATGACTATAACTACAATTTTCACTATTGTTCTTCCAGCTATGAATGTTATTATGCATATCAGTTAAACTAGATGGGTCTCCACCGTTATTTTCATCAATAGGACCAAAACTATCTATACCAAAACTATCTATTGATTTACTTAAACCACACCTGTATTCTAAACCTCTAGTAAACAGCATACCTCTAGTAAACAGCATCGAATTGAACCCTTGTCTTTCCATAGATTTTTATTCCTTTTTAAATTAAAATATTATATAATGAATAGTCATTGTTTTTTATCGAATAGTTATCAAATTTAATTTTAATTCGTATATTAATTTATTTAATAATTAATAAGTAATTGAAAGTTATATGAATGAACAATATATCCCCACCCAAGAACAGCCTTTTTTATTTTTGGTTTATGGCGAAAAACCTATGATATCGATTCATGTCAATGTGATGAATTGAATCGATATCATCTGGGACGGGAGGATTCGAACCTCCGAATAACGGGACCAAAACCCGCTGCCTTACCACTTGGCCACGCCCCATTTGTTATTCTATATAGATATTTACTTTTGTCAAGTTAGGGGGGGAGAAACTTGGGCCTTTATTACTTGGACCATATTCGCGATTTATTTACATACTAGAAAAAATAAAAAATTAGAGGGTGTAAATTCTTCAATAGTGGCCTCGATAGGATTTCTTATAATTTGGATATTTTATTTGGGGATCAATCTATTAGGAATAGGACTACATAGTTATGGTTCATTTACATCTAATTGACTCAAAGAACCTGATAAAGAAAAATATGGAAAGCATATAAATATATACTTTCCATAAATCGTCGAGAACCCTTTCAATCAAGTAATGTAATGATTCAAGGGGTTCTCACAAACAACAAACATATTCGATTCTAATTTCAATTTTTTAAATGAATCTAACGGGAAAATATTTTTTTGTATCTTTTTGATTCATTTATTCACAAAAATCATCCATCAAAAATGAGATAGAATAGCTTCAACCTTGTCAACCGAAAATGAGAAAATGAAATCTGGATAAATACCAATACCTATTATGGGTATAAGGATAGAAATAGAAATAAATAATTCTCTGGGCCCAGAATCAAAAAAAGAAGAGTTTGATGTATTAAAAAACTTGTATCCATAGAACATTTGCCGTAAGATAGATAATAAATAAATAGGAGTTAATATCATTCCAATTGCTGTTACAAAAGTAATTAGTATTTTCATCATGAAAAGATATTTTTGACTAGTAATTATTCCAAAATAAACTATCAATTCAGCAACAAAACCGCTCATGCCAGGCAATGCAAGAGAAGCCATTGATAAGATAGTGAAAATAGTGAATATTTTTGGCATTGGGATAGCCATTCCGCCCATTTCGACAAGATAAAGAAGACGCAGTCTATCATAACTAGTTCCTGCCAAGAAAAAAAGGGCAGCGCCAATAAATCCATGAGATATTATTTGTAAAATGGCCCCGTTGAGACCAGTATCACTTATAGAACCAATTCCTATAATTATAAAACCCATATGAGATACGGAAGAATAAGCGATTCTTTTTTTTAGATTCCGTTGACCAAAAGATGTTGCAGCGGCATAGATTATTTGAATACAACCTAATATCATTAACCAGGGGCAAAATATGGAATGAGCGTGGGAAAAAAATTCCATATTAATTCGAACCAACCCATATGCTCCCATTTTTAATAAGATTCCGGCTAAAAGCATACAAGTGCTGTAATGCGCCTCTCCGTGGGTATCTGGTAACCATGTATGTAAGGGTATAATCGGCGATTTGACAGCAAAAGCAATAAGAAATGCCGTATAGAATATTATTTCTAGTGCCACGGGATATGATTGATTAATTAATGTTTCAAAATTAAATGTTGGTTCATTAGAGCCATATAAACCAATACCCAGAATTCCCATTAATAAAAAAACAGAAGCTCCTGCAGTGTACAAAATAAACTTTGTAGCTGAATACAAACGTTTCTTTCCCCCCCACATGGATAAAAGTAGATAAACGGGAATTAATTCCAATTCCCACATGATGAAAAAAAGTAAAATGTCTCGAGAAGAAAATGGTCCTATTTGACCGCTATACATTGCTAACATCAGGAAATAAAATAATTGGTATTTTCGAGTAACCGACTGAGCTGCTAAAGTGGCTAAAGTAGTTATCAATCCTGTCAGTAAAATAGGTCCTATAGAGAGTCCATCTATTCCTAATCTCCAGTAAAAATCAAAAAAATGGATCCATTTATAATTCTCCGTCAGTTGAATTAGTGGATCATCCAATTGGAAATGATAACAAAATGCATAGGTTGTTAGAAGGAGATCGATTAAGCATATACAAATGCTATACCACCTAATTACCTTATTTCCCCTATGAGGAAATAAGAAAATTAAGGAACCTGCGGCTATTGGGAAAACAACAACTATTGTTAACCAAGGAAAAAAATTCGTGATAAAAACAAGATACACTTAGGCCAGAAAAGCCCATGCTCAAAATAAAATAGAATTTTTTTCTTTTTTATTTTGAACACGAGTTTTTGCCAGTAAAAAACGTATTCGTGTGGTGTTTTTTGAAACGAATCAATAAGCGAGACCCATACTTCGAGTTGTTTCATGCCATAAATAAACTCGAACACTTAAGAAATCCGTCGGACAAGCGGACTCACACCTCTTACAACCAACACAGTCCTCTGTTCTTGGGGCAGAAACTATTTGCTTAGCTTTACAGCCACCCCAAGGTATCATTTCTAATACATCTGTGGGACAGGCTCGGACACATTGAGTACATCCTATACATGTATCATAAATCTTTACTGAATGTGACATTATCTATAGTAATTTTGGATGTTCAAAAATGCAAATTATCGATCTAGTAAACTCGTAAATGAATCGTATATTTATATACCAGATGAATCAATGATTTGTGATAATATTGTTAACTGTTAATAAAAAAAGGCGTCTAGATAAATTTACAAGAGGGAATCGAAGAGGACCAGGATACTTTCATTTCTTATGATTTAGGCAATGTAAACATGATATGATCATAAGTTGTGTCGAATAAATACTCAAATGAATTGATTAGATTCATATTACACTATTTGAAATTCTACTTTATTATTATAGGATTAATGCTATTTATTCAACAGATTCGATTGATTGATACGGGTTGATTTTCTGTTACGAGCAATTGAGGAAACAATAGCCAGTCCGATAGCCGCTTCAGCGGCTGCAATAGCTATAACAAAAATTGAAAAAATATTTCCTTTTAATTGGCGATTATCAAAAAAATCAGAAAAAGTTACTAGATTTATATTAACTGCATTCAGTATAAGTTCAAGACACATAAGGGCTCTAACCATATTTCGGCTCGTGATCAATCCATAGATACCAATAGAAAATAAATAGGCACTCAAAACAAGTACATGTTCGAGCATCATTGACCAACTCCTTATAAATTTGGATTCATTAACAAAAGAATATATCGGCAATAAAAAAAAAAGAATTTCTACATAAAAAAAAAACTCTTTCACTTCACATAGAATTCAACAGAAATAAATGTGAGAAAATTGAAAAAAAAAGAATCTTGATTTCTATTACTAGTTCTCTAAAGATTTCTTACTGGCGAGCTACGACAATTGCACCTATCAAAGAAACTAAAAGAATTATGGAAATTAGTTCAAATGGAAGAAAGAAACTTCATATTCATAGAAGTAAAAATATGAAGAAATAGAATATATATATATGCCTAAATACTTTTTTCTATGGATAAAAGATCTAATTGATAAAGGAAGGCCAAACTATTTTGAAAACCACAACAGTTGCACACACTTCACCCTTTTTTTTGTGTAGCTTTGAATTTATTTCATAAGCATAGATAGCCTGTTTTGGTTTGTATGTGTATGAACTAGGCCCCTTTTATGTTTGCCTTGCCATTTTCCTCCTGCCTGTCATGACAGCCTGCTACCATGTATGATACCATTGCAACTTGATAGCTAGTTGGTGTTGTGTGCATTGTTTGGTCAATCTTAGGTTGTAATATCATCCATAGACATATTTGAGACTTGTGTGTGGTATCTTTTTAATCTCAATCTGTTCCAATCATGTTTGGTTCAAATTATGCATTTTCATGCTTAAGTGAGCAGTTGGTATGTGACTTTCATTTCTATGTTATTTGTGGCTAATTTTGAAGTGTAGGCACACTTTATAGTATGTTTATCGTTTGTGTGTGAGGTCTTCTCAATCTAATTGTGCATGTTTCTTGACTTGGCTTCCAATTTGCATCTTTCAATTTCATTTTACTTGACATGACAATTCTGTGTTGGTGCATATGTTTTGGTATTGGATTGTTATCCTCGTGTTCCTCTTTACATTTTATCTGGTTTGTTTGAGATACCATGAGACTTTCTTGTTCTGTTTTGATCAATGTTGGATTTCCATCTATGTTTTGATCTTTGTTTGATTTCTGGGCAGCAGGGCCACCTTGGCCCTGGCCTGTTACTCACCTATTGTCTTCATCATCCTTGACCCCTTCCCTTTTCACATTTGGATTAGCCACACTTATGCATGATATAATTGTTTGTCTGTGATATCTGTTAACAACTTGGTTTTGAGTTGGAAGTCATTTTATTCATTATTGTTTGAAAGCAAGCTCACTCTTTTCACAAGTTTCATAACCTATGTTGTCATTACTTCATCCTACTGCTTTTCTCTGCCTCAGCATTGGTGTTTGATTTGTAAGCATTTGAGAGCATCATCAATAACATGCTTAGAACTCATAGGCCATATGTTTGATTTGAACATTTTCCATCTGTTTTGACAGCTTTCCTTCATTATCATGTATATGCTTGCAATTCATATGTCTCTTTTGGATCCAACACTGTTTTGATTTATATCTTTGCTAAAATTCATTCGCAATCATGTTTGTAGCTTGCTCACACCTTTCATTAACCCTAATTACATCTGGTTTGATCCATGTTCATCAAAATTCATTTCATGATGCCAATATGCATATGCTATCGTGTTTTAATTTGTGGACTTCATTTCAAAATTTTGTTGATACCATCATAATCCTTGTTAAAAAACAGTCATGTTTGATTAAAATTTCACAAAAAAAGATTAAGTTTTAACCAAGTTTGGATTCTTCACGTTTTTGGTTTGGTTGGTTTGTTTGTTGCCCAGAATATCCATCATATCTAGTGTTATCTATTTATGGGGGTGGCTAAATACACAAATGTATAGCCACCCCAGTGGTAAGACACTTGCACGCTTTGTACCTTTCACTTGCCTAACCTGAGTTCGATCCTTGGTGATCAACTCTTTTGGTTTTTATTTTCATGTGCCTTGTTTAAATTATTTTCTTCTCTCTTTCCATCCCTTGCCAGCGCGCGCCAGGTGCCCAAGTGGCTAAGTGTTGTGTTGGTGAACACAAGGGAGTGGGTTCAATCCCTACCCATGCCACTTATTTTTATGTGCTTGTTTCACTTGTTTATTTTATTTTCATAAAATCTTTGAAACTTCAATAATTCATAACTTGTTCATTTTCATTGTTTTTAACCCGTTCTTTTTGCAAATAATTCATTGTAATGTCTATTTTCACTTAATCGATTAAAATCTATAATTTTTTTGTATTTACAAAGCCCTTTTTCCCGCTTGTTAGTTGGTTCATTCTTAGGTCGTTACCTTGCGTCCTGACGATTTACTTTCATACCATGCTTATTTTATCTTGTGAGATTTATTGACATTGGATTTCTTTATGTTTGTTAACATGTTGAGACTTTATATCTTGTTGGTGGTTACCATAAAATTGTTGTTCTCTTCCTGAGTCTTAAGATTTAACTGTTATGATTAGTCTTTGCGTATTCGATTGTCATCAATGTCTAATTGTTGTTACATTTGAGCTTATAACATGACCAATTTAAGTTGTGACTTATTTATATGATTGTTGTTTTCATATTTGTTAATATGTCTCTTGGTTTGTTACCTTCATCTTTGTTAAGATATATGATTCTTGGTTGTAACCATTGGTTCTATTTAATCCTTGCCTATTGTAATATGCATGATTGGTTGGTTGTAACCATATCCTTTATATTCTCCAGCTTAATTGTTTATTGCTTTGTTAAGTATTTCTTCCCCAAGTAATGGAACTTTTTAGTTCTCATCCAAGTTGCCTCTCCCTCTCCTTCCAAAGGAAAAGTCTCTCCATTGACCCTTGTGTCATGGATAGTTCATTACCCGTTCCCTTAACTTTGTGAAGTCATCTTAAACCCTAGCTTAGTTAAGTTAGAACATATGAGCCATTAGACTTTGCCCTAAGTCTAAAAAAAACCCATTTTTACTAGGAGTGTTCCTTCAACTAGAACCCTAGGAAAGAGTTCGTAAACTCTATGTAAGAATCATAATAATGATTACTTACTCCCCTTTTGAGTGTTGCAACATAGATTTAGAGAGTTTTCTTAAACTCTATACAAACATTGTTGTGTTTGTTCCCCCTTGAACTTTGATCATAATCAAGTGTTCTTCATCCCTAGTGAGGTGAACTACGATTGCTCTGATTCTGTCCTTGTTAGGATACGTAGGTAGAGGACACGATGTCTTTATGAGCAAGCTTAGAAACTATCTTTAGGTCTTTACCTATCACCCTTAACCTTTACCCAACCCCAAACCTTAGCAAATATTTACCAAACTTAGAATGCAAACAAACAAAAGGTTCTTGTAGAGTACTATAAATGTTTAGGATGTGAAATACCTACCCTAGGCCTAACCAACCCCCGATCCCCGAATCTCTTAGCGTTGTTGTTATATCACGCAAAAGGTTATTTATTTCTTTAGACCTTTCCTTTGGATAAATTAAAGTCCGGTTGTGAATTTAAGAATTAAAGATTCAAGTTAATCAATAGCTTGGTACCACGATTCTCACCGCAACAACTGTGCATGTTTGTTTTTTTGTACAGGCAATCGAAGACGAAGAACGGAGAAATGACGAAGAGAAGAACGGTGGAGTAAAAAAATGACGAATGAAGAAGCCGATCGGAGGGAGAGAGATGCGAAAAAAGAAGAAGAAGATCAGCGGCGAATTGGAGAGGAATTGGGGTTGGGGTAGATTAGGTTTACGTTTCAAGTTTTGTTGTAATGCTGTAATCATATGCCTGCACACCCACAGACACTATAATACACCCTCACACACAAGCCGTTGGATCTCCAACAGATCCATCACGCAAGATCTATGCCATATGCCCGCATACCTATGATACACCTCCATTGCTTTACCCCACACAATCCATCCGCCTTAATTGTCTCTCAATTAACCCCTAATCAGTTTTTAATCAATCACTAATCATAATTAACCTTTTTTTATAACCAATTAATGTAATAACCTTTTTTTTAATTAAACAAATTAATAAAACCTATTTTATCTAAATTCCACCCCTTTTATATTTAACTTTTTTTTGTTAAAACAACCTTTTTTACTAATATTCCAATTTATTCACTCTTCTACTTAATTAATTTAATAAACCATTTCTACATAACAAAAAAACTATTTATATTTAATAAGAAAACCTTTTAATAAATCAAATCTCATTTAAATCTATTTCTATTTAAAAAAACTTAATTAATTTATAAAACTTTAATCAATCTCACTAAAATAATCAAGTAATTTTCTCGTAAAATCGATCCATATAATCTAATTCAACTTTTTTTCTTAAAACAAAATAATACATTTTTTCTTAAAATCAATCCAACCCTTTTATTAAAATCAACCTCACCAAAAAGTATCACTTTCTCATAAGTATAATTCAACTAAGATTGCTAATCTCGCCTAAAATTAATCAACGCCGCATAAAATTTAATCATGCACGCTTCCGTCTCCGATTCGTTCGCACACTCACAATTCACACACTTTAGCGCTTTCATGCGTTTGTGTATGCTTTATTTATCTTCCTTTACCTTATCCTGCAATTTATCTTATCGTATTGCATCGCGTCCAAAGGAAGAACTTGTGCATAATGTAAAACTTGCACGTATGCGTATCATTTGCATTATAATCCCCGTTGATCCTTGATCCCATTCAATTCGATCTTTTAAGATAGATCCTACCCCATAGGATGACCTTTTATCTTTACAACTTAAATGAACAATCTTTATCAACTCAATTCAAAAATATTCAAACACAATAGAGAATAAGACATGAGTCATCTTAACAGTCGGGATATAAATCTCCTGCCTCATAACAATACAATCAATTTTCCTAGAAGTTATGGTGGCTAAGTCAAGTCCTCTCCTTCGAGATGAGAAATCGTCTTTTCTCCTAGACCCAATCAATTAACTACCTTATCCCGTAGGAACTTTGACCACAGTCAAAGAACTCCTCAAACCCTATAGGGGAACTACAGATACTCTGATTCCATTCCCGTCAGGATATGTAGGCACAAGATACGATATCTTGTCGAGTTTACTTAGAAATAAACCCCTAGGTCTCTTATCCTTTAAGCAGATAACCCTTAGCAATAAACAACAATAAAACAAGAGGTTCCTGTAGAGTACTACAGAAACTTAGGATGCTAGCACCTTCCCTAAGTTAACCAACCCCTGCACCTATAACTCTCTAACCGTTGCATTTGCATTGCATTGTGGGTAATTCGATCTTTTTCCCTTCCTTTGGACAAATTAAAGTTCGGTTGCAAATGAATTAAGATTCAAGCTCATCAATAAATTGGTATCAAATTTCACCGCGACAGAAATGGCGACTTCACTGGGGACCTCTTCAGTGGGTTTCCCTAACTTATTTATTTTTGCTTGTTTATGTGATTATCTATATATTTGTATTCTATTGCTTTGGGTTGATATCTTTGAGTGGTGAGACAAAGTCCTACACCCGGACTTAAGTGAACTTATGATAGGATGGTGATATATTCGACAAGGCTTATAGGGAGTGAGTTCCGACCAAGTTAACTCGAGAATCACCGCTCAATTGAGACCCTTTCTAAAATGGTTTGGTTGAACGAGTATAGTCGTGAAAACTTTTACTATTTTTGATTGGATTCCATGATATTGAGGACCGTAGTTACCTTTAACCCCACTTTGGCCTTTATTAGGACGTAGTGCGAGGACTGTGAGGGAGTAGTCCCGAAATAATTGCTACGCGATACTACACTCAAAAGAGGTTCTCTTGAGAATATTATTAAGCACCGAGTTAGTCGGAAAATTGATAATATCCTAAAGATGAACTAATGACTTTGGGGACCTTCTTAGAACCTTGTTTTGCAGGTACAATCAACCTTTAGTCCTTGTCCTTTGGGAATGGGTATACCCTTTGCTCCATGCTCGTTGCAAACCTAGGACCTTTTTGTTTGTTTACATTTGTGTCCTTATGTGCTTACTTGTGTTTGTTGCACCCATATATCATCATACTGCATTGGACTCCATGGGATTTACCTTTGTTTATGAACATTGTAGGACACTATGGATTCCAATAGAAGAAATACTTTGAAATATACTTTTAAGAGTCCCAAATTGGGTGACCTAAGGAAGTTGGGAGCTTTGATTAAAGACCAAGAAAGATTCAAGAGCAAGTATGGGAAGTTACTACCTTTGTTGAGTCGTGGAGTGAATGAGAATCTACTTTCTGCCTTGCTACAATTCTATGACCCGGTTTATCATTGTTTTACATTCCCGAATTATCAGTTATTGCCTACCCTAGAAGAATACTCTTATTTGGTTGGTCTACCTATCTTGGAAGAGTCTCCTTTCCCTTTCTTAGAAGGCAACCCTAAGGAGCAAGAAATTTCTAAGATCATCTACCTAAAAGTGTTTGACATCAAGGAAAACCTGGTTACCAAAGGTGGGACTTTCGGTCTGACTACAGATTTCTTAATCGAGAAAGCCCGATATTATGCTGATTACACGAATATGGTTCCATTTGAAACAATCTTTGCCCTACTTGTTTATGGAGTGTTTCTATTCCCAAGTTTTGAAGGTTTTGTCGACCTCAATGCCATCAATATTTTCATGAAGAAAAACCCATTTCCCATTTTATTGGCTAACACCTATCATTCTGTGCATCTCCGAAACCTTCATGATGGAGGGATGATCAACTGCTGTGTTCCCTTACTGTACAAGTGGTTTATTTTGCACTTGCCTAAATATGTTTCTTTTTGGAACCTTAATAGCGGATGCTGGTCAGAAAAGATTATGGCTTTAACTCATTCAGACATCGATTGGTATAGCCGTGAGTACGATGGGATTCTAATCAATGATAACTGTAGAGATTTTGCTAACATACCCTTGCTTGAATTTGATGGAGGTGTCGTACCTCAAAAAATCACGGAGACATTTCGGAGAAAACGACCCTCGCGCAAAAGGCGCGGAAATGCGGTTCGACAGAGTCGCCACCGAACTTTATTTTTCCCGAATAAACGGGAGAGGAAAATATCGAGAAAACCTCTTAAAACGAAAGGATAGGAATAGGGCTGTCGCAACCAAGTTCCGGGTTCGGGAGTCGGTTACGTGAGGGGAAGGTATTAGCACCCCTCACGTCCGTCGTACTCGACGGGAACCTCTTAAGGTATTTGTGGGGAGTGTTGTTGAGGTTTACTTGTTTTCTTCTCGTTGTTAAAGGTAGAATTGGTAGGTTAAAAGGTTAAAGACGGAAAGGAGAGATGGGTGGTTAGACAATAGGGTGCTCGCCAAGGATTGGGGCCCTTGTGCCTACGTATGCTCATTCGGACGAGAATGAGAAATCAGAGCGTCGTAGTTCGACTACGGGAAAGGGTGGGAGAATGGTGGACGGAATAATGGAGGAAGATAGAAGTGTGGAATAGGGGAGAAAAATGGAAGTGTGCTCGCCAAGATCATCGTAATCTTGTGCCTACGTATCTTACATTCAGACGAGAATAAAGAATCAGAGCAGTCGTAGTTCGTGGAGACGACCACGAAAAAGATGAGGTTTGAATTGGTTTGAAGTTTGAGTTTGAGACGAAAGGGTGACTGACAAGCAACCCAAGAGCGCGTCTCAAGAGCTTGTCACTCAAGAATTCAAGGAATGCGAGATTCCAAGAACTCAGTTCTTTCGGGAATTGACTGAATAAGTTGAAGATAAAGAGTTGGATGTTTTGAAATCGAAAGAATGAACTAATAACAACTCAAGGGCGCGCCTCGAAAGTTACTTATTCGAATATTCAAAGAATGCTAGATTCTGAGAATATCCCTCTTTCGTAAGTTTTAAAAATATTTATGAAAGGATCGAATCGAAAAAATGGCATGCGAGGCGAAAAGGAAATTGGTTTGGAAACGGCTCGACGATGTGTCGAGGATTTGTTTGAAGATGGAACTGACTTGACGACGTGTCAAGGGTTAAGATTGTGAGAAACGATATTAGTCCCTAAGGGTGCCTCTAATATCGAAACCACGAGGAATTGTGAAGTGTGTGCGAAATGTCGATGGTTGCGAATGCGTACGAGCATTCGACTTAGGAGGATGTTTGAAAATGTTTGAGTTTGAGAAAGTCGAAAGGTTGAGTGAATAACAACTCAAGAGTGTGCCTCAAGAATTACCCACTCGGAGATCCAAGGAATGCTAGATTCCAAGAACCTCTTTCTTTCGAAGTTTTAATCGAAAAAGATGTTGAGAAAAGTGTTTGAAAAAATCAAAAGATTGAGCGAATAACAACTCAAGAGCGTGCCTCAAGAATTATTCACTCGAAGATCCAGGGAATGCTAGATTCCAAGAATCCCCTTCTTTTGGAGTTTGATAGAGGAAATATTTTGAAAATGATTTGAAGCGAAATGGGGTATGAAAATGATTTATAAATGTGTGAGAAGAATACGAAATTGACTTTGAAAAAAAAGATTTAAGAGAAATGATAATTATTTGATAAATAAGACGTCGGCCTCACAACCAAATAATCAGGTATCATTTGGATGCTAGATCCAAACAAAACACCTTATTCATTCGGAAAATGTTTGGATGAACAATGGAAATATCACACAGAATGCTAGATTCCTATGATATTTCTTTGTCCAAAAGAGTGTACTAAAAGTCTAACATTATATTACTTAAGGCGTACGCCTCAATAACAATCGTCCAAAAACCCAAGAAGCGCTAGACTTCAAGGATTTAGTTTGCTTTGAAAAAGTACTCAAGGTGAGTCGAGGTCGATGGCGAGGCTTTTAAAGCACTCAACTTACATAGGTAAAAATGACTCGATAAATCGAGAATTATTTTGAAAAAATGGTTTAACAGCATTAAAGCATTAAACAATTCAAAAGCCATAAGAATATTACTTTTCAGGAATTGGGTACATCGATTTGAATGGGAATAAGATTTTAAAGAAATTAAATCAAAACCTTATTGAAGGAGTGGCTGTCATTGATCATATGTTGCATGATCTCAAACTTCTTACTTACCCTTTTTAATCCGAACATATACCGAGTGTTGATGAAACTTAGAACGAAAGGCATTGCTACACTGTGCATTTAGGCTAAGTCAACTTCTATCATGTATTACACTTGCATTTAGGGATCTTTCCACTACATGGCATCCAAACTCACGTGTAAAAGTGGCACTTCAACTTCCTTCTACCATTGTTAGCTCCTAAACCATTGTATCAGCATCATCTTCTTTCATAAGCATGTGCACCATACTGGTTTTATTGGTAGTAACTTGGGTATCAATGAGAAACCTTTGGTCATCTACACTTTTGTACTGAACGTAATTCCAGGGGTTAAGATCAAATAATTGAATTCTTTGTCTTAAAGTCTTGAAGCACCTTTAAAAATACACTTAGCGGCCAAATAAAACGTTAGCAGTTAATACACTCATCATCAACGAGCCAAATGATATAACAACAGTAATCTCACAGTTTGTTATATGTAACAAAAACAGTAGCTACTGAAAGAGATTAGGACGAAACGTATTGCGAGATTTACAAAACATTCACAACACATAATATTAGAAATATTAAATCAGAGTAACGCTATGCAATAATAACTGTATGGAAGAATAACCGTGTCATCTATCAAGACAACAAACAACATGGTGCAATCAGCAAGATATAACGAATTTCGACACGATATTGATTACCAAGAACTAATTCCCATAACAACCATACTATTTGCATCGACACAAGCATACAATATCATCAAAGCTGCAACGACTTTGAATTATGCCAAACAAAGTTGTGATTCATCATTGTTGCCAGCGGGCTACACTGATGAACATGCTATCGCTTGTTAATGCCAATATATTGCAAAAGATGGGGTCTGGGGATGTTGTGCCGACATTAAATCCATATTAAAACCGCTAATCAATTCTCAACCCAACCTGTACGTAAATGGAAAAAACAACCAAAACAACCAACAGAACAGCAAAACAAACACAAGAAGTGGAAGATGGAGAAAAAAAAGAGCTAAGTTAGAAATGCAGAATTTACCATATTCACAACCTATATATTCCTTGCACTCCTTTCTTTCCATAAAAGCTTGTCACAGTCTTGTCTCAAAACGTGACTACAGCGCCATGAGGATAGTCGAAGACTGATTTAAAGTCTTGCGGAGTTATGGTCGTCGAAACTTTGTGCTGTTGTCGTTGCTGGAGTTGTTGTGATAATGTGAGAAATTGTTAAGCTGATAGTCAATAGCTAATATGTTGAGTTAATGCCGGTAATCCTCGGTTCTTGCTTCATTTATCACACTGCTTTTCAGCTTCAACACATACACATCTTTTGTATAATCTACAACAAAGGAAAACACTGTCTTTCCATATGGTTGGGACTGAATCCTTAAGAGCAAGATGTAAATGACTCTGACCCAATAGCTTATCTTCAAACTCAACATCACAGATGAAATCAAAATTGTATATCCAAACAAAAAAAAGTTAGTGGCAAGAATTCTGGCTGAGCTGCTTGTGTTGCAAAACACGACGGAATTACTGCTACGACGCTCCTACTCGCGACGTGTTGTTGCCCAGAGCGTGTTGGCTCCGAATCAAGGTTGCACAGGAGCTATGTCGTTAATGTTTTTGTTGGAAACCTACGCGTACAATGATGCTTAAAGCTCCCGCTGCATAATCTGCATAAAATCAAGGAAACAGAAAAACCACGCTGTCGGCTCAAAACCAATCGTCCTGGACTCAAACTGCCGACGCGAGCTTGTCGACTCGTTTCTGTAAAATATCATAGCTGGTATGTTGTGGCTTCTTGGTCACAGAGAAGAAAACGTGAGCAGGTCCTCAAAGGGCAAAAAACCAAAAAACTGATGGGTCCCTTCTTTATCAGAAACACAACATGACTGAGCTTTTGAACAGGTCCCAATCTGTATGCAAATACAAGTGAAGAACAGGGCAAGATCCAAAAGCAATAAAACCAGTATAAACAACTCCTAGGAGCAAACGTATCTAACAATAACATGTATACACAAAATAAAGACTGAATGACTAAACATGATCTTCAACAAATCGACATCGAAACATATTACCGCGACATGAATAAACTTGCAACAGAAACTACCACAAATTTGGATTGCTGCTGAATAAGAGCTTGTGATGTGATGTTGTCACGGCTACTGATGCAACTTTGATCCTGGCTCGGTGGTCACAGCATAACCCATGCTCTCCTTGCTTCCTGCTCGTCGCTATCTCCATAAACTTGTCGCAGTTTGACCCGCGCATAACCGCAACTTCAAAACCAAAACTGAAACGCCGAATGCCTTGTTGTATGTGTTGTGTCGGTACCGATTGATGTTTTTTTGAAGGAGACAAGACGATATTCTTTGCTGTTGGATCTGGATGTTCGCTACGGCGGCGAAATTGCGGCAGGCTCGACAACAACAGCTTCAAAGAGCTATCGACTCAAATCGGCATTGACAATGTCTCTTTAACAATACATTCTTCTCTACTGCAGAGTTAGCTATTAACCCACATCAACAGCTACACACAAGTAATTGAATCACCGTGAATCTCCTCTTACTTGGATCAAGTCGTTACACCATGGATTGGCCAAGCTAATGTCTCCCAATCGACAATGAAGCTGCAAACAAAACCAGAAATCCACACTCGAAAGGATGAAGCTGCAAATTTCGCTCTCGTATCTGTCGCTTGCGCGAAAATAAGGTGCCGGCACAACAAAAGAGTCGCCACCTTTCGTTATTTATCCCTCAGAGCGGGAAAGGAAACGATCGGAAAAACCTGACGAATAAGGGTAAGACAAGGTCATCGCAACCATTGTCTGGGTTCGGGAGTCGGTTACGCAAGGGGAAGGTATTAGCACCCCTCACGTCCGTCGTACTCGACGGGATCCACGCTTGTTTGTTTACTTGGACGGGTTGGTTTTATCCTATCTACCTATCAAGGCTGGCTGAAAAAGAAAAGAAAAATGACTCGGCAAAGCGTCGCACTTTATGCCTACGTATTCTCATCAGAGAATGAGAAATCAGAGTCAACGTAGTTCGGCCTACGAAGGGGTATGGGGGAAGGTAGCTCGCCAAGACTTCGCCATCTTGTGCCTACGTACTCTCAACATGTATGAGAGATCAGAGCTCACGTAGTTCGGGAAACTACGGTTTATTTCCTGTTTTGAAAGAAGTGTTTTTTATTGTGTTTGCGATTTCAACCGCACTAGAGACTATGACCTGAGAGTGAATGCGTCGCATGTCACCCAAAGGGTACCATACTAAACATCCAGACTATGGAAAAGGAACTCTCCCACAATCCTTTCTCAGATAGCTTAAGGCTCGTAACGTACGAAAGAAATCATTCATGATTACTGTATCTTAAACTGTTTCGAGATGAGAAGAGAACAGGCCCAACTAGGAGGGAGACTATCAAGTCCTACTGTTATCATGCCATGGATTCAACCTATGGTTGAGGTTTGAACAGGGAACTCCTAGAAGTTGTCATGCATAGGTTTCAACCTAAAAGTCTATCATCAAATCCTTATCAAAGGAAATGAGAGTCCTAAGGGATCATGTCAATGATACACCAAAACAGACAAAGCATCAGCTTTAACAGTAAAATGCATGCAATGCAAGTGAGGGAGGAAATGTGTGTGGGGCTTCAGCCTCCACAAGCTCGTCTCGACCTCAAGCCAGTCATGAAATAACAGTAATCATACTGAAAAATAAACAACATGCTATCAAGCAATATACAGATAAAAGAAATGAAGTGCCATCAGGCAAACAAACCCTAATCAGATCTAAGCAAAGCCCTAAAGCAAAACCCTAATCAAAAGAAATCAATCCCAGTCTTCAAGCTTCAAAACTAGCTTACCAGAGAAAGGGAGCTAAGTAGGCAGACTCATAGTGCCCTCCTCAGGAAAGCACTAGGAGGCTTATACTCAGGAATCATATCCCACGTGGCTCAACAACTGTGATTGGTTTACCTTCCTCCTCAGGAGAAACTAAACTCACATGAAGGCTCCAACATCATTGGATACTTAAGAAATCCTATATGAACTAAGGGAACTAAGTGAACAGACCCATAGTGTCTTCCTCAGGAAAGTACTAGGAGGCTTCCACTTAGGAATCGTATCCCATGTGGCTCAACAACTGTGATCGGTTTACATTCCTCCTCAGGAGAAACTAAACTCACATGAAGGCTCCAACATCATTGGATACTTAATAAATCCTAGATGAACTAAGGGAACTAAGTGAACAGACCCATAGTGCCTTCCTCAGGAAAATACTAGGAGGCTTCCACTTAGGAATCGTATCCCATGTGGCTCAACAACTGTGATCGGTTTACATTCCTCCTCAGGAGAAACTAAACTCACATGAAGGCTCCAACATCATTGGATACTTAAGAAAGAGGTGAGAAGAAAGAATGAAAGACATCCATAGTGCCTTCCTCAGGAAAGTACCATGAATTTCCCTCAAACTTCAGGATCTCAAACCTCACAAACAGAGAACAAGCTCCTGGACTAGGACCCCATCCATGCCTCCTTGCAAGCTCTAACCTCTCAACCTCTGGATCTCTAGTCTTCAATCTTCTCCTTCATCATGCTCCTTCAACAAGGTCTTCAAAACAAACTAATCCCCACAACAATTCCCCAAAGATAAACCCCGAAGATAGACAATCAATCACAGAACATGCCACACAAACAGTCCTATTCAGAAAATACTTAAAAATACTAAAGCAAGGGGGAAAAATCTAACATTTATTCACAAGGGTCTATTATACTTACCCATAATATCTCTATGGTCCCATACCCAAAAATCAAGTCAAAACTCCTAAAGGAAAATGATTTACTTCACCTATGCTCTCTAAAAAACCCTAATTTGGTACCCTAATGCTAACCTAATTAAACTAATCAAATTTTAACCTAAAAATATGAAATAAATCCTATGGGAACTAAGGCTCAATATCTAATCACACTAAAAAGAATGAATCAAAACGATTAAGGGAAGGTCCTAAAATAAATTCTACAAAATTGAGTATCAAACTAAACCTATTTAAAAGCTATTTAAAAGAATAATATTCTAAAAATATAAAACTAAAAATAAAATGGAATTTTTATTTTTATTAATTTTCTACACAAAATTATGAGTCCATAGAAAAAACAAGAATTAAAAAACAATGATTTTTCAATTTTCTATGATTTATTAAAGATGCAAGAAAATAAAAAAAATTAAAAATAAGAAAATAAAAGAGAATGGGGAGGGGGTGTCAAAATGAAAGGCGCCTAGTTGTTATTATGATGGGCCAGGAGATGGGTGGTGCAGATAGTAATCGTTAGGCCCAATATGCTTAGAAAAATCAATTGAAAAATTAAAAGAAAAATAGATACGAGAGCGGTGCAAATAGCATCAAATTGAAGTGCATTTCGTTGGGCTTCACAAAAGGGGGTGGGGATAACAAGTTGGATCCAGGCCCAGGGTTTCAGCTTTAATGAAATGCTGCGTTGCAGCTTCATTTTTTCCCTCCGCTTTCATTTTAAATCGGGGCCGTTGGATGAGATTAAAAGGTCAAAGAAACAGAATAATCCAACAGTGGAGAGTCATCGTCCCCAAAGAACCTAGGGTTTTCAGGTTTAACAGAATCCATGCACGAATCTTCTTCACCATCGTGCTCTCTCGCTTCTCCATGAAAATCAAAAATTCCAAAGCCAAAGTTGCTCTACTACTCACCAGGAACATGATCATACGCATAGTTTTCATTGAAACATCGTGTATCTCTCAAACAGAATGCATCAAAGTCAGGGTTCCACCATATTTCTCTGGTATCAATCTTGATCAAACTTAACTCTAATGGTATAATCTTGTTCCTTATGCTACCCTAACCATTCTAAACCATAACATGCTAACTACAACCTACTAAACAGCTTATTCTTGATCTTTAAAGAAATGACACCCTGCCATGAAACCTCATATAATCTTCTCTAACTCTCAGAAAACAATCATCTAACCTAATTTGTTAATTCTACACCTAGAAACATGATAGAACACACATAAATAAAGAGATATGGTAAAAGATTCAAACCTGTCAAGTGGTAATGGTAGGTGTATGTAGGGTTTGATTCAGGGCTTGATCTTTCTTCCAACTCCTCCTCCAATAGAGTACTCCTTTCTGTTTGCAATATCTTGGAAGAAGGAAGCTTGTAATGAGCAACTCGAGTCTTGCTTGTGTTTGAAGAAACTTTGAATACCTCACTCTTTCTCTCACTCTCTCCACTGAATTCTCCAACCTTTTACTTCATTGTGAGCTCCTCAATATATAACAATCAATAGAAGAACCTAGATTCATCTAGAAAGTGCTAGAAAGTCATGGAATTTCTCATGTAGTGACATGTTGGATATCTCATATCTCATGCATTAAGCCTTTGTTTTGGTGTCAAAATCTCCTTACAAGAGATATTGAGATGGAGTGTGCAAAAACAAGCTGATTCCTTGCCTTTGGTGAAGTTTCTCAAAGGTTCCTTATTATGCAAGTAACATGATTACAAAGCAAGTCCAATTTCTAGGCCTCAAATCAAAAATGTGTTTAAACCATTGTTTTTAAAATGATGTTTGGATTCAAAATGACATATTGGATGACCTATTTTGGATTTGTAGATCTCTCAAACCATTTTCCAACTTGGATCCATTTAAGTTATAAGCCATTTTTAGGTCATTTTCACCCATTCTTCTCAATCCTTGCTACAAGCTTTTCCAACAACTCATGACCACTTTTCTAGGCTTAAAATTCCATTTTGAACAACTTTTATGTTTTGAGTTTTTTCATTTGAGGCTTGGAAATAGGAGATATGGCCTTTGCTTAAAATGACCTGTAATCACCAAATGACCAAAATACCCTTGTCTTGTACAAACCATAAGTTGAGTTCTACAAATCCTATCAAGGACTTCTAGTACTCTCTAGAAAGCTAAGAAGATTCTCTTCAAAATTAATGTTGACCAAGAGATCATAGGAATCATCCTACTAGGGAAAAAGTTGTCTGCAAGTTGGGTGACTTTCAAGGACCCAGATTCACATACCTCAGATGACCTGTAATTTGTCAAAACCATAACTTGAGCTCTGCAAATCCTATCAAGGACTTCTACCACTCAAATCAAAGCTAAGAACAAGCTCTACAACATTCATGTTGTGGGGAAGATGAGATAACAATCACATCCTAAGCTAAAACTGCCTAGAAGATGGGGATCAAACTAGGGTTTTTTCACTGACAATCCTTAGAAACCCTAGCTTAAAACTTCTCAAACTCCTCAATCATGATGAGTTGGTATAGGAATCATCCTTATAACATCTCCATACATCATTCCATGATCTCATGGCTCTTGGATTAGGTCTCAACCTTCTCCAAATCCTCAGTTGACCTAGGGTTGACCCAGTCAAACCCTAATTCTACCATTCATGGTTGAATCTTCTGAATTCTTGCACAATGACCTCTTTGGGCTTCATGATGGCTTTCAAGACATCTCATAAACTTTCTAAAAGCTTCAAGTTCATTCTCAAAGTCTCAGAATCATCTGAGGAGCCCCCACAACTCTCAAGCTATGAAGCACACAACCTTGGTTTCAACCAATTCCTCTGAGGATCTCCTGAACTTTCTGATGAAGGCATCAACTTTCAAAAACTTGATGGGTAAATTAATGTTGGTCAAATTTTGGGGTGCAACAGCTGCCCCTATTCAAACGTCTTGAACCTGACTGGGTGAGAAGCGAACGACTCTCAGCCAATCAAGGTGCGAGACGGTTGAATACCGGTAAACCCGAAAATTTGCCAACTGCACGAGCACGCGATACTCTGCGGGGAACAAATCTTCGAATACTGCAATACTAGTTGCACGACAACTAGCTGGGGAAATACTGATCTGACATCGCCGTCAGTTATCCACGTTAACTTCTTTTGACATTGTCTTCAGGCAACCAAAACACCCAACATCACCGCTGGAAGACTAAACCACCTGGCATCGCCGCCGGAGAATCAAAATACCCCGCATCGCCGCTGGAGAACTAAATCTGACATCGCCGCCGGACAATCAAAATACCCCGCATCGCCGCTGGAGAAAATACAACACTGAACAATTCTGACCTCGGGTTCACCCCTGGTAAATGGAACAAAAGGTACACTTGCGTATTTGAAACTACTCCGCTGGGAATGAGAGACTCAACCAGGCACACCCTGATCTGGGGTTCTCCCTCAGAACCATAACGAACATCCAAATACTACTGCATACTGAGCCCACCGTAGAACTTCAACCTCAAAGCTATATGAACCCTGGCCCCTGGCCACTTCCAGCTTCAGCTAGAAAAGATCTTCAAGTACTTCTGAAGATGGGATCCTTGGCCTTCAAGGATATAAACCCTGCCCGTCGGCGATTCCAGCTTCAGCTAGAAAAGATCTTCAAGTACTTCTGAAGATAAGCATCCTTGGCCTTCAAGGATGTAAACTTTGCCCGTCGGCAACTCTGCAGGAGGTATCTTCGACTTCAGTCTGAAGAAAATGGTCCTTGGCCTCCAAGGATACATGGATCTGCCTTCAGGCAACTCCACCTCTGCTATAGAGTATTCGTGACTTCAGTCAGGGATATACTTCGGCCTTCAGTCCGAAAAATGAATCCTAAGTCATTCATGACTTTGGGGATAACCTTGCCTTCAGGCACCTTCGCTTCAGCTTGGGAAATCTGTGACTTCAGTCAGAGAAGTGGTATCCTGAGCCATTCATGACTCTACGGGGATTCAAACACTTTGCCTTCAGGCAAACTCCGCTTCAGCTGGAGAAACATCTTCGACTTCAGTCAGAAGAAACACTCACTTGATCGCAATCAATCATCACCTCAGGATAACTGACTTGGTCTTCAGGCCAACACGGATCACCTTGCATACAAAAGCTGCATCTACAAGCTTTTGAACCTTGTCTTCAGACGAACGTTGATTCATCAACAAGGAAATCTGAATCCACAGGAACCTTCTGATATCGCCTTCAGGCGTTTATGAAGTCAATCTTCAGATCAGACATCACTGTTGGAGCAATCACATCACGCTGCTAAGGACTTCAAGAATCATCTTGAACAAACAACTCCGTCGGGCGCTTTCAAGAATCATCCTGAACCGATAACCATTCTGGAGACTTTATTCTGCTGGGGATTCCAGGAATCTTCCTGGACAACTCTTGTCGGGTACAAACCAATCACGGCTTAAGCAGCTTCCAAGGACTCGGCTCTCTTGGAGTTTCAGGAATCGTCCTGGGCGATCTTCGCCGGGGACTCTAGGTATCAACTTAAGCAACCAACTCTAGAGACTGCGCTGAGGTCTTAAGAATCATCTTAAGCCAACGGCCCTGCTGAGGAATTCGAGAATCATCTTGAACTGAAGACTTCGCTGGGGATCTCAAAAATCATCTTGAGCGAGCAACTTCGTTGGGGAGAACGTCAGGAATCATCCTGAGCAACTGATCCTTCGGCGGAACACCTGTAAAACAAGAATGATAACAACCTAGATCATGTTTATGATACATATGCTTCGGCGCCATGCCCCACACGGTGGAAATGCTATGCGTTTATGCTAAATGCTATGCAATCATGCACAATGATGCGATCCTGTCAGCAAAATAAATGCCGAGGGGGAAATCCTCCTGTCAAGGAGAAAGAACTACTCAGATAGAGGAATCATCCTGCTGAGGAGAACGTGGACATGCCAATATCAATGGGACTCCGTCTGGGGAAATGATCTTCGGTTGACGGCTGCAGGAAAACAACTTCAGCTGATTACTGCAGGGAACGAAGCTTCACGAGAACCTGGACTTACTGAAGGAAAGCGATACCAATCGCGAGAATAAACTGCGCAGCCTTCTCGGCTACTCTTCTGGGGATAACAACTCTGTGGGGAAACAACTTCAGATGCAGCACTCCACTGGGGAAAAACCAATCATGATCTGATCACCTTCCAAGGATTCGGCTCTCTTGGACATCTGCAAACTCGGCTGAGGAAGGAGAAACCGTTCTGCTTCGCTGGAAAGAGTATAACTCTGGGGGAAATACATCATCAGCTGTTCAATATTCTGCTAGGGAGAATCCACTCATGGTCCCAACTGCTTCCAAGGATTCGGCTCTCTTGGGGGTTTGCGGACTCATCCGGGGAGAGAGAAATCATTCCACTTCGCTGGAGAGTACGACTCTGATGAGGAATTTCAATTCCGCTGGGGAAGAAGGAGTCATCCGACTTCGGGTGAGAGCACGACTCTGCAGAGGAATACAGCCTCAGCTGTTCCAACACTCTACTGGGGAAAAGGGAATCATCCGGCTTCAGGAGAGAGTATGACTCTGGTGGGGAATTTCAATTTCGCTGGGGACTTCAGTCTGGCACCATCAGTTACTGCATACTTCGGCGTAAGAATAGCTTCCTGCGAAACCTGCACTTGTGACCCGGTGCTGGGGGAACATCTGCTGCGACGACTTTACTGGGGAAAACACGAGCTTTGGCACCCAAACATTTCTATGAAACCTGCACTTGTGACCCGGTGCTGGGGGACATGAGCTTCGGCCCTTGACTCAGCTGATGAGGTGACGTTCCTTCAGGATGCGTCTGCTTAGGGAAGAGAATCCTCTCTGCCTGGGGAGACATCTCAATGCTCACGTCTTCGCATTCAGACTCTGCGGAGGGGAGACTACTGAACACTGCCGGAGAAGGAGGACTCGCCCTGCTTCGGGGATGCGCACGGCACACCGTCTGGAAGGCGCTACACCTGCAACAACACAAGCAAACAGACAAGATACCCTCCTCAAAGGGGCCTATCAAGGTTATCATCTCGTGACAATATTCAGGTAATTAATTGTTTCAACAATCAATGGGCCTAGGCCCGTAAGTTTATGTATGCGCATTTTATCAAAAACATCGACATTTTCATTCGCAAACAAAACAGATAAATGCTAAACAGGCAAGCAGAATTGCTGAATAATATGCATTTTATTGATGGTGAACCCCTGAATGGGCAAAAAAATGTTTTACAACAGAGGCAAACTCCTGGAATGAGGAAGCCGCGCAAAAATAAAACATAAATATACATCAGTATATACAAATGTCGGCAACGAGGCGTAGACGAACACCATGAGTTGATCCCTCTAAGACCCACTCGACTTCGATATTTCTCCGACGCTTCAGCTTCGGAAGAGATTGATTCAGATAAACGGCCCTCAGGTCCTCCAAACCACTAAACAATGAATGTCCATACGCGGAACGCAGTCATTTGCTTATTCAAATCCCTAACTTTTGCGTGAACCGCCCTTTACGGGTTTTCAGTTCACCGGGATACCCTTTTTTGCCGAAGCCGCCCAGTGTAGGTTTTCGACTTCGCGGGTGTACATTTTTTCAATATATCCCTAATTTTTGCCCGAACCTTTTATTCTGTTTTTGGTTCACCGGGATGCCCCTTTTTTGCCTGGACTCTTTCTTTTTTGTCCAGCGAGTCTCTTTTAAGCAAAGTATTTTTTAACTGCGTCCGCGTTCACCGGGGATGCAAAATCTTCACCATCCATCGTGGATAACAACAAAGCTCCTCCCGAGAAGACCTTGCTGACGACATACGGCCCTTCGTAATTCGGAGTCCACTTGCCCCGGTGATCGGAGTGTGGCGGAAGAATCTTCTTCAGGACGAGATCACCCGTCTGAAAGCTTCTAGGACGCACCTTCTTATCATAAGCTTTCTTCATTCGGCTTTGGTACAGACGACCAAATGCAATCGATGCTAACCTCTTCTCGTCTATCAGGCTGAGTTGGTTCAAACGATTCGTAATCCATTCTGCCTCGTCGAGCTTCACATCAACCAAAACTCTTTGAAGGGATCTCCACTTCTAACGGTAGGACAGCTTCCATACCGTACACCAAGGAGAAAGGAGTTGCCCCGGTCGACGTACGCACCGTCGTACGATAACCGTGTAAGGCAAACGGCAGCATCTCGTGCCAATCTTTGTACGTCACAACCATCTTCTGAACAATCTTCTTTATGTTCTTGTTGGCGGCTTCGACGGCGCCATTCATCTTCGGCCGGTAAGGAGATGAGTTGTGGTGTTCACTCTTGAAGCTCTGGCACAGCTCCTTCATCATCTTGTTATTCAAATTCGAACCATTATCAGTAATGATCCGCTCGGGAACTCCATAACGACAGATGATGTCCCTCTTTATGAATTTAGCTACCACCTGCTTGGTCACATTAGCGTACGAGGCTGCCTCCACCCATTTGGTGAAGTAGTCGATAGCTACCAGAATGAAACGATGACCATTGGATGCAGTGGGCTCGATCTTGCCTATCATATCGATGCCCCACATGGATAACGGCCAAGGGGAGGACATGACATTCAATGGGCACGGCGGCACGTGAACTTTATCAGCATAAATCTGGCATTTATGACATTTCTTCGCGAATCTAAAGCAATCCGACTCCATAGTCAGCCAGTAATATCCTGCTCTCAGGATCTTTCTCATCATGGCATGCCCACCGGCGTGCGTACCAAATGTGCCCTCATGGACTTCTTCCATGAGCATACTTGCCTCTTTCTCATCTACACATCTGAGTAGCACGAGATCGTGGTTTCTCTTATACAACACTCCATCAGGATTTAGGTAAAAGTTTCCAGATAGCCTCCTCAGAGTCTTCTTATCCTGGGTTGACGCACCCGCAGGATACTCCTTAGTCATAAGGAAGGTCTGGATGTCGTGGAACCATGGCTTGCCGTCGGCGACATCCTCGATTGCAAAGACAAATGCCGGTCTATCAAGACGCGAAAGAACAATGCTTGGAGCTTCATTCCAAAGATTGACTTTATACATTGAAGCCAACGTGGCTAAGGCATCAGCCATCTGATTTTCAGCCCTGGGTACATGATGAAGTTCCACTCGGTCGAAGAACAGAAGCAGCCTCCTGGCATAATTCATGTATGGCACCAAATTCGCTTGACGAGTTTCCCACTCCCCTTTAATTTGATTGATCACGAGCGCTGAGTCACCATATACGTCTAGATTCTTGATTCTCAAATCAATCGCCTCTTCTAGACCCATAATACATGCTTCATACTCTGCCTCATTGTTGGTAACTGGAAACGTCAGTCTCGCAGTAAACGGGATGTGGGATCCGTGAGGAGTCATGATGATAGCCCCGATACCACTTCCATAGGAATTAACCGCTCCATCGAATATCAACTTCCACTAAGACTTCCTGTCTGGCCCTTCACCGGGCAATGGCTCATCGCAATCCTTTGCTTTGAGAAACATAATATCCTCGTCAGGGAATTCAAACTTCATCGGCTGGTAATCCTCGATCGGCTGCTCGGCAAGGTAATCAGACAATACGCTTCCCTTAATGGCTTTCTGGGAGACGTACTGAATATCATATTTCGTTAACACCATTTGCCATCTGGCAATCCTGCCCGAAAGAGCCTGCTTCTCGAAGACGTACTTGATCGGATCCATCTTCGAAATTAGCATAGTGGTGTGATTGAGCATATACTATCGTAGACGTTTGGCGGCCCAAGCTAATGCACAACACGTCTTCTCCAGCATCGAGTATCGAGATTCACACTCAGTGAACTTTTTACTCAAATAATAAATGGCGTGCTCTTTTCTGCCCGTCTCGTCGTGCTGACCGAGAACACACCCCATACTATTCTCCAGAACCGTCAGGTACATGATTAATGGCCGTCCAGCCACTGGGGGTATCAAGATTGGAGGTTCTTGAAGATACTGCTTTATTTTGTCGAATGCCCTCTGGCAATCCTCATTCCAAGTAATCGCCTGATCTTTCTTTAAAAGTTTGAACATCGGTTCACAAGTGGCCGTGAGCTGAGAGATAAACCTTGCAATGTAGTTTATTCGGCCTAAGAAACCACGAACTTCTTTTTCTGTCTTTGGCGCTGGCATTTCTTGAATAGCTTTTATTTTCGCAGGATCAACTTCAATACCTCGTTCACTAACGATAAACCCCAATAACTTTCCGGACCGCACTCCGAAAGTGCACTTGTTAGGATTCAGCCTCAGCCTGAACTTCCTAAGCCTCTCAAAAAGCTTCAATAAGTTGACCAGATGCTCTTCCTCTGTTTGGGACTTTGCAATCATGTCATCAACATAGACCTCGATCTCATGATGAATCATATCATGAAACAAAGTTACCATTGCTCGCTGGTAAGTGGCCCCTGCGTTCTTCAGACCGAAGGGCATTACCTTATAGCAAAATGTTCCCCAGGGGGTGATTAACGTCGTTTTCTCCATGTCCTCCGGTGCCATCTTAATCTGATTGTAACCGGAGAAGCCATCCATGAACGAAAACACGGAAAACCGGGATGTGTTGTCGACCAACATATTGATATGAGGCAACGGGAAATCATCCTTAGGGCTCGCCCTATTCAAATCCCGATAATCGACGCACATGCGTACCTTACCGTCCTTCTTCGGTACAGGCACTATGTTGGCAACCCACGGAGGGTAAGTAGTAACGGCTAGAAATCCTGCGTCCAACTGCTTTTGGACTTCTTCTTTGATTTTTACAGCCATATCTGGTCTCGTCCTCCTAAGCTTCTGCTTGACTGGAGGGCAATCTTCTCGCAACGGCAAGCGATGAACCACGATGTCTGTGTTAAGTCATGTCTGTGTCAAGTCCAGGCATATCTTCGAATGACCAAGCAAAGACGTCACTATACTCTCAAAGCATCTCGACCAGTCTATGCTTGACATCGTTCTGCAGCGCAACCCCTACTCTGACATTTCTGACGAGCTCTTCAGAACCCAGGTTTACGATCTCAATATCTTCCTCGTGAGGCAGAATAACCTTTTCCTCTTGTCTCAACAAGCGGGCCAACTCTTCTGGAAGGTCTTCGTCTTCATCAATCTCATCCTCGGCTTGATATATCGGGCAATCGAAGTCGTAGTGAGCCGTAGAGGGTCCAGAGTCGATGTCATCTGTTATGTGGATCTCTTCACTTGTCAGCTGGATAATCTCCTTGATGGTCCAATTGTCGAGGCGCTCGCCCGACTTGCTTGGCTGAATCCAGGCGTCAAGATCATAATCGCTATCCCCGCTGTCCTCAGACGTTGCGTTGATGCTTTCGAAAATCACTCTGCCCTTGGTAAATAGGATTGGCCCCTTCCCACGAGACGAGCTGCTAGACGAAGAAGATGAAGCTTCAGCTTCAGGAGAATACCCCAATCCAAACTTATCCTGCTTGATCGGTATCTCCAAAACATGCCCCCAGCCTGGGGTGGAACCGGCTTCGACGACGACCTGAGCTTCTTTGAACGAGGAAAGATTCATCTCTTGCTTCTCTACGACGACAGGAGCTACCTCTTTCACCTTGACGACTTCAAATGCTTGGCAGAGAGTTTCATGGATTTCTCCGTCCATTTCAACATATTTAAAGGATGACAAGTGGCTCACCATAATGTCCTCTTCACCACAGACGGTTACTATGCTTCCCCCGACAGCATATTTGAGCTTTTGATGCAGCGTGGACGTCACGGCACCAGCAGCATGGATCCATGGCCGACCTAAGAGGCAACTGTAGGCAGGCATGATATCCATGATATAAAAAACCGTATCGAACGTCTCCGGACCAACTTGAATCGGCAGGGTCAACTCTCCGAAAACGTGGCGCTTAGTTCCGTTAAATGCTTTCACCACCAGATCACTGGGCGTGCAAAGTGTCGCTACTGCGAAAATCGGCGCCGGCTGAACAGAAGAGTCGCCACCGTGCGTTATTTATCCCACGGGAGGGAAAGGAAACGCTCAGAGTAAACCTCGCACAACACGGGAAAGGTATGGTCGTCGCAACCAAAACCTGGATTCGGGAGTCGGTTACGCAAGGGGAAGGTATTAGCACCCCGCACGTCCGTCGTACTCGACGGGATCCACGCTTGTTTTCGGGTATGGATTGTTATATCTATCTAAACTATGGGTTAAGGGTTAAAAAGAAAATAAAATGAAAATAAAATGACTCGGCAAAGTATCGCACTTTATGCCTACGTATTCCCGTCTGGAACGAGAAATCAGAGTCAACGTAGTTCGCCTACCTACTGGAAAGGAGGGGAAGGTTGCTCGCTAGGATATCGCATCCTATGCCTACGTACTTCCACACAGCATGGAAGATCAGAGCAAACGTAGTTCGGGCCACGTACGACACAAGTCTGTCTTGGTTGATTTTATTCCTTCTGAAAAAGGGTTTTTCTGATTAACAGTCAAGCGGACAAAAATGATGTCTTGATGAGTTCACATTCTTTTACGGAAGAAGTGTCTTTTATTGTGTTTGAAATCTTATTGTGTTTTTCTGTTTGTTTTGAGAAAGGAGAGACAGAATTCTAACCTACGGTTGCGAAGGGAATCAAACTAACCTAATGTTATCATGCATGGGTTAAGACCTAGTGTCTATCATGCTCCTCTCTTGCACAGAGAGAAACAGAGATCCTAAGGGGAATAGACGGAAACAGAAACAATATCAGATATATACAGTAAAACGGTAAAATGCATGAATGCAGCAATACAAGCGAGGCAAGGGAGTCCCACTCAACCTCGAACCTAGAAAACAATAGGCAAAAGTGAACAGGCTTCACTTTCAACCCAACAGGGTAAACAGCAAACAATACAGTCCAGAAAACCAATCAATACATCAAGAATGAATAACAGCAGAAAAATAAACAGCCACAGCAGCTCTGCACCACATCTGACTTCAAGCTTTAGCAAGCATCACTCTCCATCTCCACAGCCTTCAAGCAAGGTCTTTATCATCAATCTTCAGTCTACAATGGCTTTTCTTCCAGTCCTATCCTCCAAGCTGAGGGATCAATCACAAGAGTGAATTGGGTGTTAAGCACTCAGTTGACCACCAAGGGTGGCAAACAGACTGCTACTAACACATAAGATATTTTCTCTCAAGAGTTCTATCCCTTAGACAGTAGCACCAAGCCTTCCAAAGGAAGGGGGCGAGTGTCTTAGAGAGACTCTGTATCACAGAGAGGAATGGAGGCAGTCAAAACCTTCCATGTTTGAGAATCAAGCTTTCTACTCTAGAGCTCTGCCTAGCTCCTAAACCCTAATCTCCTCAACAGCTGCTAGCAGGAATCTCCTCATCAACTCTGGAAGTTGGTCTTCAAGCTCTGGATCTCCAATGGCTTCAACATCATCAGTCTTCAGCTCCCCCAATCCCCAGACAATCCCCTTACCCACACAGACAAACAATAATCCCCAGAGGGCACACCACACCAATCAATCAAATATAGCAGTATATACTAATAGCAGTAGGGGAATCCTAGTGATTTCTAAGGGGATCTATCCTATACCCATAACCCCTATAGTCCATACCCCAAAAATCAAATGAAAATTTCCTAAAAGAATTAAACTACCTCACCTAAGTTGATTTAAAACCCTAATTTTGTTCATGTTGTTCTCACCTAAACTAATCACCTAAAATTAAGTCTTAAAAATGGGAACTAAATTGTATGTACAAGCTAACATTATCTATTAATCAACCTAAAAAGAATGGGTGAAAAATATCAAAGCAATTATTAGAACAAAAATTAACAAATTCATGTATGAAATGAAACACCTAAAATAAGCATTTATTTGGAAAATATGGGGAAAATACCAAATAAAAAATAAAATGCAATTTTTATTTTTTATAATTTTCTAGTCATCTTGAAGAAATTAATGCAAAAAGAATCAATTGAAAATATGCATTCTTCTATTTTTTTATGATTTTTTAAAGGAATAAAATTTTGAAAGAAAATAAAATGGAATTAATAGAGGCAGGGGGTGCATCTAGTAATGAGAATCAGTTAAAAAAGAGAAACGGGCCCAGACTGGGGGGCGCGCATAGCAAGCGCGTCTGGGCCCAATGCAAGTCAGAAAACATAAAAAAAAAATAAAAACCAAAAACGGTGCAGATAGCAACTAAACCAGTTGAATATTATTGGGCCTGGCAATTGGGGGTGGCGTTAGCAAAGGAACCCTGAGCCCATTGGTGCGTTAAATGAAACGCTGAGTTTTGATACTCAGCCTCACTCCCTCCAAATTTCAATTGAATTGTGGCCATACGATCATGTTTTTGGTCCAAGTCAAAACGGCCATCCAACGGTGGTCCATCATCTTCCCCAATTGATTAGGGTTTCAGCCATGGAAGCTCTGTGCGAAGCTTGTCTCAACCAGAATTCCACTTCATCATGCAACCTCAATTCTCCATGAAAACGACATCTGCAAAGAGCAAAATTGCTCTATTCTTTCCCCTCTACACAACCATAACAAAATTTTCCTCTAAAACTCCATCAAGACTCGAACCCGATAGCTAGAACACCTTGAATCCATAATTACCACCTGTGATCAAATCTTCCAATTCTTGCCAAACCTTATCCTAACCTAATCTACACCTTATGCTGGTCATTCTAAGCTATATAATGAGAATTATCGTGCCATATTCCATGAGATACAAACCTTAACAGAATTGGTGCATCATGCTCAACCTTCATGAAACCTCTCCAAACTCATCAAAATCAGTCCTCTATCCTATCTTAACAATTCTACACTATCAAAACCTAATAACTCTAACTAAAGCATGCAATTCGAATAGAAATCCAACCTGGTGCAATTGGTGAAAACAGGTATGTAACTCTTTGGATCTGATGCTTGTAGGGACTTGAAACTGATCCACACACTCCCACTTTGATTCTGTATGCAAAGATCTTGACTCAAACTTCTTGTATCATGTGATTCCAACTTCTTGCACCTTGGATGATGAAACTTGTATGGCACTATCCTTGCTCAATTCAACCAAATTCTTGTGAGAATTGTAATCTATGGATGATGGTGATGAAGATCAGATCAAGAAATGGGAGAATTGATGGAGATTTGAGAGAGTTTGAGATGCTTTTGCAAATTGGAGAAAGTGAGTGAAACTTGTGATTTTGAGAGAATGAGATCACCAACCATGGCATGAACCATCTCATATCAATATATACATGTCCTTAGAACCTCCTAGAAACTTGGAGAAGCTTCCCTTGCATTCTTTCCTTTGGATTTGGTTTATGTATCTTCCATTACAAGTAACCATGAATAACTCCCAAAATGTGAACTAAGCTCAAAATTCTACTTTAGCCAATGTCTTTAAAATGATCTTTCCATTCAAAATGACCTATAATTTTGCTTCATTTGGCCAAAATATGAAAAATCTCATTTTTAAGTCCATTTTTATTCATTAAATCCAACAATTTTGAAACCTTGTGCTATGAATCTTTCCAATATCTCATGGTCACTTTTATAGACTCAAAGTGTCATTTGGAACAAGTTTTATGTTGTAAAGTTTTCCATTTGAAGCTTCCTTGTATGAGTTTTGGGCATAGGTTGAAATGACCTGTAATTCTCAGATGACCAAAATACCCTTTGCTTGCCAAGACCATAAGTATAGTTCCACAAATCATATGAAGGCATACTATACCATTATAGAAAGCTAAGACAATTAGGAACAACTCTTATGTTTACCAGAAATTCATTTGAAATCTCCTTGAGGGGTAAAAATTGCTTGGAATTCAAGCCACTTTCACAGACAAAATTTCAGATACCTCAGATGACCTATAACTTGCAAGGACCATAACTTGAGTTCTATAAATCTCCTTGATGTCTTCCACCACTCAAATTAAAGGTCTTGAGATCCTCCAAAAGTTCCATGTTGGCCAAGGATCCATTTGAAGCTTGCATTTTGACTTATCTTGCTTGGAAATTTGACCTAAACTAGGGGATTTTACATAGAAACCCTAATTTAGAACCTCCTCTTCTCCTTGATTTCTCTTGATTTCTTCTTGGAATATCACCATATCCTCTTCTACATGTCAAATGATGAACCCCACATCCCTCCAATAGCCTTTAATGCCTTTCAATCAGTCAATTGACCTAGAGTTGACCCAAAGTTGACCTAGATGAAACCCTAGTTGACTGTCTTCATGCCCAACTCTTGTGACCATACCAATGACTTGTCTCTTTCTCCAAATGACTTTCTGAGTCTCCCATGATGTATAGATATTCCCCATACTCAGCCCACAGCTCACAATTTCTTTGTTGATCCTCAGGGATCCTCAGATAGGAGATGGATGCACTTGCTTGATCCATTGACTTGATGGCTTTCAAATTCTTTTCTGATGACTTGAATGAGATTGCATCAAGATAATAACCTCTTGATAGGCCTCTAGAGATGAGAATAATGCTTGGTCCCCTGTTGAATGATTTGCTATACTATGCTATGCAGGTGATTAGACTATGTACATGACTCTATATGCAAATGCTAATGGTATTGAAACATAAACCAAGTGAATAAGGTTGGGCAAATTTTAGGGTGCAACAGCTGCCCCTATTCAAGCGACTTGGACCCGATTAGGTGAAGAGCCCGGAGCCTTCCGACCTTCGCGGTACGAGACGATTGAATACTAAGAACCCTGAAATTTGCCAACCGCAGAAATAAACTGCGCCCCTGCTTGGGGTAACGACATTCATCGACTGAATCTGACTGTTATGGCAACCTACTGATCTCGCGCGACCGTGCTGGGGATTCGTCTCATCATCCTGAAAAAGATGGAATCATCGGAAACTTCGTCCACGTTAGGACTCCAACTGTTGTCAACACGGAAAGACTCGGCGACTTCGCTGGGGATGGCTCGTCTGCCTTCTCGTCAGAAATAAATCGTCCACGTTAGGAATAAACTCTTCCACGTTGGGAATAACACCATCCACGCTAGGAATAACCGTTCCACGTTAGGAATAACACCGTCCACGTTAGGAATAACCGTTCCACGTTAGGAATAACACCGTCCACGTTAGGAATAACCGTTCCAAGTTAGGAATAACGCCGTCCACGTTAGGAATAATCGTTCCACGTTAGGAATAACACCGTCCACGTTAGGAATAACCGTTCCACGTTAGGAATAACACCGTCCACGTTAGGACTAAGACTTCGTCTGGATCTGTCCCCGTCAAGACTACACTTTCCGCGTTAGGAGTTAATCTTGATATGTCCGCGTAAGGACTCAATCTTTCCACGTAAGGAATGAACTCGTCTTTCCACGTAAGGAAACCGTTTTTCTTCCACGTAAGGAATACTCTTGATATGTCCACGTAAGGACTCTAATCTTTCCACGTGAGGAATACTACATCCATCTTTCTTTCCATGTTAGGAATGTCATCTTTCCACGTAAGGAACACCTCTTTTCCACGTTAGGAATGCAACTTTCTTTCCACGTAAGGAATACATCATCCACGTTAGGACCCGCCTTTCCATGTTAGGAACACAATCTCTTTTCCACGTAAGGAATCATTTTTCTTCCACGTAAGGAATCACCATCTCTTCTTCCCCGTAAGGAATACAAACCTTTCCACATAAGGAATGCTCTTTTCCACGTAAGGAATAAATCTTGATCTATCCACGTAAGGACTCCACTCTTGACTTACTGAGAAAATAAAACCTGTCCACGTTAGGACCCATATCTCAACCTGCTGAAGTAATAGAACCTGTCCACGTCAGGACTTGCGCGTCTTCGACTTGCTGGGGAAATAAGACTTTGTCCATGTTAGGACGCACACTTTGCCACCAACACGAAGAAGGATAAATTTGTCCACGTCAGGACTCTCGTATCTTGCCATCGCGAAGAACTACAAACTTGTCCACGTCAGGACGCACATTTCACCATTACGAATAGAGACATCTGCTGGAAATAAAATGGTCCACGTCAGGACTCCAACACGAAGAGTAATCAACCTTGTCAACGTTATGACCTCACATTCAATCACCACCGAGAGCTCGACTCTGTCCACGTTAGTACTAACACACATCGTCCATTTGAGGAAATGTCCACGTCGGGACTCCACATTCCAACAATCCTGAAAAATCGAACCTGTCCACGTTAGGACTAGCACCTCCTATCAATCCGGGGAAATAAATCTGTCCACGTTAGGACACTCACTTCTCTAGCACGAAGAAATTCCGTCAATAAAATTGTCCACGTCAGGACTCATTTCTCCATTGATCCCAAACCACAAACTTCTTAGCACTGACGTGACAGCAACTTCGGAACTGACTCTACTGGGGATATCTGAAAACCAAACTACTGGATGCCTGCTCTGATAACCGGCGGTAGCCTCTGAAATTCTGGTTCATGAAACCCTTTAATGCTGACGTAACAACAACTTTGAAGGAAACAATCTGCTGGTCGGACTAGAGAAACTTCAACAAGAACCCTGGCGGGGAACAAAGTAACTCTGCTTGGGGGACAAAGAGAAACTTATCCCGATAACTCTGTGGGGAGTAGTGCCACAGCTGACACTTCGTTGAATGTCTCATGCCGAGACTTCGAATGTTCATTGATTTATTGGAGCAAGAACTCCTCCCACCTGCAAGAGAAACAACTACTTGAAACCAAACGGTTAGCCGACCTAGTTTATGTTTCAAAAATGCGTATGTTTGACAATGATGCAATGCTCCACTTTGACATGGAAACACTGCGTTTTTTTATTTGATGGATGCAAGTATGACACTATATGCCAATGCAAATGCGGACTTGAACTGTCGAGATACAGGAACTGCTTCAGCAAAATAAATGCTGAAGATAATGCCGACTCCGCTGGGGATAGCCAGATGCTATAGAATTATTCCAGCAAAATAAATGCTGGAAAAGGGAAGTTGACTCAGCTGGTAAAATTGGGAACTCAAACCAAACACCTCACTGAAGTAACACCCTGCTGGGGGATATAACTCTGCTAGAGAATAGCAGATGCGCCTGGTATGATTGAACTTCTGCTGGAGAGTGAACGGATATCACACGGTATTCTGACAAAATAAATGCCAGGACCAACACCAACTCTTCCGGGGAGAGTCTTAATCTTCGAGTTCCACTGGGAGGAATGAAAACACTTGCACAGAGAATTCTGCTGGGGATGGGATGATTCTCTCGGGGAAAATCAACTGATTCCGCTGGGAGAGAGTAAATGACCCTGCGGGGAAAGGTAAACTGCCTGAATACAGCTCAGCAATTTGGGAAAATTAATCTTCTGAGGCTGAGCCACTCTGCTTGAGATGGGGAATCCTTCTGGGGGACACCACACTGTCTGACTACAACCTACAATCTTTGAATCGTCAATTCTGTTGAGGATAACCGACTTTGCTGGAGAATCTCCTCTGGATAAGCTACGACTAGCTGGGGACTTCTATCCTTCTTCAGGAAGAACATGCACGACCTGCGTGAGGGTCAAGTCTTTTATTACTGCAGTCTCTTGATCATCTTCCTCGTACGGCTATGAAACCTGCAACAACACAAACAAGACAAGACAAGCCTATACAACCAAATCGATTCAGGTTAGTGACGTTATTTTCAGTTAATTCAAAGCTTTAGCAATTATTGGCAAGGGCCAGTGATGTTATACACATGCTAGTCTCAGTAAACTTAGGCATTTTATCATGCACGAAAACAGTAAAGAACCAGCATTAAGTACTGAATAACATATTTTATTGATTGGGCCCCTGAATGGGCGGAGTTTTGTACACGGGATGTAACTCCTGAAAAGAGGAAGCTACGCAAAACAAATACACAGGTATGCACAAGAAGCATAACTATTTTGGCAAATTAAATTCGTACACATGTCGGCAACGGGATGCAGACGAACACCACGAACTGATCCTCCTATGACTCATCCGACTCTAATGCTTTCCCGGTATTCACTCTTCCGAAGAGGTTGTATCTGATAATCGACTTCTCAGGTATTCTCCCGCACTGATGCTCACTGCAATATCAAATTCGGACCGCAGTCATTTGCTTTTCCCATCCCTAACTTTTGCGTGAACCGCCCTTTACGGGTTTTCAGTTCACCGGGATACCCTTTTTTGCCGAAGCCGCCCAGTGTAGGTTTTCAACTTCGCGGGTGTACATTTTTCATTTTATCCCTAACTTTTGCCCGAACCTTTCATTCTGTTTTTTGTTCTCCAGAATGCCCCATTTTTGCCTGGACTCTCTTTTTTCTGTCCAGCGGGTCAACTTTAAGCAAAGTATTTTTTAACTGCGTCCGAATTCACAGGCGACGTAAAGTTTTCACCGTCCATAGTGGACAACAACAACGCTCCTCCTGAAAAGACTTTCCTGACAACGTATGGCCCTTCGTAGTTGGGGGTCCACTTGCCCCTGTGATCTGCCTGCGGTGGGAGAATCCTTTTTAGCACAAGGTCGCCCGTCTGAAAGCTTCGCGGATGTATCTTTTTGTCATATGCTTTCTTCATTCGGCTCTGGTACAAACGACCGTATGCTAGAGAAGCTAGCCTCTTCTCATCCATCAAACTCAATTGGTTCAACCTGTCTTTCACCCATTCTGCCTCGTCCAGCTGAACGTCTCGCAATACCCTCAGAGACGGGATCTCAACTTCCAATGGTAGCACTGCTTCCATTCCGTATACCAACGAGAACGGGGTTGCTCCGGTTGATGTGCGTACCGTCGTACGATAACCGTGCAAAGCGAAAGGTAGCATCTCGTGCCAATCCTTATAGGTCACCACCATCTTCTGGACGATCTTCTTTATATTCTTATTGGCCGCTTCAACAGCGCCATTCATCTTGGGTCGGTAAGGGGAGGAGTTGTGATGTTCGATCTTGAAATCCTGACAGAGCTCCTTCATCATTTTGTTATTCAGGTTTGAACCGTTGTCAGTGATTATCTGCTCGGGGATCCCATATCGGCAAATGATATCTCTCTTGATGAATCTGGCCACCACTTGCTTCGTTACATTTGCGTAGGACGCCGCTTCTACCCACTTGGTGAAATAATCGATTGCTACTAGAATGAACCGGTGCCCGTTAGAAGCTGTCGGCTCGATCTTTCCAATCATATCGATTCCCCACATTGAGAATGGCCATGGCGATGACATCACATTCAGAGGACTCGGAGGCACATGGATCTTATCAGCATAAATTTGGCACTTGTGGCACTTCCTCGCAAACTTGAAACAATCAGTTTCCATAGTCAGCCAAAAATAACCTGCCCGCAGCAGCTTTCTCGTCATAGCATGCCCGCCAGCATGCGTACCAAAGGTACCTTCGTGTATTTCCTCCATGAGAAGCTTCGCCTCTTTCTCGTCTACACAACGCAACAACACCAAGTCGTGGTTTCTTCTGTATAAGACGCCATCCAGATTCAAATAGAAATTACCCGCTAATCTCCTGAGAGTCTTCTGATCTTGACTGGATGCCCCAGCCGGATACTCTTTATTCTTCAGAAAATTAAGGATATCAAAATACAACGGTTTGTCATCGGATGCCTTGTCAATAGCAAATACGAAAGCTGGTCTGTCAAGCCGAGAGATAATGATTCGGGGAGCCTCGTTCCAGAAGTTGACTTTGTACATGGAAGACAACGTGGCGAGAGCGTCAGCCATTTGATTCTCTGCCTGCGGTACGTGATGCAATTCAACCTTGTCGAAGAAAGGCAACAATCTCCTTGCATAGTTCATGTAATGTATCAAGTTGGGCTGACGTGTCTCCCATTCCCCTTTTATCTGATTCACCACCAGAGTTGAGTCTCCGTATACGTCTAAATTCTTGATTCGCAAATCAATGGCTTCTTCAAGCCCCATTATACAAGCTTCGTATTCGGCCTCATTATTGGTAACTGTAAAGGTCAATCGGGCAGTAAACGGGATGTGCGACCCGTGTGGAGTAGTGATGATTGCCCCTATTCCGCTACCGTAAGCATTCACAGCTCCGTCAAATATCATCTTCCACTTGGAACCCAACTCTGGTCCTTCGTCTGGAAACGGCTCTTCACAATCCTTCATCTTTAGGTACATGATATCCTCGTCAGGAAAATCAAACCTCATCGATTGGTAATCTTCAATAGGCTGCTCCGCCAGATACTCAGACAGCACACTCCCCTTTATAGCCTTTTGCGAGACGTATTGGATGTCATATTCAGTCAAGACCATCTGCCAACGGGCAATTCTCCCTGACAACGCCTGCTTTTCGAATACATATTTGATAGGATCTATCTTCGAGATGAGCATGGTTGTATGATTCAGCATGTATTGCCTCAAACGCTTGGCGGCCCAGGCTAGCGCGCAACAAGTTTTCTCAAGCATTGAGTATCGAGATTCACACTCTGTAAATTTCTTACTCAAGTAGTAGATCGCATGCTCTTTTCTCCCTGTCTCGTCGTGTTGACCGAGAACACAACCCATGCTCCCCTCAAGAACTGTCAAATACATAATCAAGGGTCTACCTGCCACTGGGGGTATCAAAATAGGAGGCTCCTGCAAATACTGCTTTATTTTGTCGAACGCCTTTTGACAATTTTCGTTCCATGTTACAGCTTGATCTTTCTTCAACAGCTTGAATAATGGTTCGCACATAGCAGTTAGGTGAGATATGAACCGAGCGATGTAGTTCAACCTCCCTAAAAACCCGCGTACCTCTTTCTCTGTTTTAGGCGTCGGCATTTCTTGAATCGCTTTTATTTTAGCAGGATCGACCTCTATTCCTCTTTCGCTTACGATAAACCCCAGCAGTTTACCCGATCTCACCCCGAAGGTGCATTTGTTAGGGTTCAGTCTTAGCCTGAACTTCCTAAGCCTTTTAAATAACTTCAGCAGATTCACCAGATGCTCCTCCTCCGTCTGGGATTAGGCAATCATATCGTCAACATAAACTTCGATCTCTTTATGCATCATATCATGGAAAAGAGTCGTCATCGCACGCTGATATGTTGCCCCAGCATTTTTCAAACCAAAGGGCATCACTTTGTAGCAAAATGTTCCCCAAGGTGTTATGAAAGTGGTCTTCTCCATATCCTCTGGCGCCATTTTAATCTGATTATAGCCTGAAAAGCCGTCCATGAAGGAGAATACAGAGTATTGAGCAGTATTATCAACTAGCACGTCAATATGAGGAAGCGGAAAATCGTCTTTTGGGCTTGCTTTGTTCAAATCTCTATAATCCACGCACATTCGAACCTTGCCGTCTTTCTTTGGCACTGGTACGATGTTAGCAACCCATGAGGGATATTTTGTCACAGCCAGGAAACCAGCGTCCCACTGTTTTTGAACTTCCTCTTTGATCTTCACCGCCATATCTGGTCGAGTTTTGCGAAGCTTTTGTTTGACCGGCGGGCAATCTTCTTTCAGTGGCAGACGGTGCACCACCATATCTGTATCGAGCCCTGGCATATCTTCATACGACCAAGCGAATACATCACTATACTCTCGGAGCATTTCAACCAGTCTTCGCTTGATATCGCTCTGCAGTGCGGCCCCGATGCGAATATTCTTCTCAACCCCTTCCGACCCCAAATTGATAATTTCGATGACCTCGTCGTGAGGCAGAATGGCTCTTTCCTCTTGCTTCACCAACCAAGACAGTTCTTCAGGAACGTCACTATCTTCGACAACCTATTCTTCGGCCTGAAATACCGGATGCCCAAATTCGGGACGAGTCATAGGTGGTTCAAGGATGTCATCTGAAAATGTTATCCTGCAAAAGGAATGGTTAAGTGCTTCAAAATGCGTATAAAGCGAATAACCACGTTGCCATTTTATTGAAAAATACAAAACAAGAAAGACAGAGATTACAGTATTTGCACATGAAAAAACGCCATTTATTTAATGATTAACACGCAATGTTCATAACAACACAGCCCTAAGCAAATCACGATGCCCCGGGCAAGACATCAGATTATTCAACAATTAATAAAGCAAAGCATTACTGTTTAACAGTCACAGGAACAAGCTCCTGAATAGACCAGTTGCACAGTCCTTGTCCTGGCGTGCTTGGCTGAATCCAGGCATCCATATCACAGTCGTTGTCTCCTTCGTCAGACTCCGAAGTAGCGTTGATGGTTTCATGACATACTCCACTGGCAGAGATGGTTATTGGTCCTCTGAAACGGGGTGCCCCCACAGCAGGTGTTGACGACGACGGTTGGTATCCTAGCCCGAACCGGTCCATTTTCACAGGAATATCCAGCACTTTGCCCCAGCCCTTTGCTTCTCCTGCCTCCACTAGAGCTTGAGCTTTTTTATACGACGAGACGGCTATCTCTGACACTTTGCTCGGCCCGGGACCTTTGTCCTTGATGCGCAAACCTTCAAATGCCTGGCAGGGTGTTTCGTGGATCTCTCCGTCGATCTCCACATATTTAAATGACGACAGATGGATGACCAGGATGTCTTCTTCTCCGCATACGGTGACTACGCTGTCTCCGACCATATATTTTAACTTCTGATGCAGGGTAGACGTGACTGCCCCGGCCCCATGAATCCAGGGTCTTCCGAGCAGGCAGCTATATGCGGGCTGTATATCCATGATATAAAATTCCGTGGCGAACACCTCCGGCCCCACCTGCAGAGGCAATGTTATCGATCCAAAGACGGTTCTTCGCGTGCCTTCAAACGCTCTGACTACCAAGTCACTGGGCGCGCACAAGATTCCTCTGACATCTAGCTTCATCATCGCCTTCTTGGGCAGCACATTCAAAGACGATCCGGTGTCGACCAATACATGCGACATTACTGATCCTCTACACTCGACAGATATGTGCAGCGCCATATTATGATCTTTCCCTTTCGGGGTCAAATCGAAGTCGGTAAAGCCTAAGCTGTGGCCTGCATTCACATGTGCCAACACTCCTTCCAGCTGATTCACGGGGACGTCTTGGGGTACGAAGGAAGTATCCAGGACTTTCAACAAAGCATTTCGGTGAGCTTCCGAACACAAGAGCAATGACAAGATGGATATTTTGGACGGCGTCTGCTGCAGATGCTCCACAATCTTATAATCACTTTTTCGAATTAAGCGCATGAACTCTTCTACATCCTTCGATACCGCTTCTTTTTCGCTTGTTTGCACTGGGACATTCTCAACCATCTTCCCCTTCCCTTTCGCTAGTCTTTCGGCCTCCACTTCAGGTGATATAAAGATCCTACCACTCCTTGTCATACCTCCTGGACCAACAACGTTATCGACAGTCTCAGATGGCTGCTTATTAACATCAATCTTTATCCCGTCACAATACACCTCCAACCCATATGATCATGGGACTGCTTTCGTGTTCTCGTACAGGATTGGTCCGGCCTTAGTTATGGTGATCGGTGGTCGCTGAACCAGTGCTGCAATAGTGATCGTCTTTCGAGGAATCGTTACAGTGGCCACATCACTCTGATCATCTGCTGCTGCTCCTGCAGGCTCTTCAGTTGCTGCTCGGTCAAACTGCAATGTGCCCCCATCAATTAAAGCCTGAATGCCCTTCTTCAAATCATCACACCCCCCTGCTAGGGTCCAACATTCTAAGCAATACTCGTCACATCCTGGATAAACACCCCCTTGCAACAACCTGCTTTTTATCTCGCTCAGCGGCGTCTTTAAATCGTCGACATTCATAATCAGATTCAACCCTTCCTCAGTCAGAATGGCGTTCGCCCCATGATTAGGCATGGGTTTCTGCACTATATTCGGACCTGCCGTTCCGAAATTGATAGTCTTATTGTCCAAAAGATCCTGCACAACATGCTTAAAAGCATGGAAACCCTCTATATCGTGGCCCGGAGCCCCAGAATGAAACTCACAGTGCCTGCTTGCATCATAACCATACGGAGGAGTTCCCGTTATAGGTGCCAGAGTTCTTTTCTCTACCAGGTTCAAACCCAACAATGTCTGCAACAAATCAGCATACGTTGAGGGAGGCTTCTCAAACACTCTTCTTGGTTTACCGCCCTGGAATCTTCGCTGAGCCTGCTGTGCCCCCTGCTGTGGCTGCTGATGCTGCTGCTGTGGAAATGGCTGCTGCTGCTGCTGCATTGGCTGCTGCTGAAACGGTTGTTGTTGTTGAAGTGGTTGTTGCTGATACGAGATAGTAACACTCGCCACCTGCTGCGGCTGATGATATTGGTTTCGTCCTCTGCCTCGGCCTCGGCCTCGGCCTCCAAACACTGCGCTTGCCTCGCCCTGACGGCGCCCACCAAAAGCCTTCCTATTACTGCCAGATGCAGATGATTCCTCAGCCTGGAATTTTCCTTGTTTAATGTTACGTTCAATCTTTTCTCCCATCAGAATTAAGTCTGAAAAACTGGCCAGAGATGTATGAAACAACATGTCATGAAACAAGCCTGTGAATGTGCCGACGAACATGTCATTCATTTCCTTGTCTTCTAAAGGAGGACGGACCCTGGCAGCCATATCGTGCCACCTTTGCGCGTACTCTTTAAAGCTCTCACCTTTCTTCTGCGACAGCCCTGTCAGTTGGACCCGATTGGGTGCCAAGTCGCTGTTATACTTGTAGTGAGCTACAAATGCCTCTGCTAATTGCTTCCATGTCTTGATATTGGTTGGCTCCAACCCTATGTACCACTCTAGGGAAGGGCCTGACAAACTATCTTGAAAGAAATGCATTAGCATTCTCTCATCAGTTGAGCACGCAGACATCTTTTTGTAATAAGCCCGCACGTGCACTTTCGGACAGGTGTCCCCTTTATACTTATCAAACGTAGGAGCTTTGAATTTGATTGGCCCCCTCAAGCCAGGTACCAGACCCATTGTTGCCATGTCCAAGCCCACAACACTTTGGTTCAGGACCCCCTCATCTGCTCTTCCAGCATTCTGATCTTCTGGGAGTTATCCATCGGCCCTTCAAAGCCTCCGCCGGAGAAAGCGTCCTCCTGCTGATCTTCTTGCCACATACCATTCCCAGCTCCATACCCATCATACTCATTATTGAGGCCAGCTCTAATCTGATTCATCACCGGGCCTCGGCCTCTGTTGCCGTATCCCTAAACACCTCCAGCAGGCCCAAAAGCCATTAACCCAGCGCCATTTCCATTTCCGAAACCTCCGTAACCCTGATTGGTCACACCATAACCGTCTTGCCCAAAGCCTTGAGCATTGAAACCATATTTCCCAGCATTATCGAATCCTTGATCGTTGAACCCGAATCCAGCATTTCCAAAGCCGTTGCCTCCCATATTATCACCCCAGTTGACATCACCAAGCCCAACGTTATGGACAGCCGTCTCGTTCCCAACTCCGACGTTACCGTTCCCAGCAGCGGTAGCGTTGTTGACATTAGCAGCAGGTATATTGACTACAGGTGGAGCCACTGGCGTGGGAGTGCCATCTCCATGAACAGTATCGACTCGCACAGACCGATGATCCTCGTTACCATGACCAGCATTTCGGGCCAACAGAGGTTGGACCATGGCCTGCAAATTCTCCTGACCTTTTGCAATAGCTTCCATGGTCTGCATAAAGAGAGCTAGCTTCTCGCGCACGTCTTGCATCTCGTTCTGCATTTGATCCATGATTCTTCGACAATTGGTGCGAGTGGAGTATCTGTGCGGGCGTTGATCTGCAATCCTGAAAGTACCTGGTACAGAGCAGGAAATAAGATACCATCCAAGGATTACCTGTAATGCAATATGAATATGAATGCAATGCAATGTGTGTGTCTGTGCATTAGGGAAATTCATTCCCCGATTCTAGTGTGAAGGTGCCAGTGCAATGACAGTGCTAGAAATACAGAGATCAGAATTGAATCACAGAAAGCCTCGTATATTGCGGAGAAACCAATAAGCCAAGAATACAATATCACTGAGAGTACAATAAGAAGGCATGACCTCAACCAACAATCCTGGTGATGGTCAGCACTATGCAAATAAAGCATACAAGTTACTACATGGAATGATCAAATCCTCCCATAAGTCTGGTACTCTTCTAGCAGCGTCTTGGTCTCCGGATGACCTGGTCGAGCAAGCATCCCTTCAACAAGTTGGTTCCTTTTCTTAAGAACACGCCACACGTCTTCAGCAGTTTCTTCCCATGCCCCCTCTCCGAAGCGATCCTCTAGTTTACGCTTCTGAGACACAGCTTCATCTCTGCCTTTGATGGCCTTGTTTAGTGCATTCTGCAGACTGTACCGGGTCATCACTTCTTCTTCACACTTCTTGATGCTGGACTTCAACTGCTCTTCGAGGTCGGAAATTTGCTGCTTCAACTTATCTTCCCTCTTCTTATTGTTGGTGAGCGTGGCATTCCAGGTCTTATTGCAAGAAGAGATCTCTCGGTGAGCGATGTCAAGTGCTTTCTTCTTGGATTCAAGCATGTCATGGGAGCTTCTGAACTCTTGCCCCAACGTTCGCGCTTCTTCCTCTCCTCAGTCAACTCAGCCCCTAATCTGTTCATTAGCTCAATTTGCTGTTGGAAAGCATGGACGACCTTGTTTTTCTCGCTGCGTATCTGGGCTAGCTCTTGCTCCAACCCTTCGTTGATCTTCATCAAGGCTTCTTTTTCTTTCACAACTTGCTCGTAGGCCTCCCGAGAAACAGTAGTCGGCTCTGCTACCGGAATAGGAACAAGGACTGGCGCTGTTGGAAATGGCATCCGCAACTGACTTGCTCTCTCCTGGATCCAAACCCTGTAAGGTGCATAGGCCTGACAGTCGTTCTTCCCTAGCAACGACTTCCCTCTTCGGTTAATACGCGTCCAGGCATGCTGCAGCTTGGCTAGTAACTCCCCCTTCACGTCTCCGGTGAAGTACAGAGATTCCTGTACTTCCTCCTCCTTTGGCGGGTTCTTCAGCGCATATCCGAATTGACGGACGAACAGCGATGGATTGTAGTTGATACACCCTTTTCTTCCTATCAGCGAGACATTAGGGTACCCAGAACAACTGAATATAAGCTCAGATCCTAGCAGGTCTCGATCAAACCACTCAACGTCTTCGGAAGATAGCCTCATCAGGCGCTCTGACCAGCTAGTTGTGGTTGCACCCTTCACAAAAGATCCCCTCATGGGAAGGTGGCTTTTAAACCACATATCCAGCAATGGTACACAGAAATGAACATTCTTTCCTCTTCCCTTCTCATTCTTGTAATGCAGTGAGTGGTAGAAATCTCCGAGCAAGGTCGGTACAGGATTACCAGCGGCGAACAAGTAGAAGGCATCGAAGTCTACAAAATCCGGTACATTGGGAAACAATATTATGCCGTAAATGCACAGAGCCAGCACAGCATTGAAGGCAATCCAGCACCCGCTCTTAGCGTACTCCTGGGCTTTACCAATCAAGAACTGGAGCGAGAAGCCTGGCACTCCACGGGAAACGGTAGTCAACAATTCAGAAGCATCCACATGCAAAGCTTTTGCCAAGTCTTCTGGCTTGGGCTTAACGCCAGAATGAATGAATGGAACCTGGTTCTGCACGGGTAACTCAGTAAACTCCACATACTCCTCAATGGTAGGCCCCATAATGAAATCAGCAAATGTAAAACATCTCAATGCGGGATCATAGAATTGCATCAAAGCGTACAACCCATCTAGCTCTATCTCCGTGGGTTTGCGCACCAATCTCAATAGTCTTCCATAGCTCATTCTGAAGCTCCTACGAACCTCCTCATCAGCCAGAGAGATCAACCCAAGCAGGGGAACAACATCAGGGGTAGGCAATTTGTAAGCAACTGTCCTTCTTAAGCTGGCCATGACCAATCACTCAGAAATCCGGACACTAGAACTAGGGAAATGCAAATGTACCTGCAGCACAGACACACGTTAGTGGGATGCAATGATGATGAGTATGTGAACAAATGAAATGCAAGTAACATGCAACGGGGACCAACTGTCGTAGCTGAATAGCCTGAACCATATCAAGAAGTCTCAGATAGATTCTCTAGAAGTCCTCAAACCCTGGTCTCAGATAGACCTAACACAAAGCTCTAACAATGGTCTCTGACAGACCTCAGGACAAGAACTCCCACTGGTCTCTGGTAGACCTCAAATCACATCTCCAACTGGTCTCTGACAGACCTCAGAACTATCCAACTGGTCTCTGACAGACCTCATAACACATCTCCAAATGGTCTCTGACAGACCTCATAACTTTCCATAAATACCCAGGATCTCTGATCAAGAAATAACCGGTATCTGAAAGTCTAGTTACCTGCATAACCCCAAACCCTCTCACAGGTGGATGTCCTAGTAACTGACAAAGGTATGGCATCCTATGCGGTCGTCGGTGTCACAGACTTTCAGGGTTGATGATACGATTCCCAGAAGGAGTGGCATCATCAAATCCTGAAGAGGCCTCACTTAGCCAACTTCCAAATGATCGGTCCCCAGAGTCGACAATTCAACTAACCAGCAACCCACGCCAACCAAAGGAAGGGGCAGGAGGCCAACCAGAGGAACCTCGTCTGAGTGTAGATTTCGCGGGACACCAAGGCAAGCAAAGCAAGCGGGCGCCAACTAATCGCTACTCTAATTCTAGGTGCACTCAAGCCCAGGTCCAGCTTCTCACTCAATATCAGAACACCCGTCACACCCCAATACAGCAATAATAATCAATATATATAACGCTGAAAATAAAGGTCAGAAATATAAATCCATACAAAATCCTCGACGGGAAAACAAGCGTTAGGATTGACTCTCTTAAGGGACGTTGGATCCCAGATGCATAAGAATTATCGCAGTCCTTAGCAGCCAGGGGACGTTGGATCCCCAGCAGAGTCGCCAGCTGTCGCTACTGCGAAAATCGGCGCCGGCTGAACAGAAGAGTCGCCACCGTGCGTTATTTATCCCACGGGAGGGAAAGGAAACGCTCAGAGTAAACCTCGCACAACACGGGAAAGGTATGGTCGTTGTAACCAAAACCTGGATTCGGGAGTCGGTTACGCAAGGGGAAGGTATTAGCACCCCTCACGTCCGTCGTACTCGACGGGATCCACGCTTGTTTTCGGGTATGGATTGTTATATCTATCTAAACTATGGGTTAAGGGTTAAAAAGAAAAGAAAATGAAAATAAAATGACTCGGCAAAGTATCGCACTTTATGCCTACGTATTCCCGTCTGGAACGAGAAATCAGAGTCAACGTAGTTCGCCTACCTACTGGAAAGGAGGGGAAGGTTGCTCGCTAGGATATCTCATCCTATGCCTACGTACTTCCACACAGCATGGAAGATCAGAGCAAACGTAGTTCGGGCCACGTACGACACAAGTCTGTCTTGGTTGATTTTATTCCTTCTGAAAAAGGGTTTTTCTGATTAACAGTCCAAGCGGACAAAAATGATGTCTTGATGAGTTCACATTCTTTTACGGAAGAAGTGTCTTTTATTGTGTTTGAAATCTTATTGTGTTTTTCTGTTTGTTTTGAGAAAGGAGAGACAGAATTCTAACCTACGGTTGCGAAGGGAATCAAACTAACCTAATGTTATCATGCATGGGTTAAGACCTAGTGTCTATCATGCTCCTCTCTTGCATAGAGAGAAACAGAGATCCTAAGGGGAATAGACGGAAACAGAAACAATATCAGATATATACAGTAAAACGGTAAAATGCATGAATGCAGCAATACAAGCGAGGCAAGGGAGTCCCACTCAACCTCGAACCTAGAAAACAATAGGCAAAAGTGAACAGGCTTCACTTTCAACCCAACAGGGTAAACAGCAAACAATACAGTCCAGAAAACCAATCAATACATCAAGAATGAATAACAGCAGAAAAATAAACAGCCACAACAGCTCTGCACCACATCTGACTTCAAGCTTCAGCAAGCATCACTCTCCATCTCCACAGCCTTCAAGCAAGGTCTTTATCATCAATCTTCAGTCTACAATGGCTTTTCTTCCAGTCCTATCCTCCAAGCTGAGGGATCAATCACAAGAGTGAATTGGGTGTTAAGCACTCAGTTGACCACCAAGGGTGGCAAACCAACTGCTACTAACACATAAGATATTTTCTCTCAAGAGTTCTATCCCTTAGACAGTAGCACCAAGCCTTCCAAAGGAAGGGGGTGAGTGTCTTAGAGAGACTCTGTATCACAGAGAGGAATGGAGGCAGTCAAAACCTTCCATGTTTGAGAATCAAGCTTTCTACTCTAGAGCTCTGCCTAGCTCCTAAACCCTAATCTCCTCAACAGATGCTAGCAGGAATCTCCTCATCAACTCTGGAAGTTGGTCTTCAAGCTCTGGATCTCCAATGGCTTCAACATCATCAGTCTTCAGCTCCCCCAATCCCCAGACAATCCCCTTACCCACACAGACAAACAATAATCCCCAGAGGGCACACCACACCAATCAATCAAATATAGCAGTATATACTAATAGCAGTAGGGGAATCCTAGTGATTTCTAAGGGGATCTATCCTATACCCATAACCCCTATAGTCCATACCCCAAAAATCAAATGAAAATTTCCTAAAAGAATTAAACTACCTCACCTAAGTTGATTTAAAACCCTAATTTTGTTCATGTTGTTCTCACCTAAACTAATCACCTAAAATTAAGTCTTAAAAATGGGAACTAAATTGTATGTACAAGCTAACATTATCTATTAATCAACCTAAAAAGAATGGGTGAAAAATATCAAAGCAATTATTAGAACAAAAATTAACAAATTCATGTATGAAATGAAACACCTAAAATAAACATTTATTTGGAAAATATGGGGAAAATACCAAATAAAAAATAAAATGCAATTTTTATTTTTTATAATTTTCTAGACATCTTGAAGAAATTAATGCAAAAAGAATCAATTGAAAATATGCATTCTTCTATTTTTTTTATGATTTTTTAAAGGAATGAAATTTTGAAAGAAAATAAAATGGAATTAATAAAGGCAGGGGGTGCATCTAGTAATGAGAATCAGTTAAAAAAGAGAAACGGGCCCAGACTGGGGGGCGCGCATAGCAAGCGCGTCTGGGCCCAATGCAAGTCAGAAAACATAAAAAAAAAATAAAAACCAAAAACGGTGCAGATAGCAACTAAACCAGTTGAATATTATTGGGCCTGGCAATTGGGGGTGGCGTTAGCAAAGGAACCCTAAGCCCATTGGTGCGTTAAATGAAACGCTGAGTTTTGATACTCAGCCTCACTCCCTCCAAATTTCAATTGAATTATGGCCATACGATCATGTTTTTGGTCCAAGTCAAAACGGCCATCCAACGGTGGTCCATCATCTTCCCCAATTGATTAGGGTTTCAGCCATGGAAGCTCTGTGCGAAGCTTGTCTCAACCAGAATTCCACTTCATCATGCAACCTCAATTCTCCATGAAAACGACATCTGCAAAGAGAAAAATTGCTCTATTCTTTCCCCTCTACACAACCATAACAAAATTTTCCTCTAAAACTCCATCAAGACTCGAACCCGATAGCTAGAACACCTTGAATCCATAATTACCACCTGTGATCAAATCTTCCAATTCTTGCCAAACCTTATCCTAACCTAATCTACACCTTATGCTGGTCATTCTAAGCTATATAATAAGAATTATCGTGCCATATTCCATGAGATACAAACCTTAACAGAATTGGTGCATCATGCTCAACCTTCATGAAACCTCTCCAAACTCATCAAAATCAGTCCTCTATCCTATCTTAACAATTCTACACTATCAAAACCTAATAACTCTAACTAAAGCATGCAATTCGAATAGAAATCCAACCTGGTGCAATTGGTGAAAACAGGTATGTAACTCTTTGGATCTGATGCTTGTAGGGACTTGAAACTGATCCACACACTCCCACTTTGATTCTGTATGCAAAGATCTTGACTCAAACTTCTTGTATCATGTGATTCCAACTTCTTGCACCTTGGATGATGAAACTTGTATGGCACTATCCTTGCTCAATTCAACCAAATTCTTGTGAGAATTGTAATCTATGGATGATGGTGATGAAGATCAGATCAAGAAATGGGAGAATTGATGGAGATTTGAGAGAGTTTGAGATGCTTTTGCAAATTGGAGAAAGTGAGTGAAACTTGTGATTTTAAGAGAATGAGATCACCAACCATGGCATGAACCATCTCATATCAATATATACATGTCCTTAGAACCTCCTAGAAACTTGGAGAAGCTTCCCTTGCATTCTTTCCTTTGGATTTGGTTTATGTATCTTCCATTACAAGTAACCATGAATAACTCCCAAAATGTGAACTAAGCTCAAAATTCTACTTTAGCCAATGTCTTTAAAATGATCTTTTCATTCAAAATGACCTATAATTTTGCTTCATTTGGCCAAAATATGAAAAATCTCATTTTTAAGTCCATTTTTATTCATTAAATCCAACAATTTTGAAACCTTGTGCTATGAATCTTTCCAATCTCTCATGGTCACTTTTATAGACTCAAAGTGTCATTTGGAACAAGTTTGATGTTGTAAAGTTTTCCATTTGAAGCTTCCTTGTATGAGTTTTGGGCATAGGTTGAAATGACCTGTAATTCTCAGATGACCAAAATACCCTTTGCTTGCCAAGACCATAAGTATAGTTCCACAAATCATATGAAAGCATACTATACCATTATAGAAAGCTAAGAAAATTAGGAACAACTCTTATGTTTACCAGAAATTCATTTGAAATATCCTTGAGGGGTAAAAATTGCTTGGAAGTCAAGCCACTTTCACAGACAAAATTTCAGATACCTCAGATGACCTGTAACTTGCAAGGACCATAACTTGAGTTCTATAAATCTCCTTGATGTCTTCCACCACTCAAATTAAAGGTCTTGAGATCCTACAAAAGTTCCATGTTGGCCAAGGATCCATTTGAAGCTTGCATTTTGACTTATCTTGCTTGGAAATTTGACCTAAACTAGGGGATTTTACATAGAAACCCTAATTTAGAACCTCCTCTTCTCCTTGATTTCTCTTGATTTCTTCTTGGCATATCACCATATCCTCTTCTACATGTCAAATGATGAACCCCACATCCCTCCAATAGCCTTTAATGCCTTTCAATCAGTCAATTGACCTAGAGTTGACCCAAAGTTGACCCAGATGAAACCCTAGTTGACTGTCTTCATCCCCAACTCTTGTGACCATACCAATGACTTGTCTCTTTCTCCAAATGACTTTCTGAGTCTCCCATGATCTCTATATATTCCCCATACTCAGCCCACAGCTCACAATTTCTTTGTTGATCCTCAGGGATCCTTAGATAGGAGATGGATGCACTTGCTTGATCCATTGACTTGATGGCTTTCAAATTCTTTTCTGATGACTTGAATGAGATTGCATCAAGATAATAACCTCTTGATAGGCCTCTAGAGATGAGAATAATGCTTGGTCCCCTGTTGAATGATTTGCTATACTATGCTATGTAGGTGATTAGACTATGTACATGACTCCATATGCAAATGCTAATGGTATTGAAACATAAACCAAGTGAATAAGGTTGGGCAAATTTTAGGGTGCAACACAAAGCAATCCACGAGTGTCCAACTTCATTAATGCTTTCTTCGGAAGCATATTAAGCGACGAACCCGTGTCTACCAGGACATGCGACATGATTGTGCCTCTGCACTCTATCGAGACGTGCAAGGCGCTGTTGTGATTTCTCCCTTTAGGAGTCAGCTCTAAATCTGTGAAACCTAGCCCATTGCCAGCATTAACATGGGCTACCACCTCTTCTAGCTGATTCACGGATATCTCTTGCGGTACGTAGGCAGCGTTCAATACCTTCAGTAGCGCGTTGCGGTGCACTTTAGAACACAACAACAGGTTGAGAATAGAAATCTTTGACGGAGTCTGATGAAGATGGTCTACAATCTTGTAGTCGCTCTTTTTGATTAGCCGCATGAACTCCTCGGCATATTTGACAAGCAAATCTTTCTCTGCCCCACAAGGGACTTCTCCGACGGCTTTGCCTTTACCCTTATCAGCAGCATCAGCTCTGACCACTTTCTCTGCCGCAACCTCTGCTGGTGCAAACACTCTTCCGCTTCGAGTAATACCATTGACTCCTGCGAGATTCTGCACAGTCGACCCGTACGGCTCCAGCTCTAACTTCTGACCATTGCAATAGACTTCGGCGCCATAATGCCACGGAACGGCGTTAGTGCTTTCGAACGGGATCGGCCCGGCCCTGGTAATAGTGATCGTAGGCGATCGGGGCGCAGAAATGGTAATAGGTTGACGAGGAATGGTGATGGTGGCGACTTCATCTGCCTGCTTCAACACAACTTCTCCTGATACACTTTCAACTCTCCGGCTGAACTGCAAAATACCCTCAGACATCAGACTTTGGATACCTTCTACCAGCTGCTCACACCCATCAGAATGTGTAGCACAAGCCATGCACAACTCTCCGCATCCTGGAAAGAACCCCCTCTTCACCAACTTAGCTTTGACGAAACTAAGCGGCGTCTTCAAGTCTTTGACATCAGTCAGCAGGTCTGCACTCTCCTCTGCGATAATGGCGTTCACTCCGCCTCCCCTATGATGAGGCATAGGGTTTTTGGTAACATTGGGCACATTATCAGAAAAGTTAATAACCTTGGCGTCTACCAGGTCCTGCACCTTGTGCTTAAAAGCTTTGCAGTTCTCAATCGTATGGCCTGGTGCCCCAGTATGGAAATTGCAAGTGGCATTTGCGTCATACCCCGGTGGTGGTGCCCCTGTTAAGGGAGACAACGTCCTCTTTTGAACTAACTGAAGCTGAAGCAAAGTTTGCAAGAGCTGCGCATACGACATAGTTGGAGCTTCGAAGTGACGATATTTCCTATATCCCTGCTGACTCTGTTGCTACGGTTGCTGCTGCTGCTGCTGCGGCGGAGCTGCCGGGATATTTATGCTAGCAATCTGCTGCTGAGGGCCCTTGCCCTTTCTCCGAGCGTTGGTGACAGCACTCGCATCCCCTTCTCGACGCTTGCCAGCGTAAGGTTTCTTTCCACCCCCTCCAGCCGAGGATGATTCACCTTGAATTTTTCCAATCTTTATACAATTCTCGACGTGCTCGCCCATAGTGATGAGAGCCGAGAATGTCCCAGACATGCCACTGACTAGCTTTTCATAGTAGATTCCAGGAAGGGTAGCCACAAACATTTGCACGAGCTCGCGCTCAACCATCGGCGGTTGAACCCGAGCAGCCAACTCACGCCACCGCTGGGCGTACTCCTTAAAGCTTTCATTATTCCGCTGCGAAAGGTTCTGGAGTTGGACTCGGTTGGGGGCCAAGTCGCTATTGTATTGATAGTGGAGGACAAACGCTTCAGCGAGATCTTTCCAGGTGCGCACGGTAGTGGGCTCCAAGCCCATATACCACTCGAGGGATGGACCAGAAAGGCTATCTTGGAAGAAGTGCATCAGCAACTTCTCATCGTCGGAATAGGCAGACATCTTTCTATAATAAGATCGAAGGTGGACACGGGGGCAAGTAGTACCCTTATACTTCTCAAAAACAGGCACCTTGAACTTATGAGGTACCTTGAAATCAGCAATTAACCCCAGCTTGGACATATCAACACCCAAAGTATTCTGATTCTCAATGTCTCTCATTTTGTCTTCCAGCGCTTTGAACCTGAGTCGCGCTTCAGCATTCAACTCTGCTTCCACACCTCTTTGAGAAAACACGTCATCCTGATGATCCTCAAGCCACGGTTGAGGCACCAACAGATTTCCGACGCCAGCATTGCCGTTGACCGGCCCTATGTTGACATTAGCTCCCAGACTACCATTGCCGACGCCCGTCGCATTGAGTCCGATATTGGTCATCATATTGCCATTAGCACTGCCGTTGCCCCCGGCAACAGGAACAACATTCTACGGAGCATCGACTGGAGGAGGAGTAGGCACCGCTCCGCCATGAAGTATGCCGTTACTATCAACCCTGGAGATCAAAGGTTGAACCAAAGTACGAATCTGGTCCTGACCATTAACGACCACCTGCATCAGTTCCATAAAACGATCCATCCGTTCACGGAGCTCTTGAACATCTGACTGCACCTGATCCATGATCCTTGTCTGATTAGCCCGAGTTGAGTAACGGTGAATGAGTCTCTGATCAATCCTGGAGACTAGAAGCAGCTCGGAACCTGTGAACCTGAAAAAACCTGTCAACATTAAAGGTTAGGAAAAGCAACAAAATGTACGCCATGCAAATGCTTCATGCAGATGCATGCGTGTGTCTGTGTGCTTGGGAGATTTCCCCCGATCCTAGCGCCTTGGTACCAGTGCTGACAATAATAAGAAGGAGAAGAAATCCGAGCCCAATCATGGAAACATCAATCTCGTGTGTATATGGAAAGCCTATGAAGGCATTACATAGCATCAGCGACAGTCAACTTCGACGCATCAGGGGCCGGGAACTTGTACGCAACCGTCTTCCTGAGAGAGGCTATAATAATACAATAGGAAGCGAGAGGTCCTGGACCGGGGAAACGGTACCTGCGACACAGACACACGTTAATGGAATGCAAATGAACATGCAAACTAATGCAAAATGCAGGCATGCAATAATATATCCAGGTGACTGCTGTGGAGATTCTGTATCAACAATCACTGACGAGAAGAAAAACCCCGGTGTAAGACCACTGATCTGATCTACTAAGAACAATCTTCTGGTAGGACCATATGCATAAGATCAAAATTCTGCTCTGTCGAGAGCAAATGTCTGATAATAAGGACCCCGGGTGTATGATCAAGAAATATCTGCTGATGAAGTCTTCAGACCCCAAATCAAAAATCTGCCCTATCAAGAACAAACACACAGCTGCTGATGAGATCTTCAGACCCCACTCAAAATCTGCCCTATCAAGAACAAACAACATCTGCTGATGAGATCTTCAGACCCCACTCAAAATCTGCCCTATCAAGAACAAACCCTGATGACGATACTCTGATCAAAACCTGCTCTATCAAGAACAGACATACACCTGATGACAAGATCCTCTGATCAAAACCTGCTCTATCAAGAACAGACAAATCTGCAACTGAGAACCCTGGTACCAACATAACTGATTCACTGTCAAGAAAACCAGGTAGTCTGAAGGCATAAGTTTCCTACAATAAACCCCAATCCCGCTCACAGGTATGGACCTAATCCACGGACGGAGGTACGGCATCCTATGCGGTCATCAGCGTCACAGACTTTCATGAGTGACGATACGATTCCCAGAAGGAGTGGCATCATCAGGTCATGAAGAGGCCTCACTTAGCTGAATTCCAAATGATCGGTCCCCAGAGTCGACAATCCTCACGTCTGGACTCCCCTCAGATCCTCAGGACCGGAAAGGAGCACCTCTGCGAGAACCTCGTCTGAGCGCAAATTTCGTAGGGAACTGTGCCTGCCCAGCAGACAGGTCCGTCTACTACTCTCCGCAACTATGTCTAGGTGTATACTCAAGCCCAGGTCCGGCTTCTCACTCATAGTAACATCCCTCTCCCACAGCAGTGCAGATAATCATATCAAACTAGAAATAAAATGCGGGAAATAAAGTGCGAGAAGTAAAAATGCGATAAATAAACGCAACCCAACAAGCAAACATACAAGCGCTAGGATTGACTCTCATAGGGAACCGGAGAACCAGAGATTCTGGGTTCGATACCCAGCAGAGTCGCCAGCTGTCGCTTGCGCGAAAATAAGGTGCCGGCACAACAGAAGAGTCGCCACCTTTCGTTATTTATCCCTCAGAGCGGGAAAGGAAACGATCGGAAAAACCTGACGAATAAGGGTAAGACAAGGTCATCGCAACCATTGTCTGGGTTCGGGAGTCGGTTAGGCAAGGGGAAGGTATTAGCACCCCTCACGTCCGTCGTACTCGACGGGATCCACGCTTGTTTGTTTACTTGGACGGGTTGGTTTTATCCTATCTACCTATCAAGGCTGGCTGAAAAAGAAAAGAAAAATGACTCGGCAAAGCGTCGCACTTTATGCCTACGTATTCTCATCAGAGAATGAGAAATCATAGTCAACGTAGTTCGGCCTACGAAGGGGTATGGGGGAAGGTAGCTCGCCAAGACTTCGCCATCTTGTGCCTACGTACTCTCAACAGGTATGAGAGATCAGAGCTCACGTAGTTCGGGAAACTACGGTTTATTTCCTGTTTTGAAAGAAGTGTTTTTTATTGTGTTTGCGATTTCAACCGCACTAGAGACTATGACCTGAGAGTGAATGCGTCGCATGTCACCCAAAGGGTACCATACTAAACATCCAGACTGTGGAAAAGGAACTCTCCCACAATCCTTTCTTAGATAGCTTAAGGCTCGTAACGTACGAAAGAAATCATTCATGATTACCGTATCTTAAACTGTTTCGAGATGAGAAGAGAACAGGCCCAACTAGGAGGGAGACTATCAAGTCCTACTGTTATCATGCCATGGATTCATCCTATGGTTGAGGTTTGAACAGGGAACTCCTAGAAGTTGTCATGCATAGGTTTCAACCTAAAAGTCTATCATCAAATCCTTATCAAAGGAAATGAGAGTCCTAAGGGATCATGTCAATGATACACCAAAACAGACAAAGCATCAACTTTAACAGTAAAATGCATGCAATGCAAGTGAGGGAGGAAATGTGTGTGGGGCTTCAGCCTCCACAAGCTCGTCTCGACCTCAAGCCAGTCATGAAATAACAGTAATCATACTGAAAAATAAACAACATGCTATCAAGTAATATACAGATAAAAGAAATGAAGTGCCATCAGGCAAACAAACCCTAATCAGATCTAAGCAAAGCCCTAAAGCAAAACCCTAATCAAAAGAAATCAATCCCAGTCTTCAAGCTTCAAAACTAGCTTACCAGAGAAAGGGAGCTAAGTAGGCAGACTCATAGTGCCCTCCTCAGGAAAGCACTAGGAGGCTTATACTCAGGAACCATATCCCATGTGGCTCAACAACTGTGATTGGTTTACCTTCCTCCTCAGGAGAAACTAAACTCACATGAAGGCTCCAACATCATTGGATACTTAAGAAATCCTATATGAACTAAGGGAACTAAGTGAACAGACCCATAGTGCCTTCCTCAGGAAAGTACTAGGAGGATTCCACTTAGGAATTGTATCCCATGTGGCTCAACAACTGTGATCGGTTTACATTCCTCCTCACGAGAAACTAAACTCACATGAAGGCTCCAACATCATTGGATACTTAATAAATCCTAGATGAACTAAGGGAACTAAGTGAACAGACCCATAGTGCCTTCCTCAGGAAAATACTAGGAGGCTTCCACTTAGGAATCGTATCCCATGTGGCTCAACAACTGTGATCGGTTTACATTCCTCCTCAGGAGAAACTAAACTCACATGAAGGCTCCAACATCATTGGATACTTAAGAAAGAGGTGAGAAGAAAGAATGAAAGACATCCATAGTGCCTTCCTCAGGAAAGTACCATGAATTTCCCTCAAACTTCAGGATCTCGAACCTCACAAACAGAGAACAAGCTCCTGGACTAGGACCCCATCCATGCCTCCTTGCAAGCTCTAGCCTCTCAACCTCTGGATCTCTAGTCTTCAATCTTCTCCTTCATCATGCTTCTTCAATAAGGTCTTCAAAACAAACCAAGCCCCACAACAATTCCCCAAAGATAAACCCCGAAGATAGACAATCAATCACAGAACATGCCACACAAACAGTCCTATTCAGAAAATACTTAAAAATACTAAAGCAAGGGGGAAAAATCTAACATTTATTCACAAGGGTCTATTATACTTACCCATAATATCTCTATGGTCCCATACCCAAAAATCAAGTCAAAACTCCTAAAGGAAAATGATTTACTTCACCTATGCTCTCTAAAAAACCCTAATTTGGTACCCTAATGCTAACCTAATTAAACTAATCAAATTTTAACCTAAAAATATGAAATAAATCCTATGGGAACTAAGGCTCAATATCTAATCACACTAAAAAGAATGAATCAAAAAGATTAAGGGAAGGTCCTAAAATAAATTCTACAAAATTGAGTATCAAACTAAACCTATTTAAAAGCTATTTAAAAGAATAATATTCTAAAAATATAAAACTAAAAATAAAATGGAATTTTTATTTTTATTAATTTTCTACACAAAATTATGAGTCCATAGAAAAAACAAGAATTAAAAAACAATGATTTTTCAATTTTCTATGATTTATTAAAGATGCAAGAAAATAAAAGAAATTAAAAATAAGAAAATAAAAGAGAATGGGGAGGGGGTGTCAAAATGAAAGGCGCCTAGTTGTTATTATGATGGGCCAGGAGATGGGTGGTGCAGATAGTAATCGTTAGGCCCAATATGCTCAGAAAAATCAATTGAAAAATCAAAAGAAAAATAGATACGAGAGCGGTGCAAATAGCATCAAATTGAAGTGCATTTCGTTGGGCTTCACAAAAGGGGGGTGGGGATAACAAGTTGGATCCAGGCCCAGGGTTTCAGCTTTAATGAAACGCTGCGTTGCAACTTCATTTTTTCCCTCCGCTTTCATTTTAAATCGGGGCCGTTGGATGAGATTAAAAGGTCAAAGAAACAGAATAATCCAACGGTGGAGAGTCATCGTCCCCAAAGAACCTAGGGTTTTCAGGTTTAACAGAATCCATGCACGAATCTTCTTCACCATCGTGCTCTCTCGCTTCTCCATGAAAATAAAAAATTCCAAATCCAAAGTTGCTCTACTACTCACCAGGAACATGATCATATGCATAGTTTTCATTGAAACATCGTGTATCTCTCAAACAGAATGCATCAAAGTCAAGGTTCCACCATATTTCTCTGGTATCAATCTTGATCAAACTTAACTCTAATGGTATAATCTTGTTCCTTATGCTACCCTAACCATTCTAAACCATAACATGCTAACTACAACCTACTAAACAACTTATTCTTGATCTTTAAAGAAATGACACCCTGCCATGAAACCTCATATAATCTTCTCTAACTCTCAGAAAACAATCATCTAACCTAATTTGTTAATTCTACACCTAGAAACATGATAGAACACACATAAATAAAGAGATATGGTAAAAGATTCAAACCTGTCAAGTGGTAATGGTAGGTGTATGTAGGGCTTGATTCAGGGCTTGATCTTTCTTCCAACTACTCCTCCAATGGAGTACTCCTTTCTGTTTGCAATATCTTGGAAGAAGGAAGCTTGTAATGAGCAACTCGAGTCTTGCTTGTGTTTGAAGAAACTTTGAATACCTCACTCTTTCTCTCACTCTCTCCACTGAATTCTCCAACCTTTTACTTCATTGTGAGCTCCTCAATATATAACAATCAATAGAAGAACCTAGATTCATCTAGAAAGTGCTAGAAAGTCATGGAATTTCTCATGTAGTGACATGTTGGATATCTCATATCTCATGCATTAAGCCTTTGTTTTGGTGTCAAAATCTCCTTACAAGAGATATTGAGATGGAATGTGCAAAAACAAGCTGATTCCTTGCCTTTGGTGAAGTTTCTCAAAGGTTCCTTATTATGCAAGTAACATGATTACAAAGCAAGTCCAATTTCTAGGCCTCAAATCAAAAATGTGTTTAAACCATTGTTTTTAAAATGATGTTTTGATTCAAAATGACATATTGGATGACCTATTTTGGATTTGTAGATCTCTCAAACCATTTTCCAACTTGGATCCATTTAAGTTATAAGCCATTTTTAGGTCATTTTCACCCATTCTTGTCAATCCTTGCTACAAGCTTTTCCAACAACTCATGACCACTTTTCTAGGCTTAAAATGCCATTTTGAACAACTTTGATGTTTTGAGTTTTTTCATTTGAGGCTTGGAAATAGGAGATATGGCCTTTGCTTAAAATGACCTGTAATCACCAAATGACCAAAATACCCTTGTCTTGTACAAACCATAAGTTGAGTTCTACAAATCCTATAAAGGACTTATAGTACTATATAGAAAGCTAAGAAGATTCTCTTCAACATTCATGTTGACCAAGAGATCATAGGAATCATCCTACTAGGGAAAAAGTTGTCTGCAAGTTGGGTGACTTTCAAGGACCCAGATTCACATACCTCAGATGACCTGTAATTTGTCAAAACCATAACATGAGCTCTGCAAATCCTATCAAGGACTTCTACCACTCAAATCAAAGCTAAGAACAATCTCTACAACATTCATGTTGTGGGGAAGATGAGATAACAATCACATCCTGAGCTAAAACTGCCTGGAAGATGGGGATCAAACTAGGGTTTTTTCACTGACAATCCTTAGAAACCCTAGCTTAAAACTTCTCAAACTCCTCAATCATGATGAGTTGGTCTAGGAATCATCCTTATAACATCTCCATACATCATTCCATGATCTCATGGCTCTTGGATTGGGTCTCAACCTTCTCCAAATCCTCAGTTGACCTAGGTTTGACCCAGTCAAACCCTAATTCTACCATTCATGGTTGAATCTTCTGAATTCTTGCACAATGACCTCTCTAGGCTTCATGATGGCTTTCAAGACATCTCATAAACTTTCTCAAAGCTTCAAGTTCATTCTCAAAGTCTCAGAATCATCTGAGGAGCCCCCACAACTCTCAAGCTATGAAGCACACAACCTTGGTTTCAACCAATTCCTCTGAGGATCTCCTGAACTTTCTGATGAAGGCATCAACTTTCAAACACTTGATGGGCAAATTAATGTTGGTCAAATTTTGGAGTGCAACAGTATCTCCGACACAACTCGTTGTTTATTGCAAACGAGTTATCATGTAATGAATCAGGGCTATGGTGGGGGTGTCGGTGATTGAATGAGAAAACAGAATGATTTACGATGGAGGAAAAGAATAGGAAAGGGATTTTGCGATTGAAATGAAGAAAGGTTTGATTGAGAAGATGATGATGTAGGCGGTGAGAAGGGTGACAGATGAAGTTAGGTTTCATAGGGGTAAGTGTTTTGCGGCGCCATTAGGGTTTCTGGAAAATTAGGGCGCCGTTTCTGGTGATGAAAAGGGAGATGAACAGTAGACTTCTAGGGTTTTTTTTTCAATCAATTTTCCCCTTTTCCTTATAGTAACCGATTATGGGCCTCTAACCGTTGGGCCTTCCATTCCCTCTCTAAAAAAAATCTGACCCTCTTCTTAATTTCTTTTACAATTACCTTATTAGCATTAAAATTAATAATTATAACACAAACTAACATAATTTCTAATAAGTAAAGCATTAACAAATATAATTAAATATAAACAAGTATAAATAGAACAAACTAAAAACAAAAATAAATATTAATTAAAAAATTTTTTTTAGTAATATCTAAAAAAAAGAAAAGTTTAACAAACTAAGAAAAATTAATATTCACAAAAAAGCATTAAGCCACGTGTCACACTTTAATTGGTCAAAAAGGAAAAAATTTGAAAAAATCAACCGATGGCAAGCAGACATGTGTCTAAATAACCAGAAAATAAGCAGATAACGTAAAATAAAATTGAAAAGTGAAAATAATTGAAAATGGGTAGGACAAATTTAGGGTATGACAGGAGGGATTAGTTATAGTCCTGTTTTAGCTCGTCGACAATTGGGATATCCGTTGAAGGAACCACCTAAGAGTGTTCAAGTGGAGAGCATTTTCTTCAAGGAGAACAAATAGCTTCAAGAGAAGATTGTGGATGCATGGAGGAATTTACATAAGAAGGGTAGAGATAGTTTGGGGAGGCCTAACTGTGTGTCTCTAGAATCGTATCTTCAATGGGTCCGAAATAGGGCAATCAAACTGAGGATGCCTTACCCTCGTCAAGATCCTATACCTCAAAGAGAAGAACCTGTTTATGTCTTTATGTCAGACGCTAAGAAGTTAAAGGTCGCATTGAAGAAGTTGCAACATGAGTCTGAAGTATGGAAAAACAAGTATCACGTGGTTGTTGCAGAGAATATTGAACTCCGAAAACAGAATGTTGAGCTTCGAGAACAATTACAATCGAAAAATGAAGACCTACCTCCTTGCAAGAAGAGAAGAGCTTAGGAGGATTTATTTTCCTTCAAATCTCAGTCTACTCCTTGAAGAATTAACTATGGTCCAGGTGGAAGAGCAGCTCAAGCGGCGGGATTTGAAACTTCCTTAGGGATTACATTATTTTTTATTTAGCTATTTATTTGGGACTTTTAAAAGAACAATTATTTGTAATCCGTTTCAAAATTAATAAAAACGTTTTTTTTACCACAATGTCTATAAATATTGGAATTCCATGAAGTTCTACTCATCCTGCATTGCATTCTTTTCTTTTGTTCACTTCAAGAAACTCAATTCCGTTTTACAGGTGTTGTATGTAACACCCCATTCTAACCAAATGGATAAATAAGAAAAAAAACAATCAGAGTGCACCAAATAGAGCTAAATGACGATCGTAATGGAGCTGTCACGACCGTGATGGTCATGATGATCATCATTGAATTGTCACGATCGTGATGGTCATGACGAGCGCCATGGAGTTGTGACGGTCGTCACACTTACAAAATCTGAGTGCATCAGAGATGTCACATTTTCAACTTAACATACAACATACACCTGCAAAATATCATTTAGTAACATACATAGCACAGAATCGGATGAACAGACATCGAAGATTTACTTAGCATCTTAATTATAAGACAACCTGTTATTTTGCATCTAAACTCCATAAAAAATTTAGCAAGTAATAATCTTGCATAAATTCACTAAAACAACTAGTTCCGACCATAAAATCAGCACTACCGATTCATCGGTTTAATGCGTCCAACCAACATTCGGCATTCAATAGAGGCAACCAATTTAATGAAAGGTACTTAATAAAATTCAGCAACAAGTGTTGCACCCCAAATTTTGACCCCTTAGATCCTCATCATCATTTTAGGATCATATTCATTTAATTAACTAACCTTAACCCGTTTCAAGTTTATCTTTGTCAAGATGTAGATGAATCAGGGTTCCGTACCGTCAAAATAGAGGCTTCGATGGTTTGATCAATCAATGTTTTGGATTGATTCAACTATAAACAAGATCAATAATACTACATTGGGTCATGTATGTATTCAATTCGAGGTGGCCACCCAAGAATTGAGGACAGTGCAGTTCAAGATACCCGATTAGGGTTTTCGATCAGGAAAAGTCAACTGTAGTTTGAATTTTGATTTAAAAAGTGTTTCAATGGTGGGATCAAGGTCCATTAAGTTCCTATGGCTTATTAAAGTCCATCCAAATAGTTTCAAAGCCTCGAAAGGTCCGAAGCCCCAACAGTCGACTCGGTAGTCACCGATTGATCGTACGGTTGACCGAAAAGTCAACTCTTCAACAATAAGGAATTTGACTTCAAGATGTGAATAAAAAATTTTCCTTATGTAATATTACACCTTCCCATACAATTTAATGACCATTGGATCAAGGGTTAAGAAGTAATTGCAAAAGTCAAGAATTAGGGTTTTGAAAGGGGCAAAACCATAACTCCTCAACCACACATCCAAATGAAGTGGTTCAAAGCTCATTCGAAAGCTCTTGGCAAGTACTACAAAAGTCTTAAAGTGGTCCATGATAAAAAAATGCATAGATTTGGAGTTATGACCAAATTCATTTCAAGAAGGGAAATAACTTAGAAAAATTCTAAGTTATTTGGCCTTTTAAGTGATTTTTTCAGCAACTTAGAGGGGTTTTTCAACCTAGTTCCATATAGAATTTGAAAATCTCAAAAACATGAAAGTTGTAGATCTACTTGATGGCTTTCTAAATTATGGTAGAAATCCTCAATAGCATTTGTGAGCAGAAAGTTACGGGTCATGGAAATTGGGGCTGCCACACTTGAAGTCACCACTTCAACACTCTCCAAAATTCAAAATTCATCAACTTGGGCTACCCTCAGCCATTGGATCATGTTATATGTTGATAATATGAAGTTTAGATAAAAAAAACTAGAAGAAATGAAGTGTTGATGGGCTGTTGCAACTTGGAGCAAGTGGCTATTAAAATAATCATTTAAAGGCCATGAAAGAGAAACTTTTTCAAAGAGATTGGGCAGCTGCAGTCCCCTACCCCTCCTAGCTTCACTTCAGTCATCTCATCTCTCCCATCTCACTTGATTTTGGCTCAGCATTTGCCCATGGAACTGATGTGTAGAGCTGCCACAAGATTTTGGCAAGATTTCATTTCAAACCTTCATAATCTCCCTCCAAAATGTGGAAAAGCCAAGGTTGCCCTCACCCCCATTTTCCCTATAAATAGAGACCTCTCTCTATGTTACAAGACACACCAAAGCTATCAAGAACATACAAGAAACTTATAGCTCTCTCATTCTTATCCTTGCTTGAAAATTGCTTGAGTTCACAAAATCATAAAAACACCACTTTTCACTTTTCATGCTAGTTCTTTTTCCAAACATAAAAACACATTAAAGACCATCTATACACCCTTAAAATGGCCATTTTAAACTGTTCCCACCATTACTTTCATAAAAAAACTCATCAATCTAAAAGTCAACCTTCATACCTTCATATGTTGACTTTCATGCACTTTGGAAGCCAAGTCTTTACTTAAGGCCTTTCCTACCACCTCAACACTCCCAACACCTCATATATATATATATATATATATATATATATATATATATATATATATATATATATATATATATATATATATATATATATATATATATATATATCATATTTCAACTGTCCAAAGTCTCAAAAATCAGTTGGAAAGTTCATAACTCAAACTGTCTTGAAGGGTTGTTTATTGCTTCAAGAGGAAGAAAGCTCCAAATCTTTGCCAAAGAAGAAGATCTCTGGGTTTCTTAGCTTTTTAGCTTGTTCAAGAAAGTCTACAAGAGGTATGTAATGCTCAACCTCTTTATCATACATACATTGTCATGTTATACAATTTTGAGGTGCTTGTTGTGAAAATATAGTCATGCTGTCCCATATTGGTTCTTTGTCAAGAGCTTATGTTTTGTGGCTATGATATTTGCTTTTGTTAAAGTATGTTGCTCATGAATGATGTGTTGATGATATGTTACCAATATTGAACTTTGATGTTGTGTACAACTTGTTTTGAGAATTTTATCTATAAGATTAGCTTTAGGGATCCAAACATGAAATATTGATGTGCTTGCCCTAGATCTGTCAGCCCTTGTCTATTGGTGATATTTGGATAACTTGTTAGTTGTTTCATGATGCTTCCCTTGCCTCTAGGTCGTGTTTGAATCTAGTTTGGTTTGTTGTGATAGATGCTACATTTGCTATACCATTATCATGAGTTTTGTGTTAAACTGCTTGTGCTTGCCATGTTGTGTCTCAAGTGTTTTAAACTTTTGGTTTGTGTTTATATGATCTTGTTTGCCTAGTTGAGCTTGTTGAAATGATGAGAAACATGAGTTTTGGTTATTAAGGCTAGCTGTGAGGTTTTGTGTGTTTTTGCTGTCAAATGTTTGAAACAACATACCAGTTTTTGTTGTGAGCAGTTTGTGTGTGATCTTTATATGTGAGAATATCATTTAACATGTTTAAAAGTTGTGTGTGGCATGTGTATGTTCAAACTGGTCTTATTTTTTTTTAAACAACTTTTCATTCTCCACTTGCATTTTCAAAACTTCATGATACCAATAACATGCCATATTCTGTTTCAACCTATTTCTGTCTGAACCATGTGCCTAGAATCTTCATTCTACATATTTTGAGTTTGTATGTGGTGCCAAATTGCCTCAACTGCCATGACAGGTCCAACTTGCTTTTGATTTGTGACAGTCTTGCATTTTTATGGTTCAATTCCAACCAATATGCCATATTTTGCTTGGTGTTGTTTTGTTTTGATTCTTCGGCATGATCTCATTTGTTTGCATATTTGTGGTATGTGTGTGTCTTTGTTTTAGCATAGAACTCATCACTTGACAAATTCCCTGTTGTACCACTAGTGTTGCTTCAAGACAGATTTTGCACTTCTTAACCATCAACCTGTCAAATTCTTTTCTGTTGGAATTGTGCTTGAAATTTAAATTTGATCTCTTTCATTTCCATGTTTATAATGTGTGTGCATTGGTTGTTTGACCTATTTCTACTTGTTCTCTCATTTCACTTTCAAATTGCATTTTTAAGCCAAAGTATGCCATGACCATACCAAATTCTGTTCTAATTGCAATGTGCCTGAATTTTAGATTTGATCTCACTTGTTTGCATGTTTGTGATGTGTGTATGTCATTAGTTTAGCATTGCAACTCATTACTTGAAAAAAATATCTTGCTGCATCACCCTACTTTTTCAAAACAGCTGCTTACATTGCATAAACTTACCAAATTTTGTTTTGATTAAAGTATGCTTGAATTTTGAACATAACATCATCTGTTGTCATATATGTGATATGTGTATATCATGAGTCTGCACATTTTTGACCAAACCAACTTGTATGACCTATCTTATTGCCAAAACAGTTTTCTTGCAAAATCACAATTACACATACATTACACAAATTCCTGTTTGAACCAAGATTGTTGATACATGAACACTAGAGCTAGCTGGCATGAGTTGAAGTTTGTTTAGGGTGTCTGTGTGTGTGTTTATTTCATGACCTAAAACTCCTCATTTTGGAGTATGCCTCATTTAACTTGCATTCAACAGCTTTTTGAAAGTCACAGCCACACACAATATACATTTTCCATGATTGAAACATTTTTAGCAATTCTTGAACATGAAGTCTTCTGTTGACACTTTTGAAAGTTGTATGTCATGTGCATTTGATCTGAACCTATCCCTTTGAGCCATGACAGCTCATATCCTTTTATACCATAAACTGCTGCCATGAACTTTGTTGATATATGAAATGAGTTGCTTGCATTGCATTTGTTTTACCAAAACTTCATAAATAACTCTTGCAGCCTAAGTTTTGCTTGGAATTCATGTTCTAACTGTTTGTGAAATCATATGGTATCTTGCATTATAATTTTGTTTCTCATTTCAAGACAGCCTGCATTTCTCTTCAACCATGTTTGCATTCATATGCCAATTTCTGTTTTGAGTAATATTTGATGGATCCTTGAACCTGGAAACATCAGTTAATGTATTTGGAGTTTGTGTGTGATGTTGGCATGAGTTGGATCTGCTCAGTTTATACCTTGAGTTCCTATATGCATCTCAAACTTCCATTGTGCGTGTTCTATCAAATTCCATTATGTGAGCATAGTTTTGAAAAATTGAGAGTCCTATCTTATTCCTTGTTAAAATCCAAGTAGTTCAGGGTTTTGGTTTGTAAAATTTGATGTTGTTTTGGTATGGTTTGAAGTCTTCACGCGTGGGCTATGTTTGCTTGGAGGCCTGGCCCAATTTTTTCCATCTTGTAAAGGTTATCTATTTATGGGGGTGGCTAAATACACGGATGTATAGCCACCCCAATGGTAGACAACTTGCGCGCCTTGTACCCTTTGCCATGCCTGACCAGAGTTCGATCCTTGGTGATCAACTCTTTTGGCTTTTTATTTTTTCATTTGCCTTGTTTATCATTTTCTTCTTTCTTTCCATTCCTCTCACACGCGCGTGCTGTGGCTTGTTGGTTTATGTTGTGTTTGTAAACACAAGGGCGTGGGTTCAATCCCTTCCCATGCCACTTCCTTTTATTTACTTGTTTCATTCTTATTTTATTTTCATAAAATCATTGGAAAATCAAAATGTCATAACTTTCTCATGCTTTATCGTTTTTAATTCGTTCTTTTTGACAATTGTTCATTGTAATGTCTACTTTCATTTAATGGGTATAAATCTCAATTTTTTTTGTATTTACAATGCCTTTTTGCCTACTTGTTAGTTGATTCATTCTTAGGTCATTACCTTACGTCTTGATTGAATTTCTTTCATACTGTGCTTAATTTATCTTGTAAGATTTATTTGTATGTGTTTCCTATGTGTTAGTTGACATGTTAGGTTTGCCTTCCTTTGGCTGTCACCATGAAATTGTTGTTCTCTTCCTAGATCTTGAACTTAACCGGTGTGAACATTCCTTGCGTATTTGATTGTCATCAATGCCTAATTGTTGTTACATTTGAACTTATAACATGATCATTTTAAGTTGTGACTTATTTGTATGATGGTTGTTTCCATATTTGTTAATATGTATCCTTTAAGTTGTTTATCTTTGTGAAAATATGTCATTCTTGGTCGTAACCATTTGTATCAATTTAATCCTTGCTTATTGTAATATGCATGCTTGCTTGGTTGTAACCATATTCCTTATTCTTCTCGTTTAATTGTTGATTGCTTTGTTAAGTATTTCTTCCCCAAGTGATGAAACTTTTTTAGTTCTCATCCAAGTTGCCTCTCCCTCTCCTTCCAAAGGAAAAGTCTCTCCATTGACCCTTGTGTCATGGATAGTTCATTATCCTCTCCCTTGACTTGGTGAAGTCATCTTGAACCTTGGTATAAGCCATTAGACTTTGCTCTAAGTCTAAAAAAAGCCTACCCTTGTTAGGAGTGTTCTTTCAACTAGAACTTAGGATAGAGTTTGTAAACTCTATGTAAGAATCATAGTAATGATTACTTACCCCCCTCTTGAATGTTATAACATAGATTTAGAGAGTTGTGTTAAACTCTATACAAACATTGTAATGTTTGTTCCCCCATGAACCTTGATCATAATCAAGTGTTCTTCAACCCTAGTGAGGTGAACTACGATTGCTCTGATTCTATCCTAGTTAGGATACGTAGGCAGAGGACGCGATGTCTTTGGGAGCAAACTTAAAAACTATCTTTAGGTTTTAACCTTTACCTTTTACCCATTCCCAACCCATAGCAAACATTTACCCAACTTAGCATGCAAACAAACAAAAGATTCCTGTAGGGTACTACAAATGTTTAGTATGTGAGATACCTACCCTATGCATAACCAACCCCCGATCCCCAAATCTCTTAGCTTTGTTGTTACATCGCGAAAAAGGTTCTTTCTTTCTTTAGACCTTTCCTTTGGATAAATTAAAGACCGGTTGTGAATTTAAAGAATTAAAAGATTCAAGTTAATTCAATAGCTTGGTATCACAATTCTCTCTGCAACAGAAATGGCAACTTCACTAGGGAAATTAGAATTACTTAACTTGAGGGTTTAGCCTATTTTGTTTAATTGCATGCTATATTTGTAAATATTTGCTTAACATGTATATTTGTCAATATATTTGTTTGATTGTTGGATATTGGGTGCTTTGAGTGGTGAGACGGTCTTATACTCGGACTTGAGTGCAATTATGATAGGATGGTGGTATATTCAAGGAGGCTTATAGGGAGTTGATTCCTGACCAAGCTAACTTGAGAAACCACCGCTCAGTGTAGGCCCTCTTGAAAGTTTAGTATTGTTGATCGAGTATTCGTGAAAACAATACTACTTTCGACGAAGGAGCCCGTGACACTGTGGACTTTTAGAATACATTTTACCCCACTTTGGCCTTATTAGGACGTAATGCGATGACTATAAGGAAGTATTTCCGAAATAGTTGATACGCGATACTACACTTGGATGAGACTCTCTTGAGAATATTATCGATTACCAAGTGATTTGGGAAGTTGATAATATCCAAAAGATGGGTTGGTGACTCTGGGAACTCTGTAGAACCCGTTCGGCAGGTACAAATCAATCCATAGTACAAATCCTTGGGGATGGGTAGACCTTGGATCCATGCTCACCCTTTAAACCTAGGCTTGTGTTTGTGTGCATATGTGTGATCTTTGCATTTGCCTGTGTTTGTGCATTTTGCATTCATAAACATCATATCATCATGTTTCATGGAACTCAAACTTTTTTGTTTGTAAACATCAGAGGTCGTTATGAATAGTGAAAGAAAGAAAACTTTGAAGTACACTTACAAGGGTTTTAACCTAGATGACCTAAGAAGGTTGAGCACCTTGGTGACAGATCCAGAGGGATTTCAAAGCAGGTATGGGAAGTGGACTCCTTTATACACTTCTCCAGTTCTATGACCCACTCTACCACTGTTTCACATTTCCCGATTATCAGCTAGTGCCCACACTAGAGGAATACTCTTATCTGGTTGGATTGCCCATTCTTGAAAAGTCTCCTTTTCCGATCATGGAGGAAGACCCTAAGGAGCAAGATATTTCCAAGGCTACCCGTTTGGGATTAGTTGATATTAAAAAGAACCTGATTACAAAAGGAGGAGTTTTTGGGTTAAATGCAGAATTCTTGGTCGAGAAAGCTCAATATTATGCGGATCATTTAAGCATGGATGCATTCGAGGCTATCTTTGCCTTGCTCATCTATGGCATCTTTTTGTTCCCTAGCTTCGAGAATTTTGTGGACCTCAATGCCATTAAAATCTTCTTGAAAAAGAATCATGTGCCTACCTTGCTAGCAGATGCATACCATTTTGTTCATCTGAGGAACATTCACAATGGAGGGATGATTACTTGTTGCGTTCCTTTGTTATACAAATGGTTCACTTCACACTTGCCCAAAGCTAACGCTTTCTGGGATCCGAAGAAAGGATGGTAGTCACAGAAGATCATGACTCTCACTCACTCCGATATTGATCGGTATAGTCGTGACTATGATGGGACAATGATCATTAACAATTGTGGGGGATTTCGGTAATGTACCTCTTCTCAATGCTAATGGAGGAATAAGTTACAGTCCAGTCCTCGCCCGTCGGCAATTGGGATACCCTTTGAAGGACAAGCCAAAAGGTGTTCAGGTGGAAAACATTTTCTTCAAAGAAGAAAAAGATAGTCAAGAGCTAAAAGAGAAGATTCTAGAGGCTTGGAAGAATCTGCACAAGAAAGGGAAAAAGGATCTTGGAAGACTCAACTGCATCTCTTTGGAACCATACCTCCAATGGATTCGAAAGAGAGCCATATCACTAAGGATGCCTTATCATAAACAAGATCCTATGGCTTTGAAGGAAGAACGTCCTTTGGTCTTCATGTCTGAAGAAGAAAAGTTGAAAATCGCTTTAGTCAAAGCACGACAAACTGAAGACGCTTGGAAGCACAAGTATCAAGTGGTCGTTGAAGAGAATGCAGAGCTCCAGAAACAACTCCAGTTGAAAGACGAAGAAGTACTCTCTTGTAAGAAGAGGAAAGCACAAGAAGAACCTGCTTCTTCTAATCCTCAGTCTACTCCGTGGAAGTTAATTGTGGACAAGCTCATTCTTGAGAAGGCTCAGATGGAAAAAGAGATCGAGAAGCTCAACATGAGGCTGCTAGGGGAACCTTCTTAGGGTTCATTAGCTGTTGTTTAAAACTCTTGTAAGAGGAAACAATATTTTGTAATCCCATCTTGTTGATCAATGAATAACGACTTTTGATGTTCGTAAATATCTGAGTTCCATGACACCATGCGCATTTGCATTTTCATTTTTTCTAACCATTCAAGGAAATTCAAACTTTTCTTTTTGCAGACAACAACATGGTGAGAAGAGACATGCTTCCTTTCCCGGATTTGAGGTTGGGCCGTCTTAGGATGTTGGCAAGACTTGTCAGGAACCTCGCTGCTTTCATTGCCAAATATGGAGATCTCCTACCACTGATAAGTGCTCAAGTCAACGAGCCCATGCTGCAGGCTTTGTTCGAGTTTTATTCTCCAACCTACCACTGCTTCGTCTTCCCAGACTTTCAGCTGCTTCCGACCATAGAGGAGTACGCTGACTATCTGAAGATTCCATGGACTTTCACGCTTCCTTATGGGAAACCAAAGAGAAGAGATTTGGCCAAAGCCCTACATCTCAAGCAAGAGGATTTACCACCTATGAGAGCCAAAGGAAGTTATTACGGAATGGAAGCAGGACTGCTAATGGAGATGGCCGAATATCACTATGAAAATAGAAATTTGGGCATCTTTGAAGCAATTTTGGCATTTCTAATATATGGGTTGTATCTCTTCCCAAGCCGTTATGACTTCATTAGTGAGGAGGCAATCTGTCTCTTCATCATCAAAAATCCAGTAAACGAGATACTGGCAGATACCTATGTGGTCATCCACCGCTTCATCTTATACGATCTCGGGCAATTTTCATGATGCCTCGCACTGCTTGACAGGTGGTTTACCTCTCATCTACCCAGGACTCACATCCTTTGGAGACATCCCAGCAAAAGCGCATGGATTTCAAAGCTCATCACCCTCAGGCATTATGATATCACCTGGTATGACATCAGCCTTGGTAATCTAGTCATGATTCCCAGTTATGGAGAATTCCTCAATGTACCTCCCATTGGAACGAAGGGGGTCATCACCTACAATCCTGTTCTTGCCCAGCGCCAATATGGGTATTCAACCGGGCCGGAGCCCGAGCTGGAACTGCTGAGACCTTGCTTCTGCAAAACTGGTAGCAACCCTGAATTGGAAGCCCGTGCTCACTATGCTCAGAGAGATCCTCACCTTTTGGGTGTAACTCCAATGGAGAACATAAGTTGTTTAACTACCAGAGGGTACTTGCTTTGGTCGAAGGAAATAGCGTTGACCATGTTCTATACTCATGATTATGAGATAACGATGGAACCTGAGGTCCCCACGACCAGGGAAGAGCTTAAATACGCTTTGATCAAAGCACAACGAGAGAATGAAGACCTGTGGGAAATTATCCGCCAGGGCCAAGCTTATGTTGAAGACCAAGAAGGAGAAGGATCATCTTGTTAGAATGATCATTATTTCACCATTTCCCACTTTCCCTAAAAAAGGATTGTAATCCTATGTTTCATTTACTTTCACTTCTTGTAAGAAAGGTCTTGCATTTTAGCAAGAGCCATCTATTGTAATAGACTTCAAATTATCAATGAAAAACGCTTTTTAAGCATGTCGTTACATGTTGTTCCAACTTTTTTGTTTGTAAATAAAAAATCTTTGCTTTTCCTTGAATATTTTGTGCATTTGCATTTACATTTGCATTCGCATCTCATTCTGCATTGGTCTTGCATCTGAGTTCCGCAGCTCATCCTTTGGTCTTGTTCAGAAAGAAGGAAGTCACGCTGAATTCTCACAAATACAACACTCGATCCAGAGCTCAGAAGAAGATGGCTGATAATGAACAGAGGTTCGACCAAATGGACAACAACATTAAAGGAATCAAGGGTGACGTCAGCCAGATTATGGAAGTTCTCAATATTATCAAGGCAAAGATGGACACATAGTCTACGGTAATCCGAAGTCGCCTCAGCAACGACCAACGTCACGGTAGCTCCGGTTACCACTGCAGAATTTCCCTATGGCATGTCTCGGGATTTTGTGCCACCATTCAGCAATATACAATCTTCAAGTCTTAATCCACTGTTTGATTCAACGATCAGGAATCCCATTTTCACTCAGGCGGGTGGACTAACTACACTGCGACCTGTCTTCAACAATCAACAACCGATCTTTGATATACCTGACGGTTCTGAAGCCGAGGATGAGAAGCACGAAAAACTGAGGGTAGAGATGGAGATTATGGCTAAAAGAATGAGGGCCATCGAAGGAAGCAATGTTTTCGGATCAGATGCCAAAGACCTGTGTCTGGTGTCCGGTTTGGTATTTCCCCAAAAATTCAAGATGCCAGTGTTTGACAAATATGAGGGGACTACTTGTCCCAAGGTACACCTGATCATGTACTGCTGGCGGATGGCTCCACATATTAAAAATGACAAGCTATTGGTGCACTATTTTCAGGACAGTCTTAAAGGAGCATCGGCTAAATGGTATGTCAGTCTGGATCAAGCAAAGATCCATGGTTTCCAAGATCTTTCAGATGCCTTCACTCAACAATATAATTACAACATGGACCTGGCTCCAGACCGTCGTCAGCTCCTCAGCATGACACAAAAGAGCATTGAAACCTTCAAGGAATACATGCAAAGATGGCGCGGGACGGCTGCTCAAGTGGAGCCACCCCTTACTGAAAAGGAATTGGCAGATTGGTTCGTAGATACGGTCAGACCAGAATTCTATGAGCGACTAATCAGCAATGTCATAACCAACTTCTCTGACATCGTGGCCGTGGGGGTCAAGGTTGAAGTCAGGTTAAAAAGTGGGAAAGTGGCTACTCCAAATACTAATTCAAGCACCAGTGTTGGAAAGAAGCCGACCAACAATTTTCACAAAAAGAAAGAGGGGGATGTAAGTATGGTAACATATGGAAAGAAGGCGCAAAGTTCCAGAAACCATCGCCAGCAATATCATCCATCATCATATATAGCAGCTGTGACTCCAGCTTTTCAACAGTCATCGCAACAGGGTCCTCAGTATGGGGCATCCAGCAATCAACCACAATATCATTTCGACAATCAACAACAATATCATGCTAGCAATCAACAACAGTATCATCAGCCGCAGGGTCAGCAACCTCAAAACAGGGCTCCAAGGGCGAATTACCAGGCGAATAGGCCAAAAATACAGCCTATTCCGATGAGCTACACTGATCTATTCCCCATGTTGATAGAAAGAGGTTTGGTCAAGACAAGGAAATTGGGCGCTCCACCTAATCCACTTCCATTCTACTACAACGCCAATGCCTGCTGTCTATTTCATGAGAACGCTCCAGGCCATGATCTTGAAGGTTGCTTCGCACTTTAGCACCTCATCCGAGAGTTAATTGAAAAAAGAATTTTGTCCTTTGAAGACAATCACCCCGAATGTAAAGAATAACCCTTTGCCAAATCATGGTGGAGTAAATGCTATTACTAAAGAAGGTAAAGTGTCTAAAGATAAGACAGTTACTACTGTTAATGAGATCAAGGTACCGTTGGCTGACCTACACAAACGTCTTGCTTAAGCATGGGCGCTTAAGACATCCCATGAAGACTGCAAACAATGCATGCTGAACCCAGAAGGTTGTGACATTGTGAAAAAAGATATTCGAGCAATGATCGAACAAGGGATGATAGAGATTGCTCGCAGGAAGAAAGGGGAAGATGTGACAGTCATTGAACCCGTGTTTAACATGCCAGAAGAGCCCAACAAAAGAGATGTGTTCAGAAATAATAACAACAACTACAAAAATGTTCGGCCAGTATTCCGCGACGATGCACCCCCGAAATTTAGGAGAGGGCAAGCCAGATTTGAGCCAAGGGGAGGACCTAAACCTTACCCAAGGGCCGTGACACCAAAGCAGGACCATTCATGGTGCGAGGGAATTTTCAAAGAAAGGAAGCCAACAAATATAGCTAATATTACTGGTGGGAGGAAGATGACCCGGAGTGGTCGCATATACCAAGCGCGGACAAATAATGTGGCTCCTCCGCCAGCAATTTCTGTTCTAAAAGCTGTTGTCCCTCAGAAACCCATTCCAGAGATAGCCATCACTAAGGAGCCTTTGGTCAAAGGAAAAGAAAGCCTCAAAAATGATGAAGAAGAGTTTCTGCGAACCATCAGACGAAGTGACTACCGGGTGGTAGACCAACTGAATTAAACGTCGTCTAAGATCTCGGTCATGGCATTACTCTTAAGCTCTCCGGCGCATCGCCAGGCTTTGCTCAAAATCTTAACACAAGCCCATGTTACCAAAGACATTACAGTGGGGCAATTCGACTCCATTGTGGCAAACATCACGGCCTGCAACATGCTAAGCTTTGATGACAATGATCTGACAGCTGAGAAACGCAAGCACAATCGTGCTCTGCATATGTCGATCAAATACGAAGAAGATACATTGTCCAGGGTTCTTGTTGACACAGGATTCGCGCTCAATGTGATGCCAAAGAGGACACTAGCCAAACTGGCTTACCAAGGTGCTAACATGAGGCCAACGTCTCTCATAGTGAAGGCATTTGATGGGTCTAGAAGAGCTGTGATAGGGGAGGTTGATCTTCCTATCATGATCGGACCGCAAATCTTTGAAGTCACCTTTCAGGTGATGGATATCAATCCGGTCTACAGTTGTTTACTGGGAAGGCCATGGATCCACGCAGTTGGCGCTGTTACTTCTACTCTCCATCAGAAGGTGATGTTTGTTGTGGATGACCAGTTGGTCATTGTTCATGGAGAATAGGATTTAATGGTGAGCAACTTATCCTCGTTTCGATATATCAAAGCTAACGAAGATTCCCTTGAGACCGCCTTTCAAGCGCTAGAAATAGCCCATGCTGTTCTACTCAATGAATCTGACATAACTTGCGGTTCATCCTTCACCTCTGTTCAGAGTATCAAGGCGGCACTAAAAGCTGGAATCCCATTGGGATGAGGGGAGATCATTGAAGTCAACGCACGGGCCAAGAATGATCGACAAGGATTGGGTTACAAACCAACTCTAGAAGGCGAGCCGGAAGAAACCACCATGAGGAAGAAATCTTTGAAGGAAATATTTACCAGTGGCGGAATACAAATCAATGCTATTATTGCTGAGGATGAGGATTGTAATCTAGATCATCTGATAACCTGGGGAGGCGCAGCTTTACACAACTGGGAGGCTGTGGAAATTCCTGTCGTTTTACCTTTAGAGTAATTCATTTTGCTTGTTAGCTTTGTGTTTTCTTTAAAATTCCTGGTCTTGCCCAAGGCCTGCGAATTATTTTGTATTCGGCCACTTTGCAATTTTAAAATTTATGAATGAAAAAGTGTTTTTGTTAAAACTCTTGTTTATGTTCTGCGCATCATTTTCACTCTTTTTGTTAAAAGGAAAAATGGCAATCTTTTTTTTTTAAAAATAAAAACAACCCTTCATCTGCATATCTGTGTGTGTGCGCCTAATTGTTCCCAAAAATAAAACATGCAGAATACCTCCATCCACCACAGAATCCCATGATCCTTCGGTTCCTTCTACTAGTGGTTCATTTGTCTTTCAAGCTGAAGAAGAGAATGATGAAGAATTAGAACTCCCAGAAGAGTTGAAGAGGATGACTGAGTACGAAGATGTTTATCTCCAGCCGTACAAAGAGAAAATTGAAGTCATCAACTTGGGATAAGAAGAAGAAAAAGAGAAGTCAAGATTGGGGCATCATTTGGGCCATAGATCAAAAGCGAGCTGATAACACTCCTTAGAGATTATGTCGACATATTTGCTTGGTCTTATCAAGACATGCCAGGGTTGGACACTGACATTGTTATGCATAACCTCCCCCTGAAGCCAAAATGTCCTTCGGTCAAGGAAAAACTTCACAGATCAAGACCAGACATGGCTCTTAAAATCCGAGACGAAGTCAAGAAACAGATTGGTGCGGGCTTTTTAGCGGTATCCAAATATCCAGAATGGGTGGTAAACATCGTACCAGTCCCGAAGAAGGATGGCAAGGTTAGAATGTGCGTCAATTATAGGGATTTAAACAAAGCAAGTCCGAAGGACGATTTCCCTCTACCACATATCAACACTTTGGTGGATAATACATCCAGCTTCGCAGTATTTTCATTCATGGACTGATTTTCTGGTTATAATCAGATAAAAATGGATCCAGCCGACATGGAGAAGACAACCTTCATCACACCCTGGGGCACTTATTGTTATAAGGTTATGCCTTTCGGTTTGAAGAATACAGGGGCAACGTATCAAAGGGCTATGGTCACACTCTTCCATGATATAATGCACAAAGAAATTGAAGTATATGTGGATGACATGATCGCAAAATATCAAAGCGAAGAAGACCACTTGGATCATCTGTTGAAGCTATTTAAGAGACTCCGAAAGTATCAACTAAGGTTAAATCCGACAAAATGCACCTTCGGAGTTTGCTCAGGCAAATTACTTGGCTTCATCGTTAGTCAACGAGGAATTGAGGTAGACCCCGACAAAGTTAAAGTGATCAAAGAGATGCCTGCTCCTAAAACAGAGAAACAGGTCAGAGGTTTCCTCGGACGGTTGAATTACATCTCCAGGTTCATCTCCAATCTAACTCCTACTTGCACGCCGATCTTCAAGTTGTTACGAAAAGATCAGACGATGGTGTGGAACGAAAACTGTCAGTCCGCATTTGAGAAAATCAAGCAGTATTTACAAGAGCCTCCGGTGTTGATTCCTCCTGTACCTGGAAGACCTTTGTTCATGTATATGACAGTACGAGAAGATTCAATGGGCTGTGTCTTAGGCCAGACTGATGAGTCGGGAAAGAAAGAGCACGCAATCTACTATCTGAGCAAGAAGTTCACCGATTGCAAGAGTCGTTACTCTCCCCTGGAAAAAGCCTGTTGTGCCTTAGCATGGGCCGCCAAGCGTCTGAGACAGTATATGATTTGCCATACCACAATGTTGATTTCTAAGATGGACCCCATCAAGTACATCTTTGAAAAGCCGGCTCAAACAGGAAGATTGGCCAGATGGCATATGCTCTTATCATAGTACGATATTCAGTATGTTGCTCAAAAGTCTATCAAGGGAAGTGTCTTGTCAGAACACCTCGCAGAGCATCCCATGGAAGATTATCAACCACTCAAGTTTGAATTTCCTGATGCAGATGTGATGTATATTCAACGCACAAAACCTGAGCCTGGTTCGGAAGAAGGTCCCGAGCCTGGATCCCGCTGGGAAATGATGTTTGACGGAGCGTCAAACAAGAACGGACATGGTGTCAGAGCTGTTCTGAAAAATCCAATCGGAGGGTATACTGCCATCACAACCCGACTTTGTTTCTCGTGTACGAACAACCCAGCCGAGTATGAAGCCTGCATCTTAGGGTTGGAAGCTGCTATTGATCTTCGCATCAAAATCTTGGAAGTGATCGGTGATTCTGCTTTGGTGATCTACCAGCTCAAAGAAGAATGGGAAACCAGGGATGAAAAGTTGATCCCTTACAAAACTCATATCCTAGAGATGGCTGAATATTTTGATGAAATTACCTTCAAGCATGTACCAAGAGTGGAAAATCACATCGCTGATGCATTAGCCATGATGGCATCAATGTGGAAGGTCTAGTTTGTTAACGAGGCGCCTTTGATTCACATTGAAAGAAGGACAGTACCCGCGTATGTTATGACAATAGACGAAGAAACTGATGAGAAACCGTGGTTCCACGACATCAAAAACTTTCTTCAAAATCAGGAATATCCAGCTGACATATCCAGAATTGACAAAAGATCCATATGAAGATTGTCGGCTAAATTCTTCATCAGCAATGGTACCTTGTACAAAAGAAACCACGACATGGTTTTACTTCGATGTGTCGATGAAAAAGAGGCGAATCTCATAATAACCGAAGTGCACGAGGGAACATTCGGTACCCATGCCAACAACCACACCATGGCTAAGAGAATCTTAAGAGCATGCTACTTTTGGTTAACTTTGGAGACAGACTGCATACTCTTCGCTTGAAAATGCCATAAATGCTAGGTCTATGCCGACAAGGTACATGTCCCTCCACATCCTCTCAATGTGATGGCGTCACCATAGCCCTTTGCAATATGAGGCATAGACATGATCGGGGCAATAGAGCCAAAAGCTTCCAACGGCCATCGTTTCATTCTTGTTGCGATTGATTACTTCACCAAATGGGTGGAAACAGCGTCGTATGCGAACGTGACAAAACATGTGGTTGCTCGTTTCATTAAAAAGGAAATCATCTGTCGATATGGTATTCCTAACCAGATCATTACTGACAATGGGTCGAATCTAAACAACAAAACGATGAAGGAACTCTGTGACGATTTCCAGATCAAGCATCACAATTCGTCTCCTTACAGACGCAAAATGAATGGCGCAGTTGAAGCTACAAACAAAAATATCAAGAAAATAGTACAAAAGATGGTCATAACCTACAAGGATTGGCATGAGATGTTACCATTTGCTCTGCATGGATATCGAACATCAGTGCAAACTTCAACAGGGGCAACTCCCTTTTCCTTAGTATACGGGATGGACGTTGTGCTACCCATCGAAGTCAAAGTACCTTCTTTAAAGATCTTGATGGAGGTCGATCTTGAGGAAGACGAATGGATAAAAGAAAGGTTCGACTCATTGAACCTCATTGATGAGAAAAGAATGACGGCCATGTGTCATAGTCAGATATATCAACAAAGAATGATAAGAGCGTTCAACAAGAAGGTTCATCCCAAAGAGTATAGGGAAGGAGAGTTTGTGCTTAGAAAAATCCTACCAACTCAAAAGGACATGCGTGGCAAGTGGATGCCCAATTACGATGGCCCCTTCGTTGTAAAAACTGTCTTCTCCGGAGGATCTCTAATTCTTGAGACCATGGATGGCGAACAACTCAAGTATCCCATCAACTCAGATGCAGTGAGGAAGTATTATGCCTAAAGTAGAAAACCTAGAAAGGAGATTCCAGCGCTTCAGCAAGACGGAAGTCCAGGATTGAAAGCTGACGAACGCCAGGGAAAAGTCTTGTGCAAGGTGGTAGAAGAAAGATCAACGTCTGTCATTCTCGTCAGAAGCAACGAAGCAAATGAGCTGATAGTTAGGAGGACTGTATTATTATGAGATTCTGCAACCCTTTCTGTTTGCCATTTTTTCCAAATATATAAATTTCTCGAGGCTTTGCCCTTTGTAAAGTTCTTGTCTATCAATGAAATCGGATTTTGACCAGTCATTGTTATGATCTTCTGTTTTTGTTATGCAATTTCACTTATTTGTTAATAAGGATTTTTTTTCGAAAGCAAAGTGTTTGAAAAATTTAAATTTTGTTTTAAAAAGAAAACACAATTTGACAAAAAGATTGAAGAACTCTAGAGGTAATTTGATAACATTACACAGTTCTCAGAGTCGTGAAAGTCTTCTGTCACCTTTGACCAAACTAGATGCGTCCAACCGCAATTCCTGTTTTTAAGCCAAGACTTCTCCTCTACAGGATTACGAAGATTTTGTCTAGGAAGATTGTTATCTACGCCAAAAGGAAGTGTCGCCTAACTTGAAGCAATTGAGACTCAGCGTGACGAGTCCCCTTTGTGTTTTCCTTGATTTGCTTTCCTTCTTTCCTGCGGGTCGGTCGGCATTTTACATACATCATCATATCACCATACGCATTTGTTTGCATTTGGTCTCGGTCTCTGTTTGTTTGGTTGCCGCCTTGAGATCCTTCGGTCTTTACCTCTATCTTTGATCCTTTACAACAAACTTCGCTTCGAGGTTGACACCCCGAGATTACTAGTAATCATGAAATTACTATCGTCTCTGGGAAGCTGGTGGTGACTAGCAGTATCCGATTTACACAGATGGGCAGTTGTTACCAAAGTTTATACTTGACTTGGTCGTCAACAAAATTCCCTAAAAAACCAATGGTCATTGGTACTTGAGTTGGCCGTCACCAAAACTTCTTAAAAGTCCAATAATTATTGGCACTACCTTCAAATCCAATTGTTATTGGTACCTTTTGATTCGGTTATTACCAATCTTTCTAAAGTCTAGTGGTCACTAGCATCGTTTGGAAAATCTAGTGTTTACTAGCATTATCCAGGACCAGTTGTTATTGGTATACTTTGATTTGGTCGTCACCAATTGGCCTAAGTCCAATAGTTATTGGCATCGCTTAAATCGGATTGTTATCATCACTTTGGTCTGGTTGTTACCAAACTCTCTGAAAATCCAATAGTTATTGGTCTCCTTGGACTCGGTTGTTACCAATTTCTCCAGTTAAATCTAGTGGTTACTAGCATTATCCATTATCAATTGTTATTGGTATATCCTGATTTGGTCATCACCAGTCCCCTCTAAGTCCAGTAGTTACTGGCATTGCTTGAAAACTAATCGTTATTAGTCGTTTGTTACCCATTCCCCCAGCCGAAGTCCTGTGTTTTATCAATATTACTTGGAATTCCCAATTGTAATTGGAACTTCGATTTGGTCGTCACCATATCCCCAGGAAGTCTAGTGGTATTTAGCACTTTTTGGGAACCAAACTTTGATTTGGTTGCCACCATTATCCACAGTAAGTCTAGTGAAAACTAACACTGGTTGAAACTGTTTGTTGTTCTAGTCGTCACCAGTTTTCCTATTGAAGCTTTTGCTTTCCCAGTCGAGTCTCGGAGAATTAGTGGATACTAGCTTCCCTGGCGCGTCCGGTCTTGTTTCTAACTTTTTCCTGAAGATCCCGTTTGAACTCTTCGTTATAGGAAATTTCTCATCTGGTTATCCCCAGTGAGATTCGTGTCCCCGTTCCGTCTTTTCCCCCGGTGAAGTTGTGCTTTCCCAGTGGATTTGTTCCCCAGCAAATTTTTCCCCAGTGGGTTTCTTCCCCAGTGAGGATTACACTTCTTTTCTTTCGTTTCCCCAGTGAAGATTTGTCTTCTTCCCCGGTGGGCTTCCTCATCTGGTTATCCCCAGTGAGGTTTGTGTCTCCTTTCCCTGATGAAGATGTGTCTTCCCTGGTTGAATTTGCGTCCCCTGTGTGAAATATTTCCTTGAGCAGCATCTTTAGTCATGTTTGAACTATCTTGCTTACTTCGCTTTGAGTCTTTCCCCTGTGTGTTGGGTCCCCGTGAGTGGTTACTCATCGTATTGTCGTTCTTTTATCTTTGATCGTGCGTCTGCATCTGTCTTGCATTCAAGCATCATTTAAAATCATTGCATTCAGCATTTGTCCTTTTGCATACCATCGGATCTAAGGGAAAAAATTTCTGGTTTGCTATATTTAAATACCTTTCACTACGATTCTATGAGGATTGTCATCTCTCATTGCCATCTAGTGAAGATATTTAAATAGGGGCATCTGTTGCACCCTAAATTTATACCCCTTAGTTCCTCATCATCATTTTAGGATCATATTCATTTAATTAACTAACCTTAACCCGTTTCAAGTTTATCTTTGTCAAGATGCAGATGAATCAGGGTTCCGTACCGTCAAAACTGAGGCTTTGATGGTTTGATCGATCAATGTTTTGGATTGATTCAACTATAAACAAGATCAAGAATACTACATTGGGTAAAGTATGAATTCAATTCGAGGTGGTCACCCAAGAATTGAGAACAGTGCAGTTCAAGATACCCGATTAGGGTTTTCGATTAGGAAAAGTCAACTATAGTTTGACTTTTGATTTAAAAAGTGTTTCAATGGTGGGATCAAGGTCCATTAGGTTCCTATGGCTTATTAAAGTCCATCCAAATAGTTTCAAAGCCTCGAAAGGTCCGAAGCCCCAATAGTCGACTCGGTAGTCACAGATTGATCGTACGGTTGATCGAAAAGTCAACTCTTCAACAATAAGGAATTTGACTTCAAGATGTGAATAAAAAATGTTCCTTATGTCATATTACACCTTACCATAAAATTTCATGACCATTAGATCAAGGGTTAAGAAGTAATTGCAAAAGTCGGGAATTAGGGTTTTGAAAGGGGCAAGACCATAACTCCTCAACCACACATCCAAATGAAGTGGTTCAAAGCTCATTGGAATGCTCTTGGCAAGTCATACAAAAGTCTCAAAGTGGTCCATGATCAAAAAATGCATAGATTTGGAGTTATGACCAAATTCATTTTAAGAAGGGAAATAACAGAAAAATTCTAAGTTATTTGGCATTTTAAGTGATTTTTTCAGCAACTTAGAAGGGGTTTTCAAACTAGTTCCATATAGAATTTGAAATTCTAAAAAACATTAAAGTTGTAGAGCTACTTGAGGGCTTTCTAAATTGTGGTAGAACTCCTCAATAGCATTTGTGAGCAGAAAGTTATGGGTTATGGAAATTGGGGCTGCCACATTTGAAGTCACCACTTCAACACTCTCCAAAATTCAAAAATCATCAACTTGGTCTACCCTCAGCCATTGGATCATTTTCTATGTTTATAATATGAAGTTTAGATAAAACAGAAACTAGAAGAAATGAAGTGTTGATGGACTGTTGCAACTTGGAGCAAGTGACCATTAAAATAATCATTTAAAGGCCATGAAAGAGAAACTTTTTCAAAGAGATTGGGCAGCTGCAGTCCCCTACCCCTCCTAGCTTCAATTCAGTCATCTCATCTCTCCCATCTCACTTGATTTTGGCTCAGCATTTGCCCATGGAACTGATGTGTAGAGCTGCCACAAGATTTTTGGCAAGATTTCATTTCAAAACTTCATAATCTCCCTCCAAAATGTGGAAAACCCAAGGCTTCCCTCACCCCCATTTTCCCTATAAATAGAGACCTCTCTCTATGTTACAAGACACACCAGAGCTATCAAGAACATACAAGAAACTTATAGCTCTCTCATTCTTATCCTTGCTTGAAAATTGCTTGAGTTCACAAAATCATAAAAACACCACTTTTCACTTTTCATGCTAGTTCTTTTTCCAAACATCAAAACACTTCAAATACCACCTATACACCCTTAAAATGGCCATTTGAAACTGTTCCCACCATTACTTTCATCAAAAAAACTCATCAATCTAAAAGTCAACCTTCATAACTTCATATGCTGACTTTCATGCACTTTGGAAGCCAAGTCTTTACTTAAGGCCTTTCCTACCACCTCAACACTCCCAACACCTCATATATATCATATTTAAACTGTCGAAAGTCTCAAAAATCAGTTGGAAAGTTCATAACTCAAACTGTCTTGAAGGATAATTTATTGCTTCAAGAGGAAGAAATCTCCAAATCTTTGCCGAAGAAGAAGATCTCTGGGTTTCTTAGCTTTTTAGCTTATTCAAGAAAGTCTACAAAAGGGATGTAATGCTCAACCTCTTTATCATACATACATTGTCATGTTTTACAATTTTGAGGTGCTTGTTGTGAAAATATAGTCATGTTGTCCCATATTGGTTCTTTGTCAAGAGCTTATGTTTTGTGGCTATGATATTTGCTTTTGTTAAAGTATGTTGCTCATGAATGATGTGTTGGTGATATGTTACCAATATTGAACTTTGATGTTGTGTACAACTTGTTTTGAGAATTTTGTCTATAAGATTAGCTTTAGGGATCCAAACATGAAATATTGATGTGCTTGCCATAGATCTGTCAGCCCTTGTCTATTGGTGATATTTGGATAACTTGTTAGTTGTTTCATGATGCTTCCCTTGCCTCTAGGTCATGTTTGAATCTAGTTTGGTTTGTTGTGATATATGCTACATTTGCTATACCATTATCATGAGTTTTGCGTTAAACTGCTTGTGCTTGCCATGTTGTGTCTCAAGTGTTTAAAACTATTGGTTTGTGTTTATATGATCTTATTTTCCTAGTTGAGCTTGTTGAAATGATGAGAAACATGAGTTTTGGTTATTAAGGCCAGCTGTGAGGTTTTGTGTGTTTTTGCTGTCAAATGTTTGCTACAACATACTAGTTTTTGTTGTGAGCAGTTTGTGTATGATCTTTATATGTGAGAATATCATTTAACATGTTTAAAAGTTGTGTGTGGTATGTGTATGTTCAAACTGGCCTTATTTTTTTTAAAACAACTTTTCATTCTCCACTTGCATTTTCAAAACTTCATGATACCAACAACATGCCATATTCTGTTTCAACCTATTTCTGTCTGAACCATGTGCCTAGAATCTTCATTCTACATATTTTGAGTTTGTATGTGGTGCCAAATTGCCTCAACTTCCATGATAGGTCCAACTTGCTTTTGATTTGTGACAGTCTTGCATTTTTATGCTTCAATTACAACCAATATGCCATATTTTGCTTGGTGTTGTTTTGTTTTGATTCTTGGGCATGATCTCATCTGTTTGCATATTTGTGGTATGTGTGTGTCTTTGTTTTAGCATAGAACTCATCACTTGACAAATTCCCTGTTGTACCACTAGTGTTGCTTCAAGACAGATTTTGCACTTCTTAACCATCAACCTGTCAAATTCTTTTCTGTTGGAATTGTGCTTGAAATTTAAATTTGATCTCTTTCATTTCCATGTTTATAATGTGTGTGCATTGGTTGTTTGACCTATTTCCACTTGTTCTCTCATTTCATTTTCAAATGCCATGACCATACCAAATTCTGTTTTACCTGCAATGTGCCTGAATTCTAGGTTTGATCTCACTTGTTTGCATGTTTGTGATGTGTGTATGTCATTAGTTTAGCATTGCAACTCATTACTTGAAAATATATCTTGCTGCATCACCCTACTTTTTCAAAACAATTGCTTACATTGCATAAACTTACCAAATTTTGTTTTGATTAAAGTATGCTTGAATTTTGAACATAACATCATCTGTTGTCATATATGTGATATGTGTATATCATGAGTCTGCACATTTTTGACCAAACCAACTTGTATGACCTATCTTATTGCTAAAACAGTTTTCTTGCAAAATCACAATTACACATACATTACACAAATTCCTGTTTGAACCAAGATTGTTGATACATGAACACTAGAGCTAGCTGGCATGAGTTGAAGTTTGTTTAGGGTGTGTGTGTGTGTTTATTTCATGACCTAAAACTCCCCATTTTGGAGTATGCCTCATTTAACTTGCATTCAACAGCTTTTTGAAAGTCACAGCCACACACAATATACATTTTCCATGATTGAAACATTTTGAGCAATTCTTGAACATGAAGTCTTCTGTTGACACTTTTGAAAGTTGTATGTCATGTGCATTTGATCTGAACCTATCCCTTTGAGCCATGACAACTCATATCCTTTTATACCATAAACTGCTTCCATGAACTTTGTTGATATATGAAATGAGTTGCTTGCATTGCATCTGTTTTACCAAAACTTCATAAATAACTCTTGCAACTTAAGTTTTGCTTGGAATTCATGTTCTAACTGTTTGTGAAATCATATGGTATTTTGCATTACAATTTTGTTTCTCATTTCAAGACAGTCTGCATTTCTCTTCAACCATGTTTGCATTCATATGCCAATTTCTATTTTGAGTAATATTTGATGGATCCTTGAACCTGGAAACATCAGTTAATGTATTTGGAGTTTGTGTGTGATGTTGGCATGAGTTGGATCTGCTCAGTTTATACCTTGAGTTCCTATATGCATCTCAAACTTCCATTGTACGTGTTCTATAAAATTCCATTATGTGAGCATAGTTTTGAAAAATTGAGAGTCCTATCTTATTCCTTGTTAAAATCCATGTAGTTCAGGGTTTTGGTTTGTAAAATTTGATGCTGTTTTGGTTTGGTTTGAAGTCTTCACGCGTGGGCTATGTTTACTTGGAGGCCTGGCCCAGTTTTTTCCATCTTGTAAGGGTTATCTATTTATAGGGGTGGCTAAATACACGGATGTATAGCCACCCCAGTGGTAGATAACTTGCGCGCCTTGTACCCTTTGCCATGCCTGACCAGAGTTTGATCCTTGGTGATCAACTCTTTTGGCTTTTTATTTTTTCATTTGCCTTGTTTATCATTTTCTTCTTTCTTTCCATTCCTCTCACACGCGCACGCTGTGGCTTGTTGGTTTGTGATGTGTTTGTAAACACAAGGGCGTGGGTTCAATCCCTTCCCATGCCACTTCCTTTTATTTACTTGTTTCATTCTTATTTTATTTTCATAAAATCATTGAAAAATCAAAATGTCATAACTTTCTCATGCTTTATCGTTTTTATTTCGTTCTTTTTGCCAATTGTTCATTGTAATGTCTAGTTTCATTTAATGGGTTAAAATCTCAAATTGTTTGTATTTACAATGCCTTTTTGCCTACTTGTTAGTTGATTCATTATTAGGTCATTACCTTACGTCTTGATTGAATTTCTTTCATACCATGCTTAATTTATCTTGTAAGATTTATTTGTATGTGTTTCCTATGTGTTAGTTGACATGTTAGGTTTTACTTCCTTTGGTTGTCACCATGAAATTGTTGTTCTCTTCCTAGATCTTGAACTTAACCGTTGTGAACATTCCTTGCGTATTTGATTGTCATCAATGCCTAATTGTTGTTACATTTGAACTTATAACATGATCATTTTAAGTTGTGACTTATTTGTATGATGGTTGTTTCCATATTTGTTAATATGTATCCTTTAAGTTGTTTATTTTTGTGAAAATATGTCATTCTTGGTCGTAACCATTTGTATCAATTTAATCCTTGCTTATTGTAATATGCATGCTTGCTTGGTTGTAACCATATTCCTTATTCTTCTCGTTTAATTGTTGATTGCTTTGTTAAGTATTTCTTCCCCAAGTGATGGAACTTTTTTAGTTCTCATCCAAGTTGCCTCTCCCTCTCCTTCCAAAGAAAAAGTCTCTCCATTGACCCTTGTGTCATGGATAGTTCATTATCCTCTCCCTTAACTTGGTGAAGTCATCTTGAACCTTGGTATAAGCCATTAGACTTTGCTCTAAGTCTAAAAAAAGCCTACCCTTGTTAGGATTGTCCTTTCAACTAGAACTTAGGATAGAGTTTGTAAACTCTATGTAAGAATCATAGTAATGATTACTTACTCCCCTCTTGAGTGTTATAACATAGATCTAGAGAGTTGTGTTAAACTTTATACAAATATTGTAATGTTTGTTCCCCCTTGAACCTTGATTATAATCAAGTGTTCTTCAACCCTAGTGAGGTGAACTACGATTGCTCTGATTTTATCATAGTTAGGATACGTAGGCAGAGGACGCGATGTCTTTGTGAACAAACTTAGAAACTATCTTTAGGTTTTAACCTTCACCTTTTACCCAATCCCAACCCATAGCAAACATTTACCTAACTTAGCATGCAAACAAACAAAAGGTTCCTGTAGGGTACTACAGATGTTTAGGATGTGAGATACCTACCCTATGCATAACCAACCCCCGATCCCCAAATCTCTTAGCGTTGTTGTTACATCGCAAAAAAAGTTCTTTCTTTTTTTAGACCTTTCCTTTGGATAAATTAAAGACCGGTTGTGAATTTAAAGAATTAAAAGATTCAAGTTAATTCAATAGCTTGGTATCACGATTCTCTCTGCAACAACAAGGAAATCAATTAAAACAATTGAATTAATCGTTTATCCCCCCAAGAGTGCTACGTATCAGAGCGACCAACGACACCTTAAATGAAAAGCGACACTTTATTCCGGGTTACCTTCAAATTACCACCAACGGAGGTAACATACAACGTAAAGGGTGAGATATCAAAATTATAATATAAGGCATAATAAAAGCCATGTCAGGATCATATCACAACATTATCATTTTCGCAGTTTTCCAAATATTATCGACAACAAATGCTATGAATTTATCATTTATTTCCACAACAATTAGCAAGAAATTTCAGCAACTCATCATCACTTGCAACCACATAACGACGCGACACTATGCAACTCAACTATGCATATGCATGTGGTACCAATTTGGAGCAAAACTCCACAGCCAATTTATTCGCCATTATAGGCCGCCAATACAGGCACAACCACGTCAATACCGGCCAACCAGGATGATATGCTATGAGATGCATCTATTATGGACTACACACAACAACAAAAACCACCCAACAAGGCATTAAGCCTACAACAAAATTGTCCATAACCGAAGCATCACAATTTCATACGAATCATGTAACCACAACTTTCAATCTATTCAAGTAAGGACACAATAATAACTTTCCAAATATTTTCACACATAACTAATGACATAAAACATTTTTTTCAGACACCGACAAGCATCATCCTTAATATTTATCGACCCACGGAAACTAACCCCATGATTCAATTCCCTTCATGAAATTGATCATACCCATAGTTATAGAATTGAACCCCACCCTTATCTTTGGATTGAGGGCAACTCTAAACTCCCGGTTCCGGTTTGCTCTCCGGTGACTCTTCTGCAACTACCTTGAATTCTCTCCGGTGGTTAATTTCCTCTGTTCTCAACTTCCTCCAGCCACGTTCCTTTTTCCTTTTTTTTTTGATTTTTTGTTTCTACTGTTACTAGTTTTCCCCACTTAGGTTACTAGTAGTTAAATTATTTTATTTTTTTTGTTAATTTTGGGCTTACTAGTAGCACCACCCTCTCTTACTATTTTAATTACTACTATTTGGACCACTTAGATAGTTATTCATCAAAATCAACTATTATTATTTTTCTCGTTCCTTTTTACTTAATTTCGCACTAACGGTAAAATATCCTGACTAAAAGAATTTTACCCGATACAACCGAATACTACCACGATACGGCGGGCGCGGCCAACAATTCATAAATAATTTAATTTAAAATAATTGTGCGTTACATTGTAACGATGGATTTCAAAAGAGAAATGTTGAAGTACACTTTTCAGAGTCCTAACATTGAAAGCTTAAGAGAACTAGCGAAACTCATCGAGAACCGTCACGCTTTTTCAACAGAGTATGGAGGAGCCTTCTACTTTCTCGAGCTCAAGATGAAAGAGGGACTGTTGGAGACCCTTGTTCAGTTCTACGATCCATTGTACCATTGTTTCACCTCCCTAGATTACCAGCTGATGCCAACTCTGGAGGAGTATTCTGAATTTTTGAGGATACCTGTAACTACCCGACCCGTGTTTAATGGATTGGAGGACACCCCCAGCGACTAAGAGATTGCAAATGCTACCCGTCTCAGTCTAGCAGACGTTCAAGCTCACTTAACCACCAAGGAAGGAGTTCTTGGGTTTCCGGCCAATTTCTTGATCAAGAAAGTTCGTTATCACACTGAGAGGAAGGAGGTCCCGATCATGGAAGCTACCTTTTCCTTGTTAGTCTATGGGATTTTCTGGTTCCCATAGATTGATGATTTTGTTGACATGGATGCAAATAAGTTGTTCATCCTCAAGAACCCGACTCCTACCTTGTTAGCTGACACGTACCATTCGATCCACTCGAGGAATGCCGAAGGAGGAGGGCATATTGTGTGCTGTACCGCCTTGTTATACTCATGGTTTATTGCCCGCCTAGCTTGGCATCCATCTGTCTGGGAGCAGACAGAGGCACCCCATTGGTCTGAAATAGTCATAGCCCTTACTCACTCTGATATCATGTGGTATGACCCTACTTATGGAGGTGTTAAGATGATCCAGAGCTGTGGAGGATTCCCCAATATACCTCTTATTGGGACGAAGGGATGCATCAGCTACAACCCTGCTTTGGCTCGCCGACAATTGGGGCACCCGATGAATCAAGTACCTAACCCGTCTCTACTGGAGGGAATTTTTCTCAAGAAGGAGAGGATCCAGACTTGAAGGCCACCATAATATACGCATGGAATTATGTCAACATGGAAGGAATGACTACCTTAGGATTCCCTAATTGTGTTGCCTCTGAAGATTGTCTACATTGGGTGCGAGAGAGGGCTCTCGACCTCAAGATGCCTTTCCCTTTTCACGAACCTATGGTGCTGACCTTTCATGACCCCGATTGGTTTGATGCGAGTGAGATAGATCAGTTGAAAGCTGCCTTGGATGAGGCCTAGAAGCTGAAGACCGCTTGGAGAAACAAGTTTTTCACCCTTAGGGTAGAGAAAGAGAAGTCTCAGAAGCTTCCAGAAGTAGAATCTGCAAGAAAAAGAAAGGCGTGAGAGGATTTATTTTCCTCTCACACATCTTCAAGAACTGTCACCAGCGGTGATCTTCCCCCAACTACTGTGGCTTGAAAGGAGTATGTAGATCGACTCATCAGTGAGAAGGCCAAACTGCAGGAACGCGTCAATCAGCTGGTAGAAGAGCTTTGTGCGCATAAAGAGCTTAAGGAGTAGATCTCTAAGTTTTCTTTTGCTTTTGTTTCAATGTAATAAAGTATTGAACGAGTACTTTGCTTTGTAATGCATCCCGAATATCAATAATAAAATAAGTTTTTTATCCAACGTTATAATACTGAAAAATAATTTGAGTTTCTTGAAGTTTCATACTCATTTGCATTTTTGCATTGGCATAACATTGTTTGCATTTCAGGGTCTCACTCTTGCTTCATCTCCACAGACAAGCTGATTCACCAGTACAATACTCGCGCCAGTCAACGTCAAAAGATGGATAAACTTGAACAAGAGAACAAGGTGCTCCGTGATGAAGTTGAAATCCTGAAAGAAAGCTTGGAGAGATTGAATGGTTTAGTTGAAGCTTTGTCCACACAGTCTACACTCAATAATCACGATGTTCCCAGGACTGTTACCTCCGATGTTGTGTCAGCACCGATCCTAGTGGTGCCTACTGTTGCTGAAGTAACCTACAGCATGCCGCCAGGTTTTCTGTGGGGGATGCCTCCTCATTTCACTCCTGCTGGCTATCGCCCTCCTGTTTCTAAGGTCCCTACCATGACCACTGCTTAAGCTGTCCCTGCCACTGCTTAAGCCGTCCCTGCCACTGCACCATCCCATGTGAATGTTGCTCCATATATTCTAGACGAGCCAATTTTCCATGGGTCTCCGAATGAAACTATGGGTTTTGAAGAGAGGATGGATGGTTTTAAGGACCAATTTTCTGAGATTTAGAAAGAATTAAAGGCCCTTCGTGGAAAGGATCTGTTTGGAAAGAATGCTTCTGACTTATGTTTGGTCCCGAATGTCAAGGTTCCGCCAAAATTCAAGGTTCCGAATTTTGAGAAGTACAAAGGAAATACTTGACCACAAAGTCATCTCATCATGTATTCCAGAACTATGTCTGCACAAACTGACAATGATCAATTGCTCATCCACTACTTCCAGGATAGTCTGACAGACGCTGCACTCAAATGGTATATGGGGTTGGATAGTGCGAAGATTCGAACTTTCAACAATCTAGGCGGGGCCTTCATCAAGTAGTATAAATATAATGTAGACATGGCCCCTGACCGAGATCAGCCGAGGGCCATGATGTAGAAAGACAAAGAGAACTTCAAGGAATATGCTCAACGTTGGTGTGAGTTAGCCGCGCAGGTTACGCCACCATTGGAGGAAAGGGAAATCACCAAGATTTTTCTAAAGACCCTTGGTCCTTTCTTTTATGAGAAATGGTCGCAAGTGCACCCATCGACTTCACCGAAATGGTTAATATGGGATTGCGTTTCGAGGAGGGAGTACGAGAAGGAAGGTTGGTCAAAGAAGATAGTGCTCCCAGCAGCGCTAAAAAGTATGGGAGTGGTTTTATGAAGAAAAAGGAGAAGGAAGTAAATGCCTTACAAGAAGGAAGACTCAGGAAGAGGTATTCACCATCATATCAGGTTGCAGCGGTATCTCCAGTATTCAACGATCCAGCCTATCAGCCACAACCACACCAAAGTCCACAATCTCCTCAACAGAATCGACCATTCAACAATCAAGGCCGCGTATACAGGAAAATAAACTTTGATCCCATCCCTATGAAGTATGCTGATTTGTTTCCAGCCTTGATCCAAAAAGGTCACATCCAGATAAAAGCTCCACCCGAGGTTCCCAAGAATCCCCCTCCTTACTATAAGACTGACAGATTTTGCCGTTACCATCAGGGAGCTCCCGGCCATGACATTGAGAGTTGTTTTGGTATGAAAGCAGACGTCCGGAGGCTCATTAAGTGCGGAATCTTATCCTTTAAGGATTCTAATCCTAATGTGCAGGAAAATCCACTGTCTCCACATGGTTCACCCTCCGTAAACATGATTCAGAGTTACTTGGAAGGAAGTAGTCAGGAAGTTTTAGATAAGAAGACTGAAGAAGTATGTGTTATAGTGCCTCACTTCAAGGAAGTGGAGCGTATTAAAATCACGTATGATAGTAGAAAGCAGACCGTTACTCCCCTAGTAATCAATGTGCCAGGACTTGTCCCTTACACTTCTAGTAAGGCTATCCCATATCGATATAACGCTACAATGCTGGAAAATGGAAAAGAGATACCGTTACCTACCTTGACTTCGGTTGTTAACATCATGGACGTCAGTAGAGTAACAAGAAGCGGCCGAGTTTACCCTTCAGTGCCTTCGAAAGACAAAGGGATCTCGGTAGAGCAACCGAGTTCAAAGGACCCAATTATGGATCAATCTGGTGGATCCAACTTGTCCAAGTCGGACGAAGTACTGAAAGTAATCAAGAGAAGTGAATACAAAGTTGCGGATCAGCTTCTGCAAACCCCGTCTAAGATCTTTGTCCTACAATTGCTAATGAGTTTTGAGGCACATAGGGAAGCGCTCCAAAAGATATTGGAGCAAGCATATGTGGAACAAGATGTCACAATGGAGCAATTTGATAATATCATCGGAAATATTACTACATACGACAATCTCGGTTTTAACGAGGAAGACCTCCTAGAGGAAGGAAAGAAGCATAATATGGCTTTGCATATTTCTGTGAATTATGGGAATGATTCTTTGTCAAGTGTGTTGGTCGATATATGATCCTCTCTGAATGTGATGCCCAGAACCACTTTATCCAAATTATTGTATAAGGGACCGCCTATGAGGCCCAGTTATGTTATCGTCAAAGCTTTTGATGGATCTACAAAAGCAGTAATTGGTGAAGTAGATCTACCAATGACCATCAGTTTGCAGAATTTCATGATCACATTCCAAGTCATGGACATTCGTGCCGCCTACAACTGTTTGTTAGGGAGGCCGTGGATACATGAGGCTGGGGCAGTTACCTCCACCCTGCATCAGAAACTGAAGTATGCTTTTGAAAGCAAAACGGTTACAGTTTGTGGAGAAAGAGCTTTAGTGGTGAGTCATCTGTCATCATTTTTGTATGTTGAAGCTGAAGAAGAGGTTGGTACGCAATTCCAGGCTTTATCTATTATAGGCGATAATGTTCAAAAACCCAGAATACCCATGTCATCATTCAAGGATGCCCAGCAGGTTGTGAGCAGTGGTCCTCAGACAGGTTGGGGCAAAATGTCGTCTTTGCCAGAGAATAAGAACAAGGAAGGTCTTGGCTTTTCCAGTGGGTCTGCTCAATATGTCATCAAAAATCAAGAGTTCCCGCTGATCAATGAAGTGTTCCGGAGTGGAGGGGTCGTCCATTCTCCTCATATCAACGTCGTGTCCGAAGACGAGTCTGAAGGCTACATATCAGATGGTTCAACGAGTCTTTCCATCCCTTTTGAAGATTACGAGCCCTATATGGAAGATCCGGGTTATGTCTCAGATGACTTTCATTGTATTTTTGGAGTCTATGTTGTTACCGAAGAAGTTTCTGATGAAGATGTTCCATATTTTGTGACTCCGGGAGTTTTGGTTAAGAATTGAAGTGAGGTTGAAGCCCCTGTTGTGATTCATATATCAAAGTAAACATTTGTTTTTTAAAGTTTTCGCTCTGGCCAAGGAGAAAATGTGTTGTGTGAGCTTACTTTTAATAATTCCCTTTGCTCTGCCCAAGGCAAAGGTGACCTTGTTGGGCATTTCTTTGTTCGGATTTTGCTATTATCAATAAATATTTGTTTCCATTTGTGTGTTATTTTATCTTTCTTTATTATTACTATGTTGGAAAATAATAATAAGTAGCATCTCGCGTACACACACCTTCCCCTTTATAAAACTGAATAAAATAATATCACATGTGCATATTGCTACACACATCACATCCCGGGAATAATGACCCACTTCCTTCGCCAAACTTCGAATTTCCTGTGTTTGAGGCTGAAGACGAAGAAGATGATATTCCAGAAGAGATCTCTAAACTGCTTGAGAAGGAAGAAAAGGCTATCCAACCTCATCAAGAGCCAGTGGAAATAATCAATTTGGGAACAGAAGAAATTCGTAGGGAAGTGAAAATTGGAGCTCTGCTCAAGCCAGATGTGAAGGAGCAGTTGATTGAGTTGCTCAAAGAGTTTGTCGACGTGTTCGCCTGGTCCTATCAAGACATGCCTGGATTAGACACCGCCATAGTTGAACATCGCCTGCCATTGAAACCAGATTGCCCACCAGTTTAACAGAAACTCAGAAGAACTCGGCCCGATATGGCCCTGAAAATAAAAAAAGACGTACAAAAACAGATTGATGCAGGTTTTCTTGTCACTGCCGAGTATCCACTCTGGTTAGCCAACATTGTGCCCGTTCCGAAGAAAGATGGAAAAGTGCATATGTGTGTGGATTACAGGGATCTAAACAAGGCTAGTCCAAAGGATGATTTTCCATTACCTCACATCGACATTTTGGTTGACAGTACGGTGAGATATGAAATCTTCTCTTTTATGGATGGATTTTCAGGGTACAATCAGATCAGAATGGCTCCCGAAGACAGAGAGAAGACGTCGTTCATCACCCCCTGGGGCACCTTTTGCTATCGAGTTATGCCTTTTGGACTAAAGAACGCAGGGGAAACATATCAAAGGGCTATGACTACTTTGTTCCCTGATATGATGCACAAAGAGATTGAAGTTTATGTGGACGATATGATAGCTAAGTCAAAGACGGAAGATGATCATGTCAAGCATTTGTTGAAACTGTTTGGTCGATTAAGAGAATACAAGCTCCGTTTGAATCCCAACAAGTGCACGTTTGGGGTACGATCAGGGAAATTATTGGGTTTCATTGTCAGCCAGAGGGGTATCGAAGTGGATCCCGATAAGGTGAAGGCTGTTCAGGAAATGCCAGCTCCATCTACAGAGAAACAAGTCAGAGGATTTTTGGGACGTTTGAACTACATCTCCCGGTTTATATCTAATATGACTGCTAAGTGTAAACCTATTTTCAAGCTGTTGAGGAAAGAACAAGGGTATGTTTGGACTGAAGATTGTCAAAAGGCATTTGATAGTATCAAAGAGTATTTGCTCGAACCACCTATTCTGATACCGCCAGTCGAAGGGCTACCTTTGATCATGTATTTGATTGTGTTGGAAGATTCGATGGGTTGTGTGCTCGGTCAGCGAGATGAGACAGGAAAACAAGATCATGTCACCTATTATTTGAGTAAGAAGTTTACCGACTGTGAGTCTAGATACACTATGCTTGAGAAGACTTGTTGTACTTTGGCATGGGCCGCTAAGCGTCTGCGATAGTACATGTTGAGTCATACTACTTGGTTAGTTTCGAAGATGGACCCCATCAAATATATCTTTGAGAAACTTGCATTGACGGGAAGAATTGCGAGGTGGCAGATGCTGTTATCAGAGTATGACATCGAGTACCGTACTCAGAAGGCTATTAGAGGAAGTATTTTGGCTGACCATTTGGCGCATCAGCCTATTTTGGATCATCAACCTTTGAATGATGATTTCTCGGACAAAGAGGTTATGTATTTGAAAGTGAAGGATTGTGAAGAACCTCTGCCAGATGAAGGACCCGAGCCCGGTTCTCAATGGAGTCTGATTTTTGACGGAGCTGTTAACGCTCATGGGAGAGGGATAGGCGCGATTATCGTGACTCCCCATGGGTCTCATATTTCGTTTACCTCTAGGCTAACGTTCAAGTGTACCAATCATGAATCCGAGTATGAAGCATGTATTATGGGCCTCGAGGAGGACGTGGACTTAAGAATTAAGAATTTGGATGTGTTCGGTGATTCTGTTGTAGTCATTTATCAAATCACAGGAGAGTGGGTAACTCGACAGGATAATTTGGTCCTGTATAGAGATTATGCAAGAAGACTGTTACCTTTCTTTGACAGGGTCGATTTTCACCATATCCCTCGTGATGAGAATAGGATGGAGGATGCATTGGCAACTTTGAGCTCCATGATTGTGGTGAACTCTTGGAATGCGTGTCCTCGAATCGAAGTAAGACGTCTTGACGGACCCGCCTTTGTCTTTGCCATTGAAGATACTGAAGATGGTAGACCCTGGTACCATGATATTGAAGTGTTTCTCAGAACACAAGAGTATCCTTCGAGAGCCTCCAACAAGGATAGGAAGACACTGAGAAGGTTGGCCGATAATTTTCTCTTGAGTAATAATGTGTTATACAAGCGAAACTTTGACATGGTCTTGCTGAGATGTGTGGACAAGCGGGAAGCAGACATATTAATGATGGAAATTCACGAAGGGTCCTTTGGTACTCATAGAATGGGCATGCTATGGCCAAGAAGCTCTTAAGAGCTGGTTATTATTGGATCACGATGGAATCTGACTGCTACAAGTTTGCTAGGAAATGTCACAAGTGTCAGATCTACGCCGATAGGATTAATGTGCCTCCAACTTTGTTGAAAGTTATCTCATCCCCTTGGCCATTCTCCATGTGGGGAATTGATATGACTGGGATGATATAACAAAAGGCATCGAATGGACACCGATTCATCTTAGTGGCAATTGACTACTTCACTAAGTGGGTCGAAGCAGCATCTTACATTAACGTAACTCGGCATGTGGTTGTCAAATTTATCAAGAATCAGCTCATCTGCAGATACGGTGTACCGAGCAGGATTATCACAGATAATGGGTCCAACTTGAATAATAGCGTGATGAAATAACTGTGCGAAGAATTCAAGATCGAGCATCATAATTCTTCTCCCTACAGACCGAAAATGAATGGGGCTGTTGAAGTCGCCAACAAGAATATTAAGAAGATAATTCAGAAGATGGTGGTCACATACAAAGATTGGCATGAAATGCTCCCGTTCACTCTACATGGATATTGTACTTCGGTAAGCACATTAACTGGAGCAACTCCTTTTTCACTTGTCTACGGTATGGAAGTTGTACTCCCGATAGAGGTAGAGATCCCCTCTATGAGGATATTGATGGAGACAAAGCTGTCAGAAGTCGAATGGTGCCAGAGCAAATATGATCAGTTGAACCTAATTGAAGAGAAGAGGATGACGGCCTTGTGCCATGGGCAGTTGTACCAACAGAGGATGAAGAAGGCATTTGACAAGAGAGTTTGACCCAGAGAATTCAAGGAAGGCGACCTTGTGCTCAAGAAGATTCAGTCTTTCCTCATCGATGCCAGAGGAAAATGGTCTCCGAACTATGACGGGCCATACATGGTAAAGAAGGTCTTCTCAGGAGGCGCCCTGATGTTAGAAACAATGGACGGAGAAGAAATCACCCGCCCGGTGAACGTAGATGCTGTCAAGAAGTATTTTGCTTAGAACTTAGGAAGTTCCAGTTGACTTAGGTAGAAAATCATTATCCCATCGATGTAATCACTCTTATTACTTTCCAACATTGTAATATTAGATTCGTGTTGTTCTTTCGACTACCATTTAATAAATGAGGTTTTTCCCAGTTGTGGCGTGTTAAATATTTCAATATGATGGCAAAATCCCGAATAATAAATTTTTTTAAGTACCTTGTGTTTTATTTGATATATGAATAACAAGAGGATGTCCGTGGATGTTTATTTCATCCATGGAAGCGGAAATTCATCTTTCCCCCGCACAAGACAGGTGAAGATTTTCCTCAGGCGGTGACCGATTTGTGGAGATTTGGCTTGAGTTGGGACTTTTGTTTTCGGCCCCGTTGGTTTTGTTATCATACGCACATCATATAGATAGATAGCATAGCATCTGCATTTTGCATCTTTGTGTTTGTCTTGTCACTTCGGGTTGTGGTCGTCCCCAAGTGACTGGGTTTATCGTATCCCTTCAAATAGAGTTGGCAGCCCTAGGCAAAAAGAGCACAATGCTTCTAATTCCCCATGAAGTTTGATCCTCATGGAGGACGGTTGTTTTAGTACGCTCCCATTTGAGCTCATACCTCAATGGTCGAGTCTTGCTTGACAGTTTCTCTTCGGTTATTTCCCGAAGTGAACTACGGTCCTTGGTGATCACATTGTCGGATATCTCAAACTCCGAAACTTGGGTTAAGTGTGCATTTATTTTGCGCCTTATTCCCCAGAAAGAATTTTTATGAGGACAACTTTTGAAAACAGATACTTCTCCAATAACATTCTTAACAATTTATATCTGGACTACAAGCATCCTCTTTATTTGAGCAACTCGTTTTGATCAGGATCTCCTTCAAAATGACAAACGGCAGTCTCTTTAGGACAGTTTGTCCATCCCCAGTAGGATTTATCAAGATTATCAACTCATTAAATGGCATTCCTCCGAAAATCTGTCAGAGAAATGCGTCGAAGACATTATAAACTTTTCTCTTTATTTGAGAATTTACACTAAAATGATATATACTTTTACAGCTACAACAAAAAAGCACTCCTTAGGAACGCATTTCCCCAGGAGTCTATCACACAAGTCTAATTCCATCAAATGACATCTCTCCTGAGAAGTTTGGGGAAGTCTATTACAATTGATCTCTTTATTTGAGAAAACGTATTTACAAATCAACCGGCTTACATCTCTTCTGAAGATCCCCGGTGAAGTTCTACAATCTCCAATACATTATGGATTACTGCTGAAGTTCTACAATCTACAATGACATTTTAATCCCCTGTGAAGATGCTCTCACAAGTTTTCATCATTTTGGGTAGAAACCGAGACCCGTTCATGGCAAACACACCATGAGTCGTTGGGGAGGTTTATTTCAAGAAACTGAGACTCGTTCATGGCAAACACACCATGAGTCGTTGGGGAGGTTTATTTCAAGAAACTGAGACCTGTTCATGGCAAACACACCATGAGTAGTTGGGGAGGTTTATTTCAAGAAACTGAGACCTGTTCATGGCAAACACACCATGAGTCGTTGGGGAGGTTTATTTCAAGAAACTAAGACCCGTTCATGGCAAACAAACCATGAGTCGTTGGGGAGGTTTATTTCAAGAGACTGAGACCCGTTCATGGCAAACACACCATGAAGCGTGAGGGAAGTTTTATTTACACTATTATCAACACCACACTCAATTAAGAAACGAAATTATGTGTTGATCAAGAAGGTTAGTTTAGTTATTTCCATTGTTTGGACTACAACCGGTTGGCAGTAGGTTTCCTCGATTCAAGTTTCTCGCCCGTTGCTTAAATTTGCCATGTTCCCGATGTATGTGCGATACCCTTATTCTTTGGAGATTCCCCAGTGCTGCCTGTTTCCTGTACCGTGGAGTCTCGCATCTTGAGTCCGTCTTTTCGTTGCTCCTGGGTTTGTCTCGCATGTTGTGTCTAGTTTTTCCTCTGTGGCTTCATGTCTCCGCAGGATCCCTCTGTGCCTTGCATTTTGTATCATTATATATCATATGCATTCGGTGGCTTCTTAGGGCCAAAAATCCGTGCAATGTTTGTATTTAAGTCCCTCCTATCTCGTCGAGACGGAGATTTCAATCTCCATATCTCCGGACAGAAGTAACTTAAATAGGGGCATCAGTCACACCTCCCACCTCCGTTTTCCTATTTCTTTCTCGTTTTCTTACCTTTATACACTTGTTATGGCTAACCAGTTTGGGCAGATGCAGTAAGTCCAAGAAGACCAGCCTTCTTTCTCACAATTTCGAAGAAAAAAACAAGAGAAGCTTCAAGTGGTATCCCTTGGAACCTTAAGCATTAAATCTTCAGAGTAAAGATCAAGATTTGTAATTTATGGAGGTTTGAATTTAGACCCAAGATTTATGACCAAGCTCCAATGGTTAAAGGTCCTCACCATGCGGAGACATTGTCAAAGTTACACGTTGAGTTTGGATTTCAAAGCGTGTTTCTGAAGTCGAGATTACAGGATCCTGTTGTGATTCGCGAGATCGGAATCGTGACCTCAACACTTTGTGCAAGCGCATCTCGCACTGGGAGTATTGTTAGTGATGTTGCTATTATGACAAGTGATCTAGTTAACACTTGATTGAATTACCACAAGGATTGAAGATCACCATTTAAGTTATAAAGTGTGATGCATATCATGGTTTGAGTTTTTATAGGGGGTTGAAGATTCATAATATCACAAGCTCAGGAACTCTTGAGTACGGTTTATAACCGAATTGGGAAATACGTAAGACTCCATCATTCTTCAAATACAAGTCGGAATGCCTAAATTCTAGTATATATTTATACTGGTATTACAACACAATTTCGATGTTTATAAGGATACATGGTGTTTTGTTTATATACGGATACAAATTCTCAAACCATAAACATACAAGCAACATGCTAAAGTTATACAATCTTTTGCTAAAGTTATACAACGTCATTTGGATTCCTTCTCTCGAGTACAACTCAAAGCGAATGTGCCAGTGTTCACCTCAGAAAAGAAGACACCTACGTACAACACTTCATAATTCCAAGCATTGCCGAACCCGATACATATGAGAAAAGGCTCACAGTGCCCTATTTTCCACACGACCTACACTTCAACGAAGGGAGTTGAGGTTAAAGATGTACTTCTGAGCAATCTCAACCAAGATGGATTCCAAAATATACCAGTTTCTCTATGTACGCAAGCGCCGGCTTCGAGTCTGGATCATGATTTTAGGACTGCTGCAAAACAAGGAGATGTCAGCAAACCATCATCATTTCTAACGGCTCTTAAACTTGTCAAAGCAAAACACAGCCGTTAACCAGAACACCGTTAAGGAGGTAAACTAAGAAATAAGCTCAGAAGAAGATAAAGAGTTCCAGCCCTCAGTTTAAACTCATCATCGGGCAGAAATTCGAGCAGCCGGAAGGGAGACAGCTGGGGTTGTCACCAGCTTCCTACCAAGCATCGAAGACAACAGAATTTCAGGAAAAGAAGCAAGCAATTTTGGACGGTTTCCAACACAATTCAGAACATCATGAACAAGCCCACACGTTTCAGACCACCAAGTCATCATCACCGTTGAACCTTTCTCGCCAATGGCATATAACCAACAGCCTTAAGCTTAAAGTTGGACCCTGAAAGAAGAAGAAGAAAGTCAGTTTGCTCCCAAACAGCTTAAGAATTTGTCACAGGCAATCAAAACAACTGCATTTATCAGAGCTATCGTCTACAAGCACATCAGTTGCAAACATGCTTTTGCACTCAAGGATAACAGGTTTTTCAACATACAAAAGCAAATAAATCCACACACCGACAATAGAGCATCATCAAGTATTCTCATACAGCCGCAGGCAAACAGAACACACCGGAGCAACAAATATCAGTAATGCATCAACACCAGGTAATGCCGCAACATCAGCAGAACAGCGTCCACAGATATCAGCAGCTGCAGGCAGCCATTACAAGTATCTCCACGTCAGTCCTAAACATTACAATATCAACCGTAGAAAGGACACCAACAACATCAGTTCACATGTGCAATGACATCAATGGTGGTGCCTCAAACCACATTAGCAGTGTTGCGGTGAAAATTGGATATCAAGCTATTAAATTAACTTGAATCTTAATTCTTTTTACAACCGAACTTTATTTTATCCAAAGGAAAGGTCTAAAGAAAGAAAAACCTTTTTCGCGATGTAACGACAACGCTCAAGACATTTGGGGATCGGGGGTTGGTTATACCTAGGGAAGGTGTTAGCACCCTAAGCATCTGTAGTACTCTACAGGAACCTTTTGTTTGATTGCTTGCTAAGTTTGTGAAATGTGCTAAGGATTGGGAAAAGATTAGGGATAGGTAAAGACCTAGGTGGTTTTCTAAGTTTGCTCACAAAGACATCGCATCTTCTGCCTACGTATCCTAACTAGGATAGAATCAGAGCAATCGTAGTTCACCTCACAAGGGAAGAAGAACACTTGATTATGATCAAGGTTCAAAGGGGAACAAACATGACAATGTTTGTGTGGAGTTTGACAAAACTCCCTATTCTAAGTTGTAATATTCAAAAGGGGAAGTAAGAAATTATGACGATGATTCTTACATAGAGTTGACAAACTCTATCCTAGGATTCTAGTTGAAGAGCACTCCTAGTACAGGTGGGCCTTTTAGACTTAAAGCAAAGTCTAAAGGTTTCTAAACTAAGTTTAAAGTGACTTAACAAAGTCAAGGAAATGGGTGAATGAGTTACCCATAACATTAGGGTTAATGGAAAGGCTTTTCCTTCGGAGAAGGACAGGAGAGGCAACTTGGATGAGAGTTAACAAACTTCATCACTTGGGGAAAGAAAATTTTGAACAAGATAACAACATAATAAATATGCATTCATGGTGACAACCATTAAGTGAGCATATGAAATGATAAAAATGAAAATGCATTGATGACAATCAAAGCAGTTGATTAAGCAGGAAATGTGACAGTCAAGCTTCAGTGTATTTAGCAGATGAAATAAAATGAACACGGTAACAACCAAAGATAAAATCCTATCATGTTAGATAACATTTAAAAACATGAATGCAAACAAGTATCACAAACAATCACAAGAAAAAATTCATCTGCATCGCGAAAACAATCACAGAACGTACATAACTTGCACATAGTCAAAAGAGATGAAAAATTAGGCAAACCTGAAAATAAAAAATATGACATGAAAGTAGACATCAAGATGAACAAAATGAAAAAAGAATGGGTGAAAAATGATTAAAATTGAGAGAGATATGAATTTTTGAAGTTTAGTTAAAAAATGACAAAAATTAATAAAAGGGTTGCCCTCCTCAATGGTCGAACCCAAGTTCATGGCATGCAAGGCGCTTAAGTGACAAGGTGACTACCACTGGGGTGGCTATGCATCCGTTTGTAAATGCCACCCCATAAATATATATGGGATACTCTTATGAAATTCTGGGCAACAAAACACATAAACTAAATGATTTGCATTTTGATCATAACTCAGTCAATTTTCCATGGATTTTGACAAAATTTTAGTGTAAACTGACTAGAATTTCATGAGGAACAAGATAGCACTTTTAGTTTTTTGAAATTCTTCCTCCATTTTAAAACCCGATGGTACTTGCTTTTTGAAGTTTGAAATGCATTTTGAGAAGACACTCATGATCCAGTCAGGTTTAAACTTAGGCAAACATTCATACACATTACAAACATATTATTGAGTGAGTGTGTGCACAAAATAGATTTGAAAATAAGGTGAGATGAAGAATGCTATACTGGCTGCAATATGTCATGGATGTCATGCAGGCGCATGCCAAATTCAGTTTCTATGCACAAATAGGTTTAACATATCACACACACAGGTCATATAGATATCAACAGGTGATTTTGAGCACACAAACTGGTCTGAAACAAACTGTTATAAAAAATGACAAGTGAGTTGCAATTTGTGCTTGTGAAATGCATGATGATGAGCAATTTCAATTCTAGACATGTTCAGATCAAACCAATCATACACACACAACACATACATGATATTAAATGAATTTGATCACAAAATGAGGCCTAAATCAGACTGGTGTGGAAAAATGTGTTCAAAGTGCTAATGTGTATGTGTGAAGATGCATGATGACATGAGTTTTAAGTTCTGTGCATATTTAGGTCAAGTAAGGCATACATACACTTCATGCACGTATTATGGGATGAATTCAAGCAAAGATTAGGATTCCAAACAGTCTGTATTGAAACATAGTATTCAAAATGCAAAAACTGTCAAGTGAGATGCAACAGAGAGGTCAATTCAGTTTTGTAGTATATTTACACTAAGGTAAACCTATACACATACTTCATACATGGAAAGAAAAGTGTTCAAGCAATAAAAATGAGGCCAAACAGTCTGTTATTGAAAATGAGGATTTGAGTGAAAACTTGGCAAATTGAATGCACAAAGGAAGTTCAGTTTAGTTTTCTGCACATATAAGCCACACAACTCATGCACACAAGTTATATTCATGAAACTAGAGATGCCTATGCTCAAGAACTGGTTGCTTTGTGGACAGAAAAGTTTTTGGTGTATCTCATGGCACATTGTTTTGAGAAGATGCATTTTTGAGGTGACATGTTGAAACAGATGAGAGCAGGTTGGGCAGGTTACACATACATGTCATAAATGTTCCTCTAAATGATATTGAATTCAATTTTAAACCCTTCCTGGTCTGAAACTACAAATGGCATATCCATGGCAATGATGTACAACACATAACATTTTATGAATGAAAACACAAACCAAATGCAATTAGTTCAAACCAATCATACTCACCCACCCTGATTATGATTTCAAATGTGATTTAAATCAACAAGGAGTTGTTCCTCAGTTATGACAGAATTTTGGCATGAAACATACACATGACATGCTTTCACATAATAGACTCAAAATGCCAAATCATGGAATCATGGTATAAAGCAAGAATGGATTGTTTACATACCTCTAGTGGACTGTGTTGAGTAGATTAGAACACCAAGAAACCCAGAGGAACTTCCAAATAACACTAGTTTTGAAACTTTCTTCTTTTTGAAGCAAGAATCCAATCCTTGTGACAGTTGGAGAAATAAACTCCACCAATGATCTTTAACACTTTAGACAGTTGAGAAATGATATATGAGAGGTGTTTGAGTGATTAGAACACCAAGCAAATGCATAGAATAAGTTTTGGCTGAGTTTATGGCTTTTAGTCAAAGTAACTTGGTGTGGAAGTTGACTTTTTGAATGGGGAGATTTTTGAATGGTTTAAGGTCTTGGACACCTTCTATATCATATTTAGAGATTGTGTGGATGATTTTTGAGGTGTTTGAATGTAGAGAACTGAGTTTGGCAGCAAAACTACCAAGACAGATTTTTGGTGGTTTTTGCAATTTTATGATTTTGTGATTTTGGAGTAAGGTGTGAAAGAGTGAGAGCTTTGTGTTTCTATGGTTTTTAGAATCAATATTGTGTGTAAAATGAAGTGATGAAGGCTCCCTTTTATAGGCAAATGAAAAGAAGGGGCAGATGTGGAGATTTCTTCACATTAAAAAAAGGTTTTACACCTTTGGATCAAACCTCCACAAAGGGGTTTCCTTGGCTGATAGGTAAGCCCAATAGTCAAGAAAAATGATGATTTTGAAAGGGCTAAATGCAGGCTAGAGGCATAGCTTGATGGCTGTTTGCAGAACTTACTTTCCACTTGCAAGTTTGGCTAACTTCCTATTTTCTGCATTTCTCTCGTTCTCTCATGTTACAAACCCTCTATACATCATACAAAACATGTTTCACAAGCTGAGATTGGTTATATTTGAGGAAATAATGATTTTTGAACATTTGACAATGTGGGACTAAAGTGAAAAACCACCAACTCGCCATAACCCTAACTTTCAACTCACAAATCCTTTTGAGATGTGCTAGTACTCTTCAGAAAGCCCTCAAATAGCTCTAAAACATTCATGTTTTCCTGAGTTTCAATTTCCCAAAGGAACTTGGTCAAAAAGTCTCTCAAAGTTGCTAAAAAATGAACTTAAAAGTGAAATTTTTCTAAGATTTTTTTCCCTTCTAGAAATGAATTTGATCATAACTCCAAATCTATGCATTTTCTGATCATGGATGGAATTTTGTAGGGTTTGCCATGAGCTTTCAAATGAGCTTTGAACCAACTCAATTGGATGTGTGGTTAAGGAGTTATGGTTTAGCCCCTTTCAAAACCCTAATTTCCCGATATTTCGATTACTCCTTCATCCTTGATCCAATGGTCATGAAAATTGATAGGAAAGTGCAATATGATATAAGGAACCTTTTTGATTCACACTTTGAAGTCCAATTCCTTAAATTTGAAGAGTTGACTTTTTGGTCAACCGTACGATCGATCGGCGACTACCGAGTCGTCTGTTGACACTCTGGACCTCCTGAGACTTTGAAACTTCTTGAATGAAATTTATTAAGCTATATGAACTTCATGGATCGTAATCTCACCATTAAAACACCTTCCAACATCAAAGTCAAACTACAGTTGACTTTTACTAGTCAAAAAACCCTAATCGGGTGCCCTGAAATACACTGTTCTTGATTCTGGGGTAATAACTTCAAATTGGATTCTCAATTGACATTATATGATAACCTTGACCTTGTTTCATAATTGAATTAGCCCAAAACTTGGATTAATCACAAACCCTGAAGCTTCGATTTGTACAAAACCCCGATTCATCTGTAATTTGACAAAGACAAACTTGCACTGGGTTAAGGTTAGATGATTCATGAGAATGCTCCTAAAATGATAATGAGAATCTAAGGGGTCAAAATTTTGGGTGCAACAGTTGCCCCTATTTAAATATCTTCACTAGATGGAACTGAGAGATGACAATCCTCGTAGAATCGCAGTGAAAGGTATTTAAATATAGAAAACCGAAAATTGTGTCCCTTAGATCTGATGATATGTAGAAGAACAAGTCATGATATGCTGTGTATTCTAAATGATGCTTCATGATGCTTGGATGCAAGACATATGCAGAAGACAGAAAAACAAAACAACGAGTAACCACTCACGGGATCTGATTTTGTGGATCCGACACTGGGGACAACTGCGATATAACAATCAATAGTTCAACCATGACAAGTGATAACTGAGAGGAAAATTTCACATGAAGATGTACAAAGTCCAATAAAGATGACAATCTCACTGGGGAAAAGCAACCACTCTACTGGGGAGAGGGATAGATTTCCACCGGGGAAAAGAGCAACTTTCTACTGGGGAAGTGAAGAACTAAAACACGAACCTCACTGGGGATGATCAGATGAGGAACTTCCTATAGCGAAGAGTTCAAACGGGATCTTCAGGAATGGACTAGAAACAAAGACAAAACATATTGGGGATACTATTGTCGACTAGATCTTCGAGACTTGTCCGGGGAGGAAGATTTCACTGGGGATAATGATGCCACCCAGTTTTAACAGATGGTTCAGGCAGTGCTAGTAACCACTAGACTTTTCGCAGGTAATGGTAACAACCAACCTAGGTTAATAACAAATGAGATTTATCAAATCCAATTGATAACACGCAAGATTTCGACTGGGGAAATTGGTGATGACCAAATTTCAAGTAATGCCAGTAACTACTGGACTTAAAACAGATTAGTAACGAACAAGTCCAGGTACCAATGACGATTGGGTTTCATGTAATGCCAGTTACGACTGGACTTTAAAAGAAACATGGTGACGACCAAATCAAGGTATACCAACACATGTGGTTATGAGAATGCCATCAAGCTACTAGGCTTTAGCTAGGGAGGTTGGTGAAGACCAAACAAAAAGATACCAATAACGATTGGATTTCAAATGACGCCAGTTACGACTGGGCTTCATGGGGAAGGTTGGTAACGTCCAACAAGACACCAATGACCATTGGATTTCGAACATCTGCCAGTTACGACCGAGCTTAAACGGAAAATCAACTAGTAACGACCAGACTTCACAGGGGATTTGCTAGTGACGACTAGACTTCAGAGGGAAGAGGTTGGTAACGACCAAACCAAAAGATAATAACGAGTAAAGTTAAGACAATGCTGGTTACGACTGAACTTGAAAGGAAAATATGGTGACGACCAAAAGAATACCAATGACGATTGGATTTTGAACACTGCCAGTTACGACTGGACTTCAAAGGAGAAGGTGGTGACGACCGAATCGCAAGATACTCATGAGTGGATTTTAAGGCAATGCCAGTTATGACTGGTCTTAACAAGAAATATGGTGACGAACAAAAGAATACCAATAACGATTGGCTTCTAAAACAATGCCAGTTGCAACTGGTCTTTAGGCGGAAGTTCACTAGCAATGATTGGACATTCACGGGAAATCAACAGATAGCACACTGACCCCAAGAGACAAAATGAATCACACTGAATCTAGGCTGAAAGGTGTATGTAGTCTTGAAGATAAATCCAATCTTAACAGGGGAACAGAGCTCTTAAACCAACTAGTCAGAGATGACACGGTAAATTCAAACAAATGCTCAAACATCTTTTACTCGGACGAGTCTTCTCATCATCATAAAGTGATAGCCTTCCAACTTGATACTCACACATGACCAAAGGAGACTCATCAGTTCAACGTGCTTATACTTCACCAGGGAGTGCGATAGGCTTGCGTATCAAAGTTTCCGCTACCCTGAGGTTTTGGGGAAGTATGATTTTCCTCGATTCTTTTTCATGAGTTGAAGTTTTTTTATGTTTGTTAATCTTTTCAAGTTTTATTCAATAATTTGACCCTAATGCTTTCAAAATTATCGTTGATCAACGAACAATATTTTGCATAACAAAGAAAATAAAGGAAATGGTAATTTTGCAAAAGAAAGAATGGCTCAAAACTGATTTTATTTAAGGATGAAATCTTGCAAATGACAAAATTCCATAGAAGTTTACAAGTTAAAAATGGCAATGTGGATAAGGTTACATCTAATCCCATGACCAAACTATCCCTTAAGACTAAAATTCCCCAAAATCCTTGCTTCTAACGAGAGCGGTTGGAGTGAATTCTTGTAGGACCTTCTGCGTTAGTGACAACTCATCTGAGGCAGTGAAACGCCTTTGTCCCTAACTTTTGCCTGGATTGCCCTTTCGGGTTTTCAATCCACCGGGACGCTCATTCTTGCCTAAGCCGCCCTTTCGGGTTTTCAACTTAGCGAGCTCTTATTTTTTCTTTTTTTCTTTTTTCTCTTTTCTTTTCTTTTTATTCAACCCTAACTTTTGCATAAGCCGTTCCTTTGAGTTTTCGGCTTATCGGGTTCTTTTAGGCGTAATATTTTTGTACTGCATCAGAATTCACTGGATGAGTAAGTTGCTTTCCATCCATGGTGGTGAGAATTAATGGGCCTCCTAAGAAGACGGTTTTCACAATAAACGGGCCGTCATAGTTAGGCATCCACTTTCCTCGTGCGTCTTTATGAACTGGTAAAATCTTCTAGAGTACAAGCTCCCCTTCTCGGAACTCTCGGGCGTGAACTTTCTTGTCGAAAACTCTCTTAATCCTCTTCTGATATAACTGACCATGAAACATCGCAGACATGCGCTTCTCATCGATAAGATTCAACTGATCAAACCTTTCTCTTACCCATTCTGCTTCTTCAAGCTTGGCTTCCATTATGACTCTCAAAGAAGGTATCTCGACCTCAATAGGAAGTACCACATCCATTCCATATACCAAAGAAAAAGGGGTTGCCCCTGTTGAAGTGCGGACGGATGTTCTGTACCCATGCAAGGCGAATGGTAGCATCTCATGCCAATCTTTGTAAGTTTTCACCATCTTTTGCAAAATCTTTTTGATGTTTTTATTCGCGGCTTCTACAGCTCCATTCATCTTGGGAGGATAAGGAGAAGAATTGTGATGTTCTATTTTGAAATCATCGCACAACTCCTTCATGATTTTGTTGTTCAAGTTGGTACCATTGTCCGTTATGATCTTTCTTGGAATTCTGTAACGACAGATAATCTCCTTTTTGATAAAACAGGCCACCACTTGCCGAGTAACATTAGTGTAGGATGCGGCTTCAACCCACTTTGTGAAATAATCAATTGCAACCAGAATAAATCGGTGTCCGTTAGAAGCTTTTGGTTCAATTGCCCCAATCATATCGATGCCCCACATAGAGAAAGGCCATGGTGATGACAACACATTTAGCAATGTTGGTGGTACGTGCATCTTGTCCGCATAAATCTGACACTTGTGACATTTCCTGGCATATTGAATACAGTTAGTTTCTAAAGTCAACCAGTAATAACCAGCCCTCAAAATCTTTTTAGACATAGCATATCCATTGGCATGAGTACCAAACAATCCTTCGTGAACATCTTGCATTAACAACTCTACTTCTCTTCTGTCGACACATCTAAGCAGGATCATATCATGGTTTCTTTTGTAAAGCACATCATTGCTGAGAAAGAACTTGGATGCTAATCGTCTTAGAGTTTTCTTATCAAGTGATGTAGCATCTGCTGGATACTCTTGTTTGGACAGGTAATTCTTTATGTCATGGAACCATGGCTTGTCATCAGTTTCTTCTTCAACCATCTGACAGTAGGCGGGCTCGGTCTTGCGTTCAATTTGAATGAGAGTGGCATCATTGACATCCTTGATTTTCCACATTGAGGCTAACATGGCTAGGGCATCGGCAATGTGATTCTCAGATCTCGGGACATGCTTAAAAATGATCTCATCGAAATACTCCATCATCTTGACGATGTAGGCTCTATAAGGGACCAAATTCTCATGTCTAGTTTCCCATTCTCCAGTAACCTAATAAATAACCAAAGCTGAATCCCCGCTGACTTCAAGGAATTTGATTTTGAGGTCGATAGCCGCCTCGAGGCCGAGAACGCACGCTTCATATTCGACGATATTGTTTGTGCAGTCAAAATCCAACTTGGTTGTGAATGGGGTGTAGCCACCTTCCGGACTCATTAAAACAGACCCTACGTTATGCCCACTATAGTTGGAGGAACCATCAAACATCATTTTCCACCAAAGACCTTCCTGCGGACCCTCATCAAGACCTGGCTCTTCACAATCTTTTACCAACATAATGTCTTCATCTGGGAAATCAAATTTGAGAGACTCATAATCTTCCACTGGTTGATCTGCAAGATATTCTGACAAAACACTACCCTTGATAGACTTCTGGGCTACATACTGGATGTCGTATTCTGATAATAACATATGCGAACGGGCGAGTCTTCCAGTCTGAGCAGGCTTCTCAAAAATATACTTTATTGGATCCATTTTTGAAATCAACAAAGTGGTATGACAAATCATGTACTGCCTCAAACGTCTGGCAGCCCATGCCAAAGCACAACAAGTTTTCTCCAGAAGTGAATATCGGCTTTCACAATCAGTAAACTTCTTACTCAAATAATAGATAGCATGTTCTTTTCGTCCAGACTCATCCTGCTGACCTAACACACAACCCATTGAATTCTCAAGCACTGTCAAATACATGAAGAGAGGTCTTCCCGGAACCGGAGGTATTAAGATTGGAGGCTCTTGAAGATAGCCCTTAATCTTATCAAATGCTCGCTGACAATCTGAATTCCAAAAAACTGTCTGGTCCTTGCGTAATAATTTGAAGATGGGCTCGCTACTAGGAGTCATATTGGAAATAAATCTGGATATGTAGTTCAGTCTTCCAAGGAAACCTCTGACTTGCTTTTCTGTTTGTGGAGTTGGCATGTCTTGAATGGCTCGGACTTTATCTATATCTACCTCAATCCCTCGGTGACTGACAATGAAACCGAGTAACTTCCCAGATCTTACTCCATAGGTACACTTGGCTGGATTCAGTCTCAATTGATATTTTCTGAGTCTCTTAAATAATTTCAAAAGATGTTCCAAATGGTCCTCCTCGCTTTGAGATTTGGCTATCATGTCATCAACATATACCTCTATCTCCTTATGCATCATATCATGAAATAAAGTTACCATGGCCCTTTGATAAGTAGCACCTGCGTTCTTTAGACCGAAAGGCATAACCTTGTAACAGTAAGTCCCCCACGAAGTAATGAAAGTGGTTTTTTCCATGTCATCGGGATCCATCTTAATCTGATTGTAACCGGAGAACCCATCCATAAATGAGAAAATTGCAAAACGAGCCGTATTATCCACCAAAGTATCGATATGTGGCAAAGGGAAATCATCCTTCGGACTGGCCTTGTTTAGATCCCTGTAATCCACAAACATTCTGACTTTCCCATCCTTTTTCGGTACAGGTACAATATTGGCCACCCATTCGGGGTATTTGGACACTGCTAAGAAACCTGCATCAATCTGTTTCTTCACCTCATCTCGAATCTTGAGAGCCATGTCAGGTCTTGTCCTTCGGAGCTTTTGTTTAACCGGTGGGCATTCTGGTCGAAGCGGTAACTTGTGAACCACTATGTCAGTGTCTAGACCCGGAATATCCTGATACGACCAAGCAAATACATCCACGTACTCTTTCAAAAGTTCTTCTAGTCGCTGCTTGACTTCTGCCCCTAGAGCTGTACCAATCTTGACTTCTTTCTTGTTTTCTTCGGTACCAAGATTAATGACTTCTACCTGTTCTTTGTAGGGTTGAAGCTCTGCATACTCATGGTGTGCCAATTTTACCAGCTCATCAGGGATTTCGAAATCTTCATCCTCATCTTCAGCTTGGTATATTGGTGAATCAAAGTCAGGAGGGGATGCAAAGTCATAGGATTCAATGGGTTTTAGGACATCACTGCACGTTGGAATGGCTTAATTTATTAAAACACACAAAGACAAATGCAACACACAAAAGAGAAAATTGTTTTTTGGTTTTTTAAGATTGTCATTTTTCTTTTAAAATGAAAGCAAAAGCAGTAAAGGAAATAACACAAGGAAATTAACAAAATAGTTCTTTTTCATTAATTTTCTTGAAAGCACAGGGCCCTTACAAATCATTCATATAGCCTTGGGCATGGCTACGGAGATTCAAAACAAAAACAAGAAAAGAAAGACAAACAAATTACTTTAACTCAGGAACAACCAAAGGAATCCCAATAGCTTCCCAGTTGCTCAAGGCAGTGTTGCAATGATACACTAACTGTTGAAGGTCTTCATCTTCGAAATCTTCCTCCACAGCACTGATTTGGAAACCTCCACTGATGAATACTTCTTGTATAGTCTTTGGGCGTCCTTTATCATGTGTCGGTGCTTCATCATGAGTTGGTTTGTAACCCAACCCTTGGCGATCCATCTTTGGCTTCACTTCAATAACCTCTCCCCAACCTGCGGGAGCACCTTCTTCCAGTGTAGACTTGATGCTCTGAGCGGATGCAAAAGACTGACCACTCTTAGCCACTGTTTCTTCCAAAATCACTGCATTAGCTATCTCGAGTGCCTGAAAGGAAGTTTCTAATGCGCCCTCATCTGCTTCAATATACTTGAATGATGACAGATTGCTCACCATTAGGTCCTCTTCACTATGTACAATCACTAACTTATCGTTCACAACAAATTTCATTCTCTGATGCAATATGGACGTCACTGCCCCAGCGGCGTGAATCCACGGTCGTCCCAACAAATAACTATCAGCTGGGTTAATGTCCATGACTTGGAATGTAATATCAAACACATGAGGTCCGATCATGATTGGCAATTCTACTTCTCCAACAACCGTTCTTCTTGAACCATCAAAAGCTTTTACAATTAAAGACGTCGGTTTCATTTCAGCCCCTGCATACGCTAACCTTGTGAGCGACCTTGCGGGCAATACATTCAATGAGGATCCAGTATCGACTAAAACTCGTGCCATTGTGTCTTCTTGGCACCTGACAGATATGTGCAATGCACGGTTGTGATTGCGTCCTTCGTTCGGCAACTCTGCATCACTAAAGCTCAGGGTGTTATAGGTTGTAATGTTGGCTATTACTGAATCGAATTGTCCGAAAGTTATGTCTTTTGTCACATGTTCCCGCTTCAATACCTTTTGCAGAGCCTCTCTGTGAGCTGGAGAGTTCATCAAGAGAGACAAGATTGATATCTTTGATGGGGTTTGGTGAAGCTGATCAATGATCTTGTAGTCACTTTTCTGAATAATCCTTAAGAATTCTTCGTCGTCTTCTTCAGTACTTGGTACTTCTTTTTCTTTTGTCACAGCAGGGGTAACCTCTTTTGGAGCGGCTACTATCATTTTTGGCTGATAGATTCGACCACTACGGGTCATTTTGCTTGTACCTGCAATGTTTGTCACGTCTACTTGGTCGTCTTTTACTGTCTCTTTCTGACTAACCTTCCCAGACCCTTGATCTATCACAGTCATGTCATACTTCCATGGAACAGCCTTTGTGCTTTCAAAAGGAAACGGTCTTGGTTTCTGAATAATAACCGGTCGAGGTTGATCGATAGCCGACTTGTTGAAAACAGGCTTCATACTTGTGTTGGTCGTTTTGAACACCAGAACTTTCTCACCTTTCTTTGGTAAATTTAAAACAGGCTCGATTACTGAAAATTCTTCTCTCTTCACCTTACTACATACTTGTAATATTCCTTCATCAATCAATCTTTGTATATCTCTTCGTACCTCATCACACCCTCTAGAATCACTAGAACATTCTTTACAATCATTATGGGTATCTTCTATCGATCCTGCTTTCAGTAGTTTCTCGTGAAGTAACCTCAACGGTGTCTTGATCTCTGACACACCTCGGACCACCCTTTCATCTGACACTTCTTCTACTGCATTGACCCCTCCATGGTTCGGCAATGGATTACTTTTGACATTTGGGGGTACATTATCAAAAGACAAGATCTTCTTTTCCATCAGCTCCCTGACAAGATGTTTTAAAGCAAGACACCCTTCTAAATCATGACCGGAAGTGCCTTCGTGAAAGGCATAATGAGAATTTGGATTATAGTAAGGAGATGTAGTGTCTGGGTTTAATGGTCGTGTTGTTACCAATCCCTGCTGCACTAAGGAGGGGTACAATTCTGTGTAAGTCATCGATATCTGAGGAAGTGGAGGTTTTGTTGCCGGCCTCCGATTCTGGTAGTTCTGTCTGGGTGCCTGAGCTCTAGGCTGATGATGTTGCTGATAGGGCGGAGCGTTGGGCGCTCCTTGATACCCTTGTTAAATTGGCTGATATACAGGTGCTGGTACTGCCTGATAGCTGGGAACAGGATGACTGAAAGCCGGAGTTACAGCTGCCACATACGTTTGTTGGGCATACTGCAACGGATACATTGGTCGTTGTTGCTGGGATTGCTGAATGTAACTCGCCTGAGGCTGCTGAGCAAAGCCTTGCTGAGGTTGTTGAACATAACTCTGCGGATACTGTTGGTAAGGCGGTCTCCAGGTGCGACTCTTTCTTCCCACAGTTACTGCATTTGTCTCCCCTTCCTTCTTTTTATGAAAATTACTGCTGAACTTCTTGACATTTGTTGTTACCAGAACTGATGGAACCACTAGCCACCTTCCCATTCTTCATTCCTAACTCCACTTTCACCCCCACTGCTACTATATCAGAAAAACTTGCGGTTACACTACTGATCATCTTCTCATAAAACTCCGGTCTCAATGTATCAACGAACCAATCTGTTAACTCTTTTTCATTCAAAGGAGGTTCTACCTGAGAGGAAGTTTCCCTCCACCTTTGTGCATACTCTTTGAAAGATTCTGAACTCTTCTGTGACATACTCAGTAACTGTCTTCTATCAAGGGTAAAATCCATGTTGTACTTGTAATGTTTCACAAAAGCATCGGCCATGTATTGGAAACTATGAATACGAGACTGATCCAAACCCAAATACCATTTAGCAGGAGCTCCTTTCAAACTATCTTGGAAACAGTGAATCATCAATTTGTCATCTTCCACGTGAGCGGCCATTCTTCGGTAATACATAATCAGATGCGTTCGAGGACAAGTAGCCGCAGAATACTGATCAAAATTGGGAACCTTGAATTTCGGCGGAATTACCAACCCAGACACTAAGCACATATCTCTGGCATCAGTACCAAATATGTCATTCCCTTCCATTGCTCTGACTTTCCTGCTGATAGTCTCTACACTTTCTTTCAACTTATCATGTCGTCCACTCTCCTCTTCATACCCATCAAGACCTTCGTACACTTGCGGAGGATTATGAAAAACAGGGCGTGCTTGAATCTGAACCGAAGGCTGAGTGTAAGTAGGAATAGCTTGAGGAACTTCTGGCCCTAGAGGAACTGCTTGTTGATTGACCACTGGTGGAGGTACAAAACCAGGCGGTAACCCATATGGTGGAACATTTGCAACAGTGACTGCCATTGGGATCGGCTCTACAACTATGCCAGTGATTTCAGAAACAATAGTGGCTTGAATGTCCAACTTTGCACGAATGACTTGTAGGGCTTCCATGATCTTCCCCATGCCTCCTCGTAGCTCTCCAAGTTCATTATCAATCCTGTCCACATCCAAATTATGTCCTTCCATTCTTAGGCGAGCTTGGGCTCGGGTGTTGTATCGGTGTTGAGGATTCAGTGTGATTCTTTCTGGAGACAAGACAACGAGATGAGACAAGACACAAGAACATGCACATGCGATGCTTATGAATGCAAAATGCAATGCAAAATTAATCATTCAAGGAATCCAAAGAAATATTTGCAAAAATTATAACAATGGGGAAGTAAAAAGTCTTCATAGATTAACAACTGAGAGTTTTACAACAACGATTCTGAAACTGAGAGTTTTACAACTACGATTCTGAAACTGAAATACAAGTCCTCATAATGAAATAAAACGGAAAACAACAGGATTTTAGATCTTCTGGTTGGACGACCCTTCGTCTTCTGGCTGACTTCTCTTCCCACCTTGACGGATCAACTCATGAAGCTCTTCGTTCTCTTGCATAGCCTTGAAATACTTATCCCTCCAAGTCTTTCCTTCTTTTTCAGCTTTTGCCAAAGCAGCTTTCAATTCTTCTACGAGAGTAGGTTTCGGTGAGTCAGGCTCAAAGCGAGTATAAAGCATCTTCAACGCTGCTTCTTTTACCCATGATAAGTAAGATTCTAAAACAGTAGTGTCGTGGTAACCTAGGGCAGTTACCCCCCTCGTGTGGACATAACGCCAAGCATACACAATTCGAGCCCTGTAAGCAGGATTCTTCCCCTCTTCAATGTAAAAGCTTCTCAAAAAGTCTGGGTCCGGTTCATCTTCCATGGAGTGCCCCAACTGTCGACAAGCCAGAATAGGATTATAGTTGATGCAACCATTAACGCTGATAAGCGGTACATTCGGGAAATCTCCACAGCTTTGGATCATGGCAATCCCTCCATACATAGGGTCATACCACTTAATATCTGAGTGTTTGAGCAATAGCAGCTTTTCTGTCCATGAGAGCCCATTTTACTTATCCCAAAGGGCTGGAATTTTTGGCAAGTGCGAAATAAACCACTTGTGCAGGAGAATGGTACAACACTCAATCTGTCCAACTCCATAACGATTCCTACGGTGGATGGTAAAGTACGTATCAGCCAGCAAGGTAGGTACAGGATTTTTGATTAAGAAAAGGTTGATTGCGCTTGCGTCCACAAAATCATTAGCAGTCGGGAACAAGAAAAATCCGTAAATTAGCAAAACCAGGATGGCCTCAAATGCTTCAATATTTTTTGACAAGGCATAGCTTTGAGCTTTTTCATACAGGAACATAGCTGGAAATCCATACAACCCTCCTTTAGCAATCATATGAGATTGTACCTCGTCCACCTCCAAATGTGCGGCCTCTGCCACTGCTCTTTCATTAGGAGTCCCTTCTCTTCCAGAAAACGGTCTAGGAGTGACGTCTACTCCCATCAGGGAGGAATATTCTTCCAAGGTTGGTAGCAACTGATAGTCTGGAAAGGTGAAACAGTGATAGGTTGAATCGTAGAACTGCACGAGTGCGGATAACATCTCTTCATACACTTGAACTTCTAGCAAAGACAGCATATTCCCATACTTCTCTCTGAATGCCTCGGGGTCTTCTACTAAACTTCTCAGTTTTTTCAAGTTCTCCAATTTTGGCCTTTGGAACACAACCTCTGCTTTCTTTCCAGAATCCATCCTATAATATCTGCAAAACAATCTTTAGTTCCTTGAATGATTAATTAATGAGAATGCAAATGCAAAGGTTTCATGGAACTCAGATCAAAACATCATTTCATTTCATTGATTTTCAAGATTTGAATTACAAAATATCTAGTACATTTTACAAAAGTCCTAAATATAAGGCTGACAATATTCTAAATAAAAGTCCTCTTTTGCTTTGAGCTTCTTGATTTCTTCTTCCATCTGAGTCTTTTCAAGAATAAGTTTGTCCACGACTAGCTTCCATGGAGTGGGCTGAGAGCTGGAAGAAGATAGACCCTCTTGTGTCTTCCTCTTCTTATAAGCAATCATTTCTTCATCCTTCGCCTGGAGTTGTCTACGGAGTTCATCATTCTCTTCCATGGCCACTTGGTACTTGTATTTCCAGGCTACTTCAGTTTGTTGTGATTTCCTCAAAGCAATCTTTAACTTCTCCTCTTCAGACATAAAGATCATTGTGTGTTTCTCCTCTAAAACCATGGGTTTCTGCTGAGGATAAGGCATCTTCAGCTGAATAGATCTCTTTCGGACCCATTGGAGATAAGGCTCGAGAGAGACGCAATTGGGCTTCCCTAAGTCTTCCTTTCCTTTCTTGTGTACATGACACCAAGCTTTTAGAATTTCTCCTTTCAATTCTGAACTTCCCTTAAAGAAAATATTCTCCACCTGAGCGCTGTTTGGTTTGTCCTTCAAAGGATATCCAAGCTGTCGGCGAGCGAGAACAGGGTTATAACTGATTCCTCCACTTGTACCCAGGAGAGGTACGTTACCAAAGCCTTCACAACTGTCAATGATCTTTATCCCATCATAATTACGGCTGTACCAATCGATATCAGAGTGAGTGAGAGCCATAACCTTCTGAGACCACCAACCTTCCTTCCAAAAAGCATGAGCTTTAGGTAAGTGAGAAATAAACCACTTCTAAGGTAAAGGGACACAACAGGTAACCATTCCTCCTTTATGAAGATTCCTCAAGTGAACAGAATGGTAGGCGTCAGCTAGTAAAGTAGGCACAGGGTTTTTCTTCAAGAAAATCTTAATGGCATTGAGATCCACAAAATTATCAAAACTTGGAAACAAGAAGATCCCATAAATGAGCAGGGCAAGGAAAGCCTCGAATGCATTCATACTCAAATGATCGGCATAGTATTGGGCTTTCTCAACCAAGAACTCTGCAGTCAAACCAAATACTCCTCCTTTAGTAACCATATTTTTCTTAATATCCACCAATCCCAAACGTGTAGCTTTAGCAATTTCATCTTCCTTAGGGTCCTTCTCCATGATTGGAAAAGGAGAGTCTTCAAGAATAGGTAAACCAATCAAGCAAGAATATTCCTCAAGTGTAGGTACCAGTTGATAATCAGGAAAAGTGAAACAATGATAGAGTGGATCATAAAACTGGAGAAGTATGGAGAGAAGTCCCAGATCCATCTTCCTTTTTACCCTCAACAATGACAATAAGTTCCCATACCTGCTCTTGAATCGTTCTAGGTCTGTTATCAAAGTGCTTAACCTCTCTATGTCATCCAAGTTAGGACTTTTGTAAGTGCACTTCATAGTTTTCTTTTTTCCATTATCCATGATGATCCTAATGTTTACAAACAAAAAGATCTGAGTTCCATGAAACCTTTATGATATGATGTTCATGAATGCATGAATGCACAAACACAGGTAAGCACATATTCGCATATACACATGGGTAAACAGATAAAGGTTTTGGTTTGAAGAACATGAGTATGAAGTCAAGGTCTACCCACCCCAAAGGTATGTACTAAGGCTTTCAAAAACTGTAGAACAAGGTTCTAAAAGAGTTCCCAGAGTCCTCGACCCATCTTTCGGATATTATCAATTTCCCAAATACCTGGTGGTCGATAATTCTCAAGAGAGTCTCGTCCAAGTGTAGTATCGTGTATCAACTACTTTGGAATTACTTCCTTATAGCCATCGCACTACATCCTAATAAAGCCATAGTGGGGGAAAAGGTAATCTAAAAGTTCTCAGTATCATGGGCTCCCATGTAGAAAGTAGCATTGTTTTCACGAATACTCGATCAACAATGCTAACTCTCAGAAGGGCCTCTACTGAGTGGAGGTTTTCTCAAGTCAACTTGGTCAGGAATCAACTCCTTATAAGTCTCCTTGAATATACCACCATCCTATCATAAGTATGCTCAAACACGGGTATAGTGTTGTCTCACCACTCAAAGTTCCCAGGATTTAACAGGGCACATATATACATATTTACAAGTATTCATAAATATAGCAAGTAATCAAACAAGATAGGCTAAACCCTCAAAGCTATCCAATATTCGTCCCCAGTGAAGTCGCCATTTCTGTTGCGGTGAAAATTGGATATCAAGCTATTAAATTAACTTGAATCTTAATTCTTTTTACAACCGAACTTTATTTTATCCAAAGGAAAGGTCTAAAGAAAGAAAAACCTTTTTCGCGATGTAACGACAACGCTTAAGACATTCGGGGATCGGGGGTTGGTTATACCTAGGGAAGGTGTTAGCACCCTAAGCATCTGTAGTACTCTACAGGAACCTTTTGTTTGATTGCTTGCTAAGTTTGTGAAATGTGCTAAGGATTGGGAAAAGATTAGGGATAGGTAAAGACCTAGGTGGTTTTCTAAGTTTGCTCACAAAGACATCGCATCTTCTGCCTACGTATCCTAACTAGGATAGAATCAGAGCAATCGTAGTTCACCTCACAAGGGAAGAAGAACACTTGATTATGATCAAGGTTCAAAGGGGAACACACATGACAATGTTTGTGTGGAGTTTGACAAAACTCCCTATTCTAAGTTGTAATATTCAAAAGGGGAAGTAAGAAATCATGACGATGATTCTTACATAGAGTTGACAAACTCTATCCTAGGATTCTAGTTGAAGAGCACTCCTAGTAAAGGTGGGCCTTTTAGACTTAAAGCAAAGTCTAAAGGTTTCTAAACTAAGTTTAAAGTGACTTAACAAAGTCAAGGAAATGGGTGAATGAGTTATCCATAACATTAGGGTTAATGGAAAGGCTTTTCCTTCGGAGAAGGACAAGAGAGGCAACTTGGATGAGAGTTAACAAACTTTATCACTTGGGGGAAGAAAATTTTGAACAAGATAACAACATAATAAATATGCATCCATGGTGACAACCATTAAGTGAGCATATGAAATGATAAAAATGAAAATGCATTGATGACAATCAAAGCAGTCGATTAAGCAGGAAATGTGACAGTCAAGCTTCAGTGTATTTAGCAGATGAAATAAAATGAACATGGTAACAACCAAAGATAAAATCCTAGCATGTTAGCTAACATTTAAAAACATGAATGCAAACAAGTATCACAAACAATCACAAGAAAAAATTCATCTGCATCGCGAAAACGATCACAGAACGTACATAACTTGCACATAGTCAAAAGAGATGAAAAATTAGGAAAACCTGAAAATAAAAAATATGACATGAAAGTAGACATCAAGATGAACATAATGCAAAAAGAATGGGTGAAAAATGATTAAAATTGAGAGAGATATGAATTTTTGAAGTTTAGTTAAAAAATGACAAAAATTAATAAAAGGGTTGCCCTCCTCAGGGGTCGAACCCAGGTTCATGGCATGCAAGGCGCTTAAGTGACAAGGTGACTACCACTGGGGTGGCTATACATCCGTTTGTAAATGCCACCCCATAAATATATATGGGATACTCTTATGAAATTCTGGGCAACAAAACACACAAACTCAATGATTTGCATTTTGATCATAACTCAGTCAAATTTTCATGGATTTTGACAAAATTTTAGTGCAAACTGACTAGAATTTCATGAGGAACAAGATAGCACTTTTAGTTTTTTGAAATTCTTCCTCCATTTTAAAACCCTATGGTACTTGCTTTTTGAAGTTTGAAATGCATTTTGAGATGACACTCATGATCCAGTTAGTTTTAAACCAAGGCAAACATTCATACACATTACAAATATATTATTGAGTGAGTGTGTGCACAAAATAGATTTGAAAACAAGCTGAGATGAAGAATGCTATACTGGCTGCAATATGTCATGGATGTCATGCAGGCTCATGCCAAATTCAGTTTCTATGCACAAATAGGTTTAACATATCACACACACAGGTCATATAGATATCAACAGGTGATTTTGAGCACACAAACTGATCTGAAACAAACTGTTATAAAAAATGACAAGCGAGTTGCAATTTGTGCTTGTGAAATGCATGATGATGAGCAATTTCAATTCCAGACATGTTCAGATCAAACCAATCATACACACACAACACATACATGATATTAAATGAATTTGATCACAAAATGAGGCCTAAATCAGACTGGTGTGGAAAAATGTGTTCAAAGTGCCAATGTGTATGTGTGAAGATGCATGATGACATGAGTTTTAAGTTCTGTGCATATTCAGGTCAAGTAAGGCATACATACACTTCATGCACATATTATGGGATGGATTCAAGCAAAGATTAGGATTCAAAACAGTCTGTATTGAAACATAGTATTCAAGATGCAAAAATTGTCAAGTGAGATGCAACAGAGAGGTCAATTCAGTTTTGTAGTATATTTACACTAAGCTAAACCTATACACATACTTCATACATGGAAAGAAAAGTGTTCAAGCAATAAAAATGAGGCCAAACAGTCTGTTATTGAAAATGAGAATTTGAGTGAAAACTTGGCAAATTGAATGCACAAAGGAAGTTCAGTTTAGTTTTCTGCACATATAAGCCACACAACTCATGCACACAAGTTATATTCATGAAACTAGAGATGCCTATGCTCAAGAATTGGTTGCTTTATGGACAGAAAAGTTTTTGGTGTATCTCATGGCACATTGAAAAGATGCATTTTTGAGGTGACAGGTTGAAACAGATGAGAACAGGTTGGGCAGGTTACACATACATGTCATAAATGTTCCTCTAAATGATATTGACAGGTTGAAACAGATGAGAACAGGTTGGGCAGGTTACACATACAATTTTAAACCCTTCCTGGTCTGAAACTACAAATGGCATATCCATGGCAATGATGTACAACACATAGCATTTTATGAATGAAAACACAAAACAGATGCAATTAGTTCAAACCAATCATACTCACCCACCCTGATTATGATTTCAAATGTGATTCAAATCAACAAGGAGTTGTTCCTCAGTTATGACAGAATTTTGGCATGAAACATACACATGACATGCTTTCACATAATAGACTCAAAATGACAAATCATGGAATCATAGTATAAAGCAAGAATGGATTGTCTACATACCTCTAGTGGAATGTGTTGAGTAGATTAGAACACCAAGAAACCCAGAGGAACTTCCAAATAACACTAGTTTTGAAACTTTCTTCTTTTTGAAGCAAGAATCCAATCCTTGTGACAATTGGAGAAATAAACTCCACCAATGATCTTTAACACTTTAGACAGTTGAGAAATGATATATGAGAGGTGTTTGAGTGATTAGAACACCAAGCAAATGCATAGAACAAGTTTTGGCTGATTTTATTGCTTTTGGTCAAAGTAACTTGGTATGGAAGTTGACTTTTTGAATGGGGAGGTTTTTGAATGGTTTAAGGTCTTGGACACCTTCTATATCATATTTAGATATTGTGTGGATAATTGTTGAGGTGTTTGAATATAGAGAACTGAGTTTGGCAGCAAAACTACCAAGACAGATATTTGGTGGTTTTTGCAATTTTGTGATTTTGTGATTTTGGAGTAAGGTATGAAAGAGTGAGAGCTTTGTGTTTCTATGGTTTTTAGAATCAATATTGTGTGTCAAATGAAGTGATGAAGGCTCCCTTTTATAGGCAAATGAAAAGAAGGGGCTGATGTGGAGATTTCTTCACATTAAAGAAAGGTTTTACACCTTTGGATCAAACCTCCACAAAGGGGTTTCCTTGGCTGATAGGTAATCCCAATAGTCAAGAAAAATGATGATTTTGAAAGGGCTAAATGCAGGCTAGAGGCATAGCTTGATGGCTGTTTGCAGAACTTACTTTCCACCTCATGCTTACCATGTTTATTTTAAGTGCAAGTTGCAAGGCAACTTGCAAGCCACTTGCAAGTTTGGCTAACTTCCTATTTTCTGCATTTCTCTCATTCTCTCATGTTACAAACCCTCTATACATCATACAAAACATGTTTCACAAGCTGAGATTGGTCATATTTGAGGAAAGAATGATTTTTGAACATTTGACAATGTGGGACTAAAGTGAAAAACCACCAACTTGCCATAACCCTAACTTTCAGCTCACAAATCCTTTTGAGATATGCTAGTAGTTTTCAGAAAGCCCTCAAATAGCTCTAAAACATTCATGTTTTCCTGAGTTTCAATTTCCCAAAGGAACTTGGTCCATAAGTCTCTCAAAACCCTAATTTCCCGATTTTTCGATTACTCCTTCATCCTTGATCCAATGGTCATGAAAATTGATAGGCAAGTGCAATATGATATAAGGAACATTTTTTATTCACACTTTGAAGTCCAATTCCTTAAATTTGAAGAGTTGACTTTTTGGTCAACCGTACGATCGATCGGCGACTACTGAGTCGTCTGTTGACACTCTAGACCTCCTGAGACTTTGAAACTTCTTGAATGAACTTCATGGATCATAATCTCACCATTAAAACACCTTCCAACATCAAAGTCAAACTACAGTTGACTTTTACTAGTAAAAAAACCCTAATCGAGTGCCCTGAAATACATTGTTCTTGATTCTGGGGTAACAACTTCAAATTGGATTCTCAATTGACATTATATGATAATCTTGACCTTGTTTCATAATTGAATTAGCCCAATACTTGGATTAATCACAAACCCTGAAGTTTCGATTTGTACAAAACCCTGATTCATCTGTAATTTGACAAAGACAAACTTGCACTGGGTTAAGGTTAGATGATTCATGAGAATGCTCCTAAAATGATAATGAGAATCTAAGGGGTCAAAATTTGGGGTGCAACACTTGCCCCTATTTAAATATCTTCACTAGATGGAACTGAGAGATGACAATCCTCGTAGAATCGCAGTGAAAGGTATTTAAATATAGAAAACCGAAAATTTTATCCCTTAGATCTGATGATATGCAGAAGGACAAGTCATGATATGCTGTGAATTCTAAATGATGCTTCATGATGCTTGGATGAAAGACATATGCAGAAGACAGAAAAACAAAACAACGAGTAACCACTCACGGGATCTAATTTTGTGGATCCGACACTAGGGACAACTGCGATATAACAATCAATAGTTCAACCATGACTAGTGATAACTGAGAGGAAAATTTCACATGAGGATGTACAAAGTCCAATGAAGATGACAATCTCACTGGGGGAAAAGCAACCACTCCACTGGGGAGAGGGATAGATTTCCACCGGGGAAAAGAGCAACTTTCTACTGGGGAAGTGAAGAACTAAAACACGAACCTCACTGGGGATGATCAAATGAGGAAATTCCTATAGCGAAGAGTTCAAACGGGATCTACAGGAATAGACTAGAAACAAAGACAAAACATATTGGGGATACTATTGACGACTAGATCTCTGAGACTTGTCTGGGGAGGAAGATTTCACTAGGGATAATGATGTCACCCAGTTTTAACAGATGGTTCAGGCAGTGCTAGTAACCACTAGACTTTTCGCAGGTAATGGTAACGACTATCCTGGGTTAATAACAAATGAGATTTCTCAAATCCAATTGATAACACGCAAGATTTCGACTGGGGAAATTGGTGATGACCAAATTTCAAGCAATGCCAGTAACTACTGGACTTAAAGAAGATTAGTAACGACCAAGTCCGGGTACCAATGACGATTGGGTTTCAAGTAATGCCAGTTACGACTGGACTTTAAAAGAAACATGGTGACGACCAAATCAGGGTATACCAACACATGTGGTTATGAGAATGCCATCAAGCTACTAGGCTTTAGCTAGGGAGGTTGGTGACGACCAAACCAAAAGATACCAATAACGATTGGATTTTAAATGATGCCAGTTACGACTAGGCTTCATGGGGAAGGTTGGTAACGTCTAACAAGACACCAATGACCATTGGATTTCGAACATCTTCCAGTTACGACCGGGCTTAAACGGAAAATCAACTAGTAACGACCAGACTTCACAGGGGATTTGCTAGTGACGACTAGACTTCAGAGGGAAGAGGTTGGTAACGAACAAACCAAAAGATAATAACGAGTAAAGTTAAGACAATTCCAGTTACGACTGGACTTCAAAGGAAAATATGGTGATGACCAAAAGAATACCAATGACGATTGGATTTCGAACACTGCCAATTACGACTGGACTTCAAAGGAGAAGGTGGTGACGACCGAATCACAAGATACTCACGAGTGGATTTTAAGGCAATGCCAGTTACGACTGGTCTTAACAAGAAATATGGTGACGACCAAAAGAATACCAATAATGATTGGCTTCTAAAACAATGCCAGTTACAACTGGTCTTTAGGCGGAGGTTCACTAGCAATGATTGGACATTCACGGGAAATCAACAGATAGCACACTGACCCCGAGAGACAAAATGAATCACACTGAACCCGGGCTGAAAGGTGTATGTAGTCTTGAAGATAAATCCAATCTTAACAGGGGAACATAGCTCTTAAACTAACTAGTCAGAGATGACACAGTAAATTCAAACAAATGCTCAGACATCTTTTACTGGGACGAGTCTTCTCATCATCATAAAGAGATAGTCTTCCAACTTGATACTCACACATGACCAAAGGAGACTCATCAGTTCAACGTGCTTATACTTCACCAGGGAGTGCGATAGGCTTGCGTATCAAAGTTTCCGCTACCCTGAGGTTTTGGGGAAGTGTGATTTTCCTCGATTCTTTTTCATGAGTTGAAGTTTTTTTACGTTTATTAATCTTTTCAAGTTTTATTCAATAATCTGACCCTAATGCTTTCAAAATTATCGTTGATCAACGAACAATATTTTGCATAACAAAGAAAATAAAGCAAATGATAATTTTTCAAAAGAAACAATGGCTCAAAACTGATTTTATTTAAGGATGAAATCTTGCAAATGACAAAATTCCATAGAAGTTTACAAGTGAAAAATGGCAATGTGGATAAGGTTACATCGAATCCCATGACCAAACTATCCCTAAAGACTAAAATTCCCCAAAATCCATAGAAGTTTACAAGTGAAAAATGGCAATGTGGATAAGGTAATCATATGTATGCACACCCACAAACACTATAATACAACATCACACACAAGCCTTTGGATCTCCAACAGATCCATCACGCAAGATCTATGCCACATTGTTGCACCCCAAAATTTGACCAACATTTCTTTACCTAGCTTATGTTTCATTTCATTCATATTGGCATTATCATTTGCATTTCATTGACATGTATGCAGGAGATCAAGAGGTATGACTACCAACCAAGAGCTATACAATACTATGAAGCTAGCCAAGAAGGTTATTCAAGTGCTCAAGGGTTGATATCTTTGTCAGAGAAGTCAGAAGATTCTCAGAGAAAGTGGTTGAAACCACAGTTGTGTGCCTACTAACTTGAGAGTTGTGGGAAGCTCCTCAGATGATTCTGAGGCTATGAAGAAGGACTTCAAGCCTTGAGAGAGCTTATGAGAGGTTTTGAAAGCCATCATGATGCCTAGATAGGTCATGGTACAAGATTAAGAGGACCTAGCCATGAGTGGTGTAATTAGGGTTTGACTGGGTCAACCCTAGGTCAACTGATGATTTGGAGAGGGTTGAGACCTAAACCAATAGCCATGTGATCATGGATTGATGCATCGAGATTCTATAAGGATGATTCCAAGGTCAACTCATCATGATTGAAGAGTTTGAGAAGTTTCAAGCTAGGGTTTCTAGGGCTTGACAGTGTAAAATCCCCTAGTTTGACCCCTATCTTCAAGGCAGTTTATCTCAAGATGTGGTTGTCATCTCATCTTTCCCCAGACATGAATGTTGTAGAGCTTGTTCTTAACTTTAATTTGAGTACTATAAGTCCTTGATAGGATTTGTAGAGCTCAAGTTATGACTTTGATAAGTTACAGGTCATCTGAGGTATGTGAATCTGGGGCCTTGAAAGTCACCCAACTTGCATCCAACTTTTGCCCAAGAAGTATGATTCCTATGAACTTTTGGTCAACATGAATGTTCTTCCTTATCTTCTTAGCTTTCTAGAGAGTACTAGAAGTCCTTGATAGGATTTGTAGAACTCAAGTTATGGCTTTGACAAGTCAAGGGCATTTTGGTCATTGGGAGATTACAGGTCATTTCAAGCATAAGGCCATAACTCCTATTTCCAAGCTTCAAATGGAAATATCTTCAACATCAAACTTGTTCAAAATGATGTTTTAAGTCTAGTAAGGAGGTCATGAGATGTTGGAAATGCTTGTAGCTCATACTTGTCAAAATGGTTAAAATAAAGGAGGATTTAATGTATTAAAGTGACCTATTTTTGGGAATTTTCAATACATAACCAAAACAATGCAAGTGACCTACGAAATTGAATGGAAAAATCATTTTAGAAACAATGGCATTATTACAATTTTGATTTGAGGTCAAATTAAGGGACTTATCATAAGTTACTTGTAATCTAAGTTACACTTGCAAAACATAAGAGAGATCAATGTACAAGCTATCCAAGCATCCTAACATCTCATACATCTCATCTAAGGAGATTTTCAATTCAGAATTGGAGCTGAAAACAAGGGAAACATGGACTGGTGTGAGTATGGCTTGAAATGAGAAACCATGACATGAGATTTTCAAAATCTCCTTGGATGGTTCCAGAAGGTGCTAGAGGGTTCTGAATCATTCTATATATGATTTAGAAGAGGTCCATGGAAGAGGTTGGTGAGGGTTGAGGAAGGAGAGAGAGTTGGGATTCAGAATTTGTTCATTGCAAATTGAAATCCATTCTTCATTTCTACATCATTTCAATCGATTCTTTCTATTGCAATCTCTTCCTTATGAGTTACTGAGTGATTCCATAGCAAATTGAGAGCAAGAACATGGCTGAATCGTGCATGAGCTTTTGAGTTCCACCTGCTGCAAGTCACTATCGGGTTTGGAGTTGCAAGCATCTTCCATCAATTCTTTTTCAAACAGAAGCCATATCTAGATACAAGGAACGATTTTGGAAGGATTGAAGTGCTGAAGTGGAGATTTGGTGCATCTGTTATTCAAGAAATCCCAGGTTTGTAACTTTCACCATATACCTTAATTTAAGCATTGTTAAGTTAGATTGTTAGGTTAGAATGGTTAGAAATGGTTAGAAGATGGATTCTGGAGAATTTGAGAGCATTTGGTTAGGTTCAAGATGATGACACCATTTCAGTTTGGATCAAGAACTTGGTGTATAGTGAGTAATAATGTGAGTTCTATAGGGGAAACTGATCAGTGTAATGTGATGAACATTTTAAACCAAGCAATTTCAAGATTAGAGACAATTGATTCTTGGTCAGAATTTTGATCCACAATCGTGTTTAGGGTTAGAGTGAATTTCAATTGAATCTATGACCATGGTTGTGATCAGTGTGGAATTTGGAGTATATTTGTGCTTTAAATCATGTGTTTCGATGGAGATATGGTGGAGTTCGAATTGAGAAGGATCTATGTTTGAACTCTGGTTCTTCCCTCCATTTCCATGGCCAGAGGTAGGAGATGAAGTTATCACCCTCAGATCTTGTTTTGACCCGTTGACTAGAAGCTAATCCAACGGCTGCGTTTTGAAGTTGATTTGTGAAGGATCTGAATAATGAAACGCACCGTTTCATTTATTCAGGCGTTTTAGGCTTAAGTGATGAATCACTATACACACCCCCTGAAGGCCCAACCCAGGACTTTAACTGAAAATGATTACTATCCACACCTCACGCTTATTCCTTTTAATTGGATTTTCTTATTTTTTTCATTTTGTTTATGGTTCTTGCAAAAATCATAATTAATTGAAAATTTATCAAATTAAACCCATTCTTTTTGAATATTACTCATGATTGAGTCTATTATTTTTTAGAGAAAAAATATTTTCATTTCATGTAATTTTTGATTTAATTGGAATTTTGCATTTTAATTGATATTAAAATGATTATGTTTGATGCATATTTTTGTGGAATTTGGTATAATCTCATGGTGATGATTTTAAGCCTAATTTTTTGTGTGTGATTAGGTTAGACACGTATGATCCCATAAACTTCCCATAGTTATTTTTGTAGGATTTTACAATTGATTTTAGTATTTTAGTTAGGACTAACTTTAGTACTAGGTTTTAGGTGATCCTAACTTACTAATTCAACTAGTTTAACTTCCCTAGTTCCCTTAGATTAGGGTTTGTGCTTGGTTTACCTTTGGTTGAGATTGAAGACAAGTTGAAGACAAGATGAGGATGCTTGAAGTTGCTTGAAGGTACTTGGAGCTTTGGATTTGGTTGAGCCTGAAGGTGTCTGATGAAGATTAGGAGATAGGACATAGGGAGAGCCTTGTAGTTAGAATGATTTCTTTCACAAACATGGAAAGCATCTTGTGCTTCCATTCCTCCCAATGACTAAAAGTCCTTCTCAGATATTCATATCCCTCCTTTGGAAGGATGAGTGGCTTTATATGGGAAGTAGAACTTTGAGGGAACCAGTCTCTCATAATGATGAACCCTTACAGGCTTCCTTTGGTTGTCAGTAAGTTGTTTATCATTTCCGCTCATTCTGTTAAATCAATTATCTTCTGGTTTGAGTATCTTGAAAGATGTTGGACTTGAGCTTGGAGATGAGAACTTCATTGAAGAGTGTGGAAGAGGATGATTCCTTGAGCATTGCCATTGCAGCTGAAGCTTGAAGAGCAAGAAGAGCAGGTTGATACTTGAAGATCCAATAAAGACTGAATGAAGAGCTGAGGCTTAAAGAATTGAAGGATGAAGTTGACACTTCCAGATGAGTGAAGACTACTCTGAGCATTGCCATAGCAGCTGAAGCTTATGGGTGAAGAAGACCAAGTTGAGACTGGTAAAGCAAAGAGAGCTGAAGCTTGAAGACTAAGTTGATGAAGAGGATTCAATGGAGATCGGGTGTAAAGCTGAAGCTGAGGAATAAAAGATAAGTTGATACTTACATTGATGCTTTGAGAACCTGAAGGAATCAAGTTGATACTTGCAGTTAAGAGTAAAGACTGAAGGTGGAATTGGCTGGAAAGCTGAAGCTTGAAGAAGAAGATTAAGTTGAAATTTATGTTGAAGGGTGGAAACCTGGAGAAGCAAATTGATATTTGTCCTGAGAGAGGATAGCCTTGAAGGGTGGTTGAAGTCTGAAGACTGAGTTGCTGTCAGAAGAGCTGAGGCTTGGAATTGAGAGCTGTTGATCTGCTTTCTTGTCTGTTTTCTTTTCTGTGTTGATGTGACTTGTTTGATTTGCTTGATGCATTAGAATAAGTATATGACTAGACTGACTTTAAATTAGGAGCATGATTGCACTAGAGGGTGAGTTGCTCCCTATGCTTGTATTGTTACTGTATGGCTTTGCTTGCGGGTATTCGGTAGAGCCTTGCTCCCTTGCCCATGTGGTTTGTTTTGCTTGATAGCATTTCATTTTCTTATTTATGATTACAGTCTCTCATTTTGCTTGATAGCATGTTATTTTATTTCTTCTGTATGATTATTGTTATTCGTATCTGACTTGAGGTTGAGATGAGCTTGTGGAGGCTGATGCCCCACACACATTTCCTCTCCTCACTTGCATTACATGCATTTTACAGTCATTTACTGTTTACTGGTTACATTGATGCTTTATTTGTTTTCGTGTATCATTGATATGATCCCTTAGGACTCTTATTTCCTTTGATAAGGAAGTGATGATTAGAACTTTAGGTTGAAACCTATGCATGATAACTTCTAGGAGTTCCCTGTTTCGAACCTCAACCATAGGATGAATCCTTAGCATGACAACAGTAGGACTTGATAGTCTCCCTTTAGTTGAGCCTATCTCTTCTCATCTCAAACAGCTTAAGATACAGTAATCATGAATGATTTCTTTCGTATGTTACGAGCCTTAAGCTATCTGAGCAAGGATTGTTGGAGAGCTTCTTTTCAACAGTCTGGATGTTTAGTATGGTACCCTTTGGGTGACATGCGACCCATTCACTCTCAGGTCATAGTCTTTAGTGCGATTGAAATTGCAAACACAATAAAAAACACTTCTTTCGTAAAAGACAGAAAACAAACTTCAAACCTTTTTGCCCCGTGGGCCCATAATTCAAAGAGAGCTTTTTTGAAGAAAAGAGTGTTGTTAAACTTCAGCGCCAACGCAAACAGGCTTTGTCCCTAACTGCTGGAACTGCTGTTTAACCCTACTCGATAAAACAGATGAATCTGAATTCCTGTAATCGTAGTATCCCGAACTACGTAAGCTCTGATCTCTCATATCTGTTGAGAGTACGTAGGCGCAATACTGATGTATTGGCGAGCCACCTTCCCCGTAACCCGTAGTTAGGCGAACTACGTTGACTCTGATTTCTCATTCTCTGATGAGAATACGTAGGCATAAAGCGCGACGCTTTGCCGAGTCATTTTTCTTTTCTGTTTAAGCCAGCCTTGATAGGTAGATAGATAAACCAACTCGTCTAGTAAACACAACAAACGTGGATCCCGTCGAGTACGACGGACGTGAGGGGTGCTAATACCTTCCCCTTGCATAACCGACTCCCGAACCCAGACAACGGTTGCGATGACCTTGTCTTACCCTTTTTCGTCAGGTTTTTCCGATCGTTTCCTTTCCCGCTCTGAGGGATAAATAACGAAAGGTGGCGACTCTTCTGTTTTGCCGACACCTTATTTTCGCGGAAGCGACAGCTGGCGACTCTGCTGGGGACTTGATAGTTTCCTGGGATCCAACGTCCCGTATGCGAGTCAGTTTGGGGATCCGACGTCCCCTGCGAGAGTCAATCCTAACGCTTGTATGATTACTTGTTAGGTTGTGTTTATTTATCACACTTTATTTCCCGCACTTTATTTTCAGTATGATATGATTATCTGTGCTGTCGTGGGAGGGGCATTCTGATGAGTGAGAAGCCAGACCCAGGCTTGAGTGAACATAGCATTAGTTGTGGAAATTAGTGGGCGCGTGCTTGCTTGGCAGGCACTAGTGTCTCATGAAATCCACGCTCAGACGAGGTTCTCCCGGTTGGCTTCTTTTTCAACCCTTTGGGTTGAGGGGGTTGTTGGTTTGGAGGATTGTCAACTTTGGGGACCGATCATTTGTGATTCAGCCGAGCGAGGCCGCTTCATGAGCTGGTGATGCCACACCTTCTGGGTATCGTATCACCCCTCTTGAATGTCTGTGACGCTGATGAACGCATATGATGCCGAACTTGAGTCAGTTAGGTCCATACCTGTGAGCAGGGTTGGGTTTATTGCAGGAAACTTTGACCTTCAGATTACCTGGTTTTCTTGACAGTGAATCAGTTTTGTTGATACCGAAGGTTCTCATCATCAGATATATGATTGTTCTTGACAGAGCAGAGCTTTGGTCCTATATCAGAGGACCTTATATTCAGAGATATGTATGTTTGTTCTTGACAAAGCAGGTTTATGAATGGGGTCTGAGGATCTCATCATCAGATGTTTGTTCTTGACAGAGCAGAGTTTTGGTCCTGTATCAGGGGTCCTTATTATCAGATGTTTGTTCTTGACAGAGCCGAGTTTTGGTCATGTATCAGAGGTCCTTATTATCAGACGTTTGTTCTTGACAGAGCAGGTTTATGGTCCTATGTGTGTGTTCTTGACAGAGCAGATTTGTGGTCAGATACCAGGGTTTTCTTCTTATCAGAGATAGTGGTTATTCTTGATAGAGCAGGATTATGGTTTTGTTGATACAGAATCTCCACAGCACAGTTGCCTTGATCTCCTGCTGCATGATTGCATTTTACATTGCCTTGCATACTCATTTGCATTTCATTAACGTGTGTCTGTGTTGCAGGTACCGTTTCCCCCGATTCAAGATTTCTTGCCTCCTATTGTATTGTTATGGGTTCTCTGAGGAAGACCGTGGCTTACAAGCTCCCTGTCCTTGATGTGGTTCAGCTGACTAGTTTGATTGCTTTAGCAGATGATTCTTTGAGAGATGAGTTCAGAAAGTCTTACGGCAAATTGCTCAGTTTGGTTCGTAAACCTTCTGCGTTTGAATTGAATGGGTTGCACGCTCTGCTGCAGTTCTACGACCCTCCGTTGAGATGCTTCACTTTCCAGGATTTTGTTCTTGCACCCACGCTAGAGGAATATGCTGATTTGTTAGGTGTGCCTATCAAGAGGCAGATGCCTTTTGTTCATATGGATGCTGAACCTGATCTGGCTAGTCTAGCCCCTTCACTTCATCTGGATGCCTCTGAGTTGGTATTGTCTAGTTGGAACAAGGTTCCTGGTTTCTCCTTGTAGTTCTTAGTGGGAAAGGCTCAGCAGTGCGCCAAAGACGGATGTTGGGTCGTGTTCAATGCCATTCTCGCTCTGTGCATATATGGCATCACTCTGTTCCCCAATATGCCCGACTTTGTAGACTTCGACGCTTTCCGCATCTTTGTTTCAGGGAATCCAGTCCCTACCTTGATAGGAGATGTCTACCATTCTATCCACTACAAAAACGAGAACAGGAGGGGCATGAATCTCTCGTGTTGTGTGCCCATGCTTTATAAATGGCTTGATAGTCATCTGCCCAAGAGGGGTCCCTTTGTTTCGTCTGCAGCCACAGCTGAGTGGTCCGAGCGTTTGATGAGTCTATCTGCAGAGGATATTGACTGGTTTGACAGAGATAGGTTGGGTACCGAGATTATCTTCAGCTGCAGCAGGTTTCCGAACGTGCCTTTGATAGGCAGGAAGGGCTGTATAAACTATAATTCGTCTTTGCTGGTCCGACAGTTTGCTTACGCTTTGAGAACTCCGCCGAAGGATGAAGAGGTGCAGGAATCTTTGTACCTCACTGGTCTTCTAGAAGGGGATATGTTGTCTAAGCTTCAACGCGCCTGGAATGGCATCAGTAAGAGGGGAAAACCATTGTTGGGGAGAAGTAATAATCAAGCCTACCCTCCGTATATGACGTGGATCAGAGCCAGAGCCGATGCTATAGGGATGTTGTTTCTTCCTGCCAAGCCAGAAAGCCTTCCAATGATTGAAGAGCCTACCACCGTGCCCCTTCAGCAGCATAATCAGGTGTTAGCTAAGAGAGATGAATTGAAAAAGGCAAATGAAGAATTGGATAAAGAATTGGCGCAGCTCCGAAGCGAGAGAAACGAAGTCGCTTATTCCTTCAAGAGGCAAACAGAACTGGTGAACCAGTTGGGGACATATTTGACTAAGCAGATAGCTGAGCGTGAGCGCATGGGTCGAGACTTCTAAGCTGTCAACGATGTACTGGCCACGAAGAAGCAGCACTTGGACGAAGCGTATCGGAGGATATCCAAGTTCAACCAGCACTAGAAGGCCTCCCTAGCCACCAGGAAAGAGCGGGAGGATAGGATGATGCTACAGATCTCCAAGCTGAAAGCCCAGGCGAAGGCTAGTGAGAAGAGGTTTGATGAAGAAACCGCTCGCAGATACGCCGCCGAAGGCCAGCTCAACAGGGCTCTCACTAACCTGAAGGAGCGCAAACTGACGTTTGAATCCAAGAAACGGAAGCTAGAAGATTGTTTCGGCGAAGGAGCATGGGAAGATTCGGTCGAAGGTCTTCAATATACCATTATGCAGAGGGAGCTACTCGTCGAAGGGTTACTTACTCTGCCTGATCATCCGGAAACGAAGGAGTTGTTAGAAGAGTTTCGCGCCCGTGGCCGTGCTTGACTATTTGTATTCCTTTTGTTTTGATCGTTGTTGTATGCTGACCATCACCAGGCTTGTTGGTCGAGGTCATGCTATTGATTCTGCTTGTACTCACTGATGTTGTGTACTGCCTTGATGGGCTTTCTTTATATATGAGATTGTTATTTCCATGACTGGACTCGGACTTCTTATTATCAGCACTGGCACTCAGGCACTAGGATCGGGGGAAATCTCCCTAACGCACAGACACACGTTGCATTTGCATGAAGCACTTGCATAACGAGCACTTTGTCATTTTTTTCCTAACCCTTTTGTGTTTACAGGTTGTTTCAGGTTGTTCCAGGATTGATCAGAGACCTATTCACCGCTATCAGACCAGAGTAAATCAAACCAGAATCATGGAGCAAGTGCAAACTGATGTTCAGGAGCTCCGCGAAAGAATGGACCGCTTCATGGAGCTCATGCAAGCGGTCGCCAATGGCCAGGATCAGCTCAGAACTTTGGTTCAGCCTCTGATTTCAAGGGTCGATAGCAATGGGGTACTCCATGGCGGGACGGTGCCAACTCCCCCACCAGTGGAAACTCCACAGAATGGCGTCCCCGTGACCGGGGGGAATGGCAGTGCCAACGGCAATGTGATAGCTAACATGGGACTCAACGGCAATACGACGGGCGTCGGTAATGGGAGTCTTGAAGCTAACGTCAATATTGGGCTGGGCAACGGCAATGTAGGTGTTGGGAATCTGTTTGGGCCTCACCCGTGGTTAGAAGATCGTCAGGACGATGTGTTCTCTCAGAGAGGTGCTAAAGGGGAGATGACTGCTGAAGCACGTCTAAGGTTCAAGGCACTCGAGGACAAGATGAGGAATATCGAGAACCAGAACACCCTGGGTGTTGATATGTCCAAGTTGGGACTGATTGCTGATTTCAAGGTACCTCCCAAGTTCAAGGTACCTGACTTTGAAAAGTACAAGGGCACCACTTGCCCCCGTGTCCACCTGAGATCATACTACAGAAAAATGTCCGCTCATTCTGAAGACGAGAAGTTGCTGATGCACTTCTTTTAGGACAGCCTATCTGGACCCTCCCTCGAATGGTACATGAGTCTGGAGCCTACCCGTGTGCGCACATGGAAGGACCTTGCTGAAGCATTCGTGCACCACTACCAATATAACAGTGACTTGGCCCCGAACCGAGTCCAACTGCAGAATCTGTCGCAAAGGAACAACAAAGGTTTTAAGGAATACGCCCAGCGGTGGTGTGAGTTGGCAGCTAGGGTTCAGCCGCCGATGGTTGAACGTGAGCTTGTGCAGATGTTCGTAGCCACCCTCCCAGGGGTTTACTATGAGAAATTAGTCAGCGGTATGTCTGGAACCTTCTCAGATCTCATAATCACGGGTGAGCACATCGAAAATGGGATCAAACTCGGGAAAATTCAAGGTGAGTCATCCTCAGCTGGAGGAGGCGGAAAGAAACCGTATAGTGGCAAAAGACGGGAAGGAGAAACGAGCGTTGTGTCCAACGCTCGAAGGAAGGGTAAAGGCCCTCACTAGCAGGTGGCCAGCATAACTATCCCGGCAGTTCAACAGCCACAGCAGCAGCAGCAGCAGCAACCGAATCAACAAGGGTACAGAAAGTATCAGAATCGGGCACCTCTGTCGTGCCGTCACCTCGAGACACCGCCCATGACGTACGCGCAACTATTGCAGACTTTGCTCCAGCTACAGTTGATCCAGAAGAGAACCTTGGCTCCCTTGACAAGGGCACCTCCGCCAGGTTATGACGCGAATGCAACTTGTGAGTTTCACTCAGGGGCACCAGGCCACACTGTAGAGAATTGCAAAGCCTTCAAGCACAAGGTGCAGGACATGGTGGACGCTAAGATCATCAACTTCTCGGATAATGTGCCAAATGTCACGAAGAACCCTATGCCGAATCATAGGGGAGGCGGGGTGAATGCCATTATCGAAGATGAGAACTTGGATGTGTTGACTGACGTCAGAGATCTGAAGACGCCGCTTAGCTTCGTTAAAGCTAAGCTGATGAAAAGAGGTTTCTTTCCAGGATGCGGAGAGCTGTGTAAGGGCTGTGCTACTAGTCCTGATGGATGTGGACAGTTGATAGAGGGGATTCAAAGTCTGATGACCGAAGGAATCCTGCAGTTTAGCCGAAAGGCTGAAAGCAGATCGGGAGAGGTAGTGCTAAAGCAAGATGATGAGGTTGCCACTGTCACCATCCCTCGCCAGACGATAACTATTTCTGCACCCAGACCGCCCACGATTACTATCACCAAAGCTGGGCCGAAACCCTTCGAAAGAACTAATGTTATCCCATGGCATTATGGGGCTGAAGTCTACTGCAACGGCCAGAAGCTGGAGCTAGAACCGTTTGGGGCGTATGTGGAGAATCTTGCGGGAATCAGTGGTATTACTCGCAGCGGAAGAGTGTTTGCACCACCTGAGGTCGTGGCGGATAAAGCGGACAGAGCTGATGCAGCCGATAAAGGGAAAAGAAATTCGTTGAAGAGATCCCGCGTGGGGCAGAAAAAGACTTACTCATTAAAGACGCCGAGGAGTTTATGCAGTTGATTAAAAAGAGTGACTACAAGATTGTGGATCATCTCCATCAGACACCCTCGAAGATTTCCATCCTGAACTTGTTGATGTGTTCTGAAGCACACCGCAACGCGCTGCTGAAGGTGTTAAACGCCGCGTATGTACCGCAGGAAATATCGGTAAATCAGCTAGAAGAAATCGTAGCCCACGTGAATGCCGGAAATGGGCTAGGTTTCACTGACCTAGAGCTGACGCCGAAGAGGAGGAACCACAATAGCGCTCTGCACATCTCGATAGAGTGTAGGGGAACGATTATGTCTCACGTGTTGGTGGATACGGGGTCATCACTCAATGTTCTTCCGAAGAAGGCATTAATGAAGTTAGATACTCGCGGAGTGATTTGCACACCCAGTGATCTGGTTGTGAAGGCGTTCGATGGAACCAAACGCCATGTTTTCGGGGAGGTGACCCTGCCAATCCAAGTCGGGCCGGAAACATTCGACGCAATCTTTTACATTATGGACATCATGCCTGCCTACAACTGTCTCTTGGGCCGGCCATGGATCCATGCTGCGGGTGCCGTGACCTCTACGTTGCACCAGAAACTCAAGTATGCTGTCGGAGGTAGCATCGTGACCGTTTGCGGCGAGGAAGACATAATGGTGAGCCATTTGTCGTCCTTTAGGTATGTTGATATGGATGGGGAAATCCATGAAACTCTATGCCAAGCGTTCGAAGCTGTTACAGTCAAGGACGTAGCTCCTGTAGTCACTGAGAAGCCAGAGATGACTCTCTCTTCGTTCAAGGAAGCCCGGGCCGTTGTCCAAGCCGGATCTACCCCAGGCTGGGGGAGAATTTTGGAGATACCTAACAAGCAAGATAAGTTTGGGTTGGGACATTCTCCTGGAGCTGAAGCTTGTTCTTCTAGCAGTGCGTCGCGAGGTAAAGGGCCGATCCAGTTTACTAGTGGCGGGGTGATATTTGAAAGCATCAACGCGGTGTCTGAAGACAGCGGAGATAACGACTGTGACATCGACTCTTGGATCCAGCCAAGCAAGCCAGGCGAGGGCCTTACCAACTGGTCCGTCAAGGATATCATCCAGATGACAAGCGAAGAGTAATGATTTACTTTTTCCAATCATTGTACAACCCTATGTCCTACCCGGGGCATAGTGGTTTTATTGTCAGGGCCTTGTTGGATTATGTACATGCATTTTATCAATAAATCAAAGGGCATTTTTCTTCGTATTCAAATATTGTGATCTCTGTTATTCCTGTTTTATATTTGTTTTGAAAAACAATAAAATGGCAATGGGGTTTGTGCTAACCTGCATATCCTTGTTTTAAGCTTAACCCTTGTTATTGCAGGATCCACATAGCAGATGACATCGACTCTGGACCTTCTACGACTCACTTCGACTTCGATTGCCCGATCTATCAAGCCAAAGAAGAGATTGATGAATATGAAGACCTTCCTGAAGAGTTGGCCCGCTTGTTGAAACAAGAAGAGAAAGTTATTCTGCCTCATGAAGAGGAGATCGAGATTTTGAATCTGGGTTCTGAAGAACTTGTCAGGAACGTCAGGATAGGGGCTGCATTGCAGAGTGATGTCAAGCAGAGATTGGTCGAGATGCTTCGAGAGTATAGTGACGTCTTTTCTTGGTCGTACGAGGATATGCCCGGACTTGATACTGACATCGTGGTCCACCGCTTGCCGCTGCGAGAAGATTGTCCTCCCGTTAAGCAGAAGCTTAGGAGGACGCGACTAGATATGGCCGTTAAGATCAAAGGAGAAGTGCATAAACAGCTTGATGCTGGCTTCTTAGCGGTCACTACTTACCCTCCGTGGGTCGCCAACATAGTGCCTGTATCGAAGAAGGACGGTAAGGTACGAATGTGCGTCGATTAGGGTTTGTGCTTGGTTTGCCTTTGGTTGAGATTGAAGACAAGTTGAAGACAAGGTGAGGATGCTTGAAGTTGCTTGAAGGTACTTAGAGCTTTGGATTTGGTTGAGCCTGAAGGTGTCTGATGAAGATTAGGAGATAGGACATAGGGAGAGCCTTGTAGTTACAATGATTTCTTTCACAAACATGGAAAGCATCTTGTGCTTCCATTCCTCCCAATGACTAAAAGTCCTTCTCAGATATTCACATCCCTCCTTTGGAAGGATGAGTGGCTTTATCTGGGAAGTAGAACTTTGAGGGAACCAGTCTCTCATAATGATGAACCCTTACAGGCTTCCTTTGGTTGTCAGTAAGTTGTTTATCATTTCCGCTCATTCTGTTAAATCAATTATCTTCTGGTTTGAGTATCTTGAAAGATGTTGGACTTGAGTTTGGAGATGAGAACTTCATTGAAGAGTGTGGAAGAGGATGATTCCTTGAGCATTGCCATTGCAGCTGAAGCTTGAAGAGCAAGAAGAGCAGGTTGATACTTGAAGATCCAATAAAGACTGAATGAAGAGCTGAGGCTTAAAGAATTGAAGGATGAAGTTGACACTTCCAGATGAGTGAAGACTACTCTGAGCATTGCCATAGCAGCTGAAGCTTATGGGTGAAGAAGACCAAGTTGAGACTGGTAAAGCAAAGAGAGCTGAAGCTTGAAGACTAAGTTGATGAAGAGGATTCAATGGAGATTGGGTGTAAAGCTAAAGCTGAGGAATAAAAGATAAGTTGATACTTACATTGATGCTTTGAGAACCTGAAGGAATCAAGTTGATACTTGCAGTTAAGAGTAAAGACTGAAGGTGGAATTGACTGGAAAGCTGAAGCTTGAAGAAGAAGATTAAGTTGAAATTTATGTTGAAGGGTGGAAACCTGGAGAAGCAAATTGATATTTGTCCTGAGAGAGGATAGCCTTGAAGGGTGGTTGAAGTCTGAAGACTGAGTTGCTGTCAGAAGAGCTGAGGCTTGGAATTGAGAGTTGTTGATCTGCTTTCTTGTCTGTTTTCTTTTCTGTGTTGATGTGACTTGTTTGATTTGCTTGATGCATTAGAATAAGTCCATGACTAGACTGACTTTAAATTAGGAGCATGATTGCACTAGAGGTTGAGTTGCTCCCTCTGCTTGTATTGTTACTGTATGGCTTTGCTTGCGGGTATTCGGTAGAGCCCTGCTCCCTTGCCCATGTGGTTTCTTTTGCTTGATAGCATTTCATTTTATTCTGTATGATTACAGTCTCTCATTTTACTTGATAGCATGTTATTTTATTTCTTCTGTATGATTACTGTTATTCATATCTGGCTTGAGGTTGAGATGAGCTTGTGGAGGCTGATGCCCCACACACATTTCCTCTCCTCACTTGCATTGCATGCATTTTACAGTCGTTTACTGTTTACTGGTTACACTGATGCTTTATCTGTTTCCGTGTGTCATTGATATGATCCCTTAGGACTCTCATTTCCTTTGATAAGGAAGTGATGATTAGAACTTTAGGTTGAAACCTATGCATGATAACTTCTAGGAGTTCCCTGTTTCGAACCTCAACCATAGGATGAATCCTTAGCATGACAACAGTAGGACTTGATAGTCTCCCTTTAGTTGGGCCTCTCTCTTCTCATCTCAAACAGCTTAAGATACAGTAATCATGATGATTTCTTTCGTACTTTACGAGCCTTAAGCTATCTGAGCAAGGATTGTTGGAGAGCTTCTTTTCAACAGTCTGGATGTTTAGTACGGTACCCTTTGGGTGACATGCGACCCATTCACTCTCAGGTCATAGTCTTTAGTGCGATTGAAATTGCAAACACAATAAAAAACACTTCTTTCGTAAAAGACAGAAAACAAACTTCAAACCTTTTTGCCCTGTGGGCCCATATTTCAAAGAGATCTTTTCTGAAGAAAAGAGTGTTGTTAAACTTCAGCACCAACGCAAACAGGCTTTGTCCCTAACTGCTGGAACTGCTGTTTAACCCTACTCGATAAAACAGATGAATCTGAATTCCCGTAATCGTAGTATCCCGAACTACGTAAACTGTGATCTCTCATATATGTTGAGAGTACGTAGGCACAATACTGATGTATTGGCGAGCCACCTTCCCCGTAACCCGTAGTTAGGCAAACTACATTCACTCTGATTTCTCATTTTCTGATGAGAATACGTAGGCATAAAGCGCGACGCTTTGCCGAGTCATTTTTCTTTTCTGTTTAAGCCAGCCTTGATAGGTAGATAGATAAACCAACTCATCCAGTAAACACAACAAGCATGGATCCCATCGAGTACGACGGACGTGAGGGGTGCTAATACCTTCCCCTTGCGTAACCGACTCCCGAACCCATACAACGGTTGCGATGACCTTGTCTTACCCTTTTTCGTCAGGTTTTTTCGATCGTTTCCTTTCCCGCTCTGAGGGATAAATAACGAAAGGTGGCGACTCTTCTGTTTTGCCGGCACCTTATTTTCGCGGAAGCGACACACATGCCCCGCATACCCACGATACACCTCCATTGCTTTATCCCACACAATCCATCCGCCTTAATTGTCTCTCAATTAACCCCTAATTAGTTTTTAATCAATCAGTAATCATAATTAACCTTTTTTAAAACCAATTAATGTAATCAGCTTTTTTTTAATTAAACAAATTAATAAAACCTATTTTATCTAAATTCCACCCCTTTTATATTTAACTTATTTTTGTTAAAACAACCTTTTTTACTAATATTCCAATTTATTCACTCTTCTACTTAATTAATTTAATAAACCATTTCTACATAACAAAAAAACTATTTATATTTAATAAGAAAACCTTTTAATAAATCAAATCTCATTTAAATCTATTTCTATCTAAAAAAACTTAATTAATTTATAAAACTTTAATCAATCTCACTAAAATAATCAAGTAATTTTCTCGTAAATTCGATCCATATAATTTAATTCAACTTTTTTTTCTTAAAACAAAATAATACTTTTTTTTTTCTTAAAATGAATCCAACCCTTTTCTTAAAATCAACCTCACCAAAAAGTATCACTTTCTCATAAGTATAATTCAACTAAGATTGCTAATCTCGCCTAAAGTTAATCAACGCCGCATAAAATTTAATTGTGCACGCTTCCGTCTCTGATTCGTTCGCACACTCACAATTCACACACTTTAGCGCTTTCATGCGTTTGTGTATGCTTTATTTATCTGCCTTTACCTTATCCTGCAATTTATCTTATCGTATTGCATCGCGTCCAAAGGAAGAAGTTGCGCGTATGCATATTATTTGCATCATAATCCCCGTTGATCCTTGATCCCATTCAAGTCGATCTTTTAAGATAGATCCTACCCCATAGGAGGACCTTTTATTTTTACAAATTAGATGAACAATCTTTATCAACTCAATTCAAAACTATTCAAACACAATAGAGAATAAGACATGAGTCATCTTGACAGTCGAGATATAAATCTCCTGCCTCATAACAATACAATCAATTTTCCTACAAGTTAAGGTGGCTAAGTCAAGTCCTCTCCTTCGAGATGACAACTCGTCTTTTCTCCTAGACCCAATCAATTAACTACCTTATCCCGTAGGAACTTTGACCATAGTCAAAGAACTCCTCAAACCCTTTAGGGGAACTACAGATACTCTAATTCCATTCCCGTCAGGATATGTAGGCACAAGATGCGATATCTTGTCGAGTATACTTAGAAATAAACCCCTAGGTCTCTTATCCTTTAAGCAGATAACCCTTAGCAATAAACAACAATAAAACAAGAGGTTCCTGTAGAGTACTACATAAACCTAGGATGCTAGCACCTTCCCTAAGTTTAACCAACCCCCGCACCTATAACTCTCTAACTGTTGCATTTGCATTGCATTGTGGGTAATTCGATCTTTTTCCCTTCCTTTGGACAAATTAAAGTTCGGTTGCAAATGAATTAAGATTCAAGCTCATCAATAGCTTGGTATCAAATTTCACCATGACAGAAAGCATAACCAGACGGGTCATAAAAGTTGTCTTAAGTTTGCTCAGTCGACTCAACACTTGGAGTTGCCTGTGTTTCGTTACAAGCCCTCATTCTTCTCCACCGAAAGCTACAACATCTGGTGGTCAGAGTATCAAGCGCAACACTTCGACCATGACCTTTTCTTAGAGAACATGGTTGATGCTTTTGCTGCTCTTTCAAGCGAAGCTCTTGGCCCATCAGCGCCCTTGGTAGATGCCCTCAAAAAGGTAAGATCATTTTTCCTTTATCTACTTTCGCTGAGTTTCTTAGTATTGCTTTCTGACTTTCTCCTATTTTCCAGGTGCATAAGAGGGCTCCTCTTGTCGGGTCGACTTCGACCTAACCAACCAAAAAACAAAAAACTCTTGATGTCCAGGTATGGCCTGTTTCCTTTGTTTTCTGTCGCGCTTGTCCTTGTTGGTCGACTTATTTTGGATTGTTCCACCCAGGATTCTGAGCAACAGATCATTCCCGATGTGGTGGTGTCGGATGAGAGTGCTCGTTCTCGGGTTTTCCCTCTGAACCGTCAAACTACCCCCGACCACTCCTTTGAGGCGAAAAAAGAAAGCGCCCACAAAGAAAACCCCCCAAAAGGAGGTTGCATCGGTCCCAACGCTTGACGTGCTAGAAGACTTGACTGAAGTATTTCACAACATCGTCACCAAAACTTCCCCTCCGCATAGAACTCTTGAGGTAATGCTCTTTTCAATCCTTCTATCGATAGACCTCTCACCCCTTCTAATCGATATTTTTAGTTTCGTTTGCTCCACAGGAAGTGGAAGATCCAACTTCCCCCATGCTTGCTGATATCATGGCCAATACTGTTGCGCGGTCCATTAGAACTACTCCTTCGCTAAGTCCCCAAAAAGTTGACGAATTTCCGGAAGCTTCGACGGAGGACGTTTCTAGACCAAGCCATGTTGTTGTTGTCGATCTCGAGGAGATGTTGAGAATGTTGATTTCAGTAATGTAGAGGCGGGTACTGGTGTTGCTCACGTGGCTGGACCTTCTTCGTCCCCAAGTGATGTCGTTGCAAACTCACTCGACACCCCTGAAGCCATCCTGGCCACCAAACTGTAGAATCCCGTGGAGAAATTAAAAGCTCTCCTCAAGCTTTGAGGGACTATCGAGGCCGTTAACCCCGCAGGGTCGAAAAATATAGTTAATCCGGCCGAAGACTGTACTTTTGACCTCAAGCTGTAGGATTTGAGGACATACCTATTTGGGGAAGAGCTTGTCGAAGCAGCTGCAGATGCGTATGTAGCTCGAGACGTCTTCAAGATCTTTGACGCACTTTCAACCTTTGATGTGCCGGCTTCTAAAGCCGCCTATCTAATTGAACTCGAAGCCTTCTTAACCCAGCTGGCGAAAGATGCGACTTTGTGCAAACACGCAGATGATCAAATTCGTGCCCAAATCAATGAGATGAAACAAGAGTGGTATCTCAGTGTTGTATGTGAAAAAAAATTGCAAGATGATGAGGCTTCTCAACAGACACGTTCCGATAGACGCTTAGCTCTCGACCAACAGATATTTGGCTATCGTGCCCAAATAGCGGAGCTCGGGCAGAAGATCGTTGATGTCGAGAATGAGAAGGCCTCCTTGGATGTTGACGCCCCTTTACCAGCCAAAGGAGATTATCGACCAAGACGTGGCCAACGGGATTGCACATGTTAAGGTTGCCTTGAAAATTAAGGCCTCTATTGAGCAGATTCATTAGAGGAAGTTCGTCTTAGAGAGTCGACTAGACCATGAATTCACTTTGCTTGAAGGCTTTAAGGCTTGATTCCCAAAATCACTAGGCAACTCCTTTTTTATTTTTTACTTTGTAACTCGTGTTGGCTGTCCACATCCGTCGGCCTATTTAATGAAATTTATCCTTTTTTCTTCTGAATTTCTTGAAGCATGGGTCTATAGGCTTTTAAGTATTTTCCGTTTATCCGAATGACCCGTCGGTCTCCTCCGACTTCATGGACCTCATAGGTATTGTGACTAAACGCTTGGGACACTTGGAATGGTCCTTCCCAATTGGGGGACTATTTTCCAAACCTTGGATCTCTTTGATCCATCAGAAGGATCACTTTCGAAACATAATCCCCGACTACGAAGACCTTTTTCTGGACTTTTCTGCTGTACACTTGCGCCACTCGCGCTTTCTGATGTAACAATGCATCGAGTGCCTCTACTTTTTCTTCGTCTAGGTCTACCATCTCATTCATCATCATATTCCAATATTTCTCCGACGGGATCACATGTTGCCGCTGGATACGTACTGACTGTAGGTGAATTTCTGCCGGCAAAACGACGTCATGTCCAAACACCAAACGGAACGGTGACGATCCGGTGGACTCTTTTGGCGACGTTCGACATGCCCACAATACCTGATCTAACATCTGGTGCCAAATCTTAGGTTTTTCAGATATGTGCTTAATAAGTATGATTATTACTTTGTTAGCCGCTTCGACCTGACCGTTCGCCTGGGCGTAATAGGGGGTCGAAGTAACCTGTTTAAACCCTCCGTCTACTACGAACTGCTGCATTTTCTGGCCGACAAACACTAATCCTTGATCTGTAGTGATTGTCTCAAGAGTGCCAAACCTATACAATATGTGCTTCTGAAAGAAGTTGATAACAACTTCTTGGTCCACTTTTGACAAAGGTATGGCCTCAACCCATTTTGTAAAATAGTTGATTCCGACAAGGATAAACTTATGTTGCCTCGAGGATGTTGGTCGAATCTCCCCGATTATGTCTAGAGCCCAAACTCAAAAAGGCCATGGATATTTGTCAAGAGTGATGGAAGTCTGAAGACTGATTTGCTGTCAGAAGAGCTGAAGCTTGGAGTTGAGAGAGGAGTTGATCTGCTTTCTTCTTTGTTTCTTTTCTGTATTGATGTGCCTTGTTTGACTTGCTTGATGCATTAGAATAAGTCCATATCTAGAATAGCTTTAATCTAGGAGCATGATTGCACTAGAGGTTGAGTTGCTCCCTCTGCTTGTACTGTTACTGTATGGCTTTGCTTGCGGGTATTCGGTAGAGCCCTGCTCCCTTGCCCATGTGGTTTGTTTTGCTTGATAGCATTCTATTTCTTCTGTATGATTACAGTTTACTGTATTTTGCTTGACAGCATGTTTTATTTCAGTATGATTACTGTTATTCATTCTGGCTTGAGGTTGAGATGAGCTTGTGGAGGCTGATGCCCCACACACATTTCCTCCCTCACTTGCATTGCATGCATTTTACCGTATTACTGTTTACTGTTTAAGCTGATGCTTTATCTGTTTCTGTGTATCATTGACATGATCCCTTAGGACTCTCATTTCCTTTGATAAGGAAGTGATGATAGAACTTTAGGTTGAAACCTATGCATGATAACTTCTAGGAGTTCCCTGTTTCAAACCTCAACCATAGGATGAATCCTTGGCATGACAACAGTAGGACTTGATAGTCTCCCTCCTAGTTGAGCCTGTTCTCTTCTCATCTCAAAAACAGCTTAAGATACAGTAATCATGAATGATTTCTTTCGTACGTTACGAGCCTTAAGCTATCTGAGAAAGGATTGTGGGAGAGTTTCTTTTCCATAGTCTGGATGTTTAGTATGGTACCCTTTGGGTGACATGCGACGCATTCACTCTCAGGTCATAGTCTTTAGTGCGATTGAAATTGCAAACACAATAAAAAACAATTCTTCCGTAAAAGACAGAAAATAATCCATAGTGTCCCGAACTACGTAAGCTCTGATCTCGCATACCTGTTGAGAGTATGTAGGCACAATACTGATGTATTGGCGAGCCACATTCCCCGTATCCTGTCGTAGGTCGAACTACGTTGACTCTGATTTCTCGTTCTCTGATGAGAATACGTAGGCATAAAGTGCGACGCTTTGCCGAGTCATTTTCTTTTCTGTTTAAGCCAGCCTTGATAGGTAGATAGATAAACCAACTCGTCCAGTAAACACAACAAGCGTGGATCCCGTCGAGTACGACGGACGTGAGGGGTGCTAATACCTTCCCCTTGCGTAACCGACTCCCGAACCAAGACAATGGTTGCGACGACCTTGTCTTACCCTTTTTCGTTAGGTTTTTCCGATCGTTTCCTTTCCCGCTGATCGCGACTTTCTATGTCTAATACAACCTAACTACAAGTGCACAGTCTATCGCGTAGTAATAATAGATATCGATCCCACAGGGACTCGTAATCAAACTAGTGTTCTCGGGAGTTACTATGTTTAGCTAGGTAGAATATGTTTAAGGGAATAAGATTTGTCACTAAAGGGAACTAAGAATGTAAATTAAAGTCTAATTAATTGAATCGATATGCAGTAATTGTGTTCTTCGGGGATTTGACAAGTTACCGATGTATGAAATAATTTTCAGAGTTTATTTAAGCAGAAAATGGTGATTTAAAGACTCTCGCCTCACGATGGTTATTGACGCTAATCATAATTCTAAGGGCCAAACGTACACTTTCGTATCCCATTCGGGGTTAAAATTATTTTTTGGAAATCTCTAAGTTCTAATTCATTTTAAAGTGCTTTCGCTGTTATTAAAATGAATGACTCGTGTTTACTATCTGATCTTACTGCAGCTTTCGCTTGTTGGTTCGTATCTTAATTAAGTTCCCACTTTCGTGGCAAAACTACTTTTAAATAAGTTCTCGCTTTCGCGACGAAGTTTATTCCGTAAATTAATTTTAAACACTCAGACCATAAATTACTTTTGAAAAGAGAATTTTCAACCAGTTATTATCAAATCCCTTTCGAATTATAACTACATATCAATTACTTAAATTTAGCTAGACATGGATTTGGGAAAGATAAAACATAAATAAAAACAATAAATAATAATATGCATTATAATAAAACTGGAATTACGATTGAAATGAGAAACCTGTAAATATTCCAATTGGCCTTTGGGCAGATCCTCTACAGATGTTGGCAGGATTTTGGTCTTTATGCCAATTTGATCGTACAACGCAAATAGAAATTACAGAAGAATGAAAGGAATGCAGAAAAAGGTAAAGAGAAATAAATAAGAATATTAAAAACTGGAAAGGTTGCTCTGGAAATAAATTGGCAGCACTTCGTTGTATGAATGCGGCTCCCTTTCTGAGGTCCCCTTCTTCCCCTTTTATAGAAATGGAATTCTAACGGTTATAACTTGAAGAGGGTGGACTTTGAGGCAAAATAATCAGGGAGTAGTGGTCCACTATTTGGGACTTGGAACTGCTTCTTTAACGTGCAATTGAAGTGGGGCGTTTTTGCCTGCATGACGGTCGTCACAAGGTGTGACGGTCGTCATGGAGCTGTGACGGTCGTCACAGCAGCAAAAACAGCCTTCTGCGCTTTTCATGATGTTTTCACTCTTTTTTCGTCCATATTTCATCTGAGATTGTTTCTTTTCTTCATGTTGCCTTGTTTAGACGTGATCGTTAAATACCTGCAAAACATCAGACAAATAACACGGAAATAACCCGAAATCGGATCGAAAACAGTTAAACTTTAGTTGAATTATGCATCAAAATATATATACGATTTCATGTTATCAAACTCCCCTAAGCTTGAATCTTTGCTTGTCCTCAAGTAGAGCATGAAAAAGGTCGGCAAGCACGAGGCAGTTTCTTCGTTCGCAAAGTTGGGAAAAACCGGGATTCTTGGTAAGAACAAAACGAGTACCATGACGACATTGGACTACAAGTCTTCGGAGGTCTTCTTTTTATGCAAATCGGTCCCAGTCATGCTACTGTAGCTTGGTGTCAAGGTTCTCGCGGCAAGTTCACCCTGTTTGTTCTAGCACAATCACATTAAGCCCGTTGTCCATACACTTTCATGGCAAGTCGACCTGTTAGTGAATATGATCTCATTTCTCTTTTTGATCTTCTTCATTGATCATAAGCTTATTTCATTGATTTTTCAATGAGTTTTCGTGTCGTTGGGCTAAATGCTCGGGTGAGGAGCACCTAACTTAGAAGGAAACGTGTCTTATGTTTTTGGGCTATCTAGCTTTCTTTTCATGATTTTTCATCTTTTTGGAGATCATACACTTATTTGCATCGGTCGCTCGCTTAGAAGTGTTTTAGGATGGTGCTGACTGCTAGTATAAACTACTTGGGGTTGAGTTTGCGTGGACACTTGAGACTTTGGTACGCGTAGGTAGTGAAACCGACTCGCATAAACCGGAGATCTAAGGTGTCAAGACGGTACTGGTTTTGTTAGAACTGTCGTTTCCTCGGAGTTTCAAAACTTGGTTTGAACTCGGGTGCATTCTCGTGGTGCTTTTGCTTTTGAGGAACGAACAAAAAATTTTTGTTTACGTTGAATAACGTGGGAATGTTTGCGTAACGGAAAAAGGATATATAAACGAGCTTTATTTGCTAAAAATAGAAAATGTTTAAATAGAAATTACGAAATTCAAAGTACAGTGGAATGGAAATAAAGGCTCCGCTCCCACACTATCTCAATCAGTGTCCCCACTGATTTTGAAGCATGCGAGAGGGTGATACAACTGGAATGAAAGTACAAATAAACTGGAAATATAGTAAACAAATAAGGAGAAATGGATAACTAATCACGTCCGCTGCCTCGGTCACGTCCGTGCTGGCGTCCTCTGGCTCTGGCAAGGGCTACTCGGTCCTCATAACTCATAGCTCTGGTGTGGTAGACAGTGTCCCGGAGTCCTTCGACCTGCAAAGTCAGATTCGCCAAGTTCTCAGTGATGGTAGCTTGGCCGGTTTAAAGTTGTTGCATTTGGGTCCGGTGCCAAGCTTCGAACTGGTCTGCTCGCTGATTCTGCTGCTGCAGCATAGAGAGTATCTGGGCCTGCTGGTCGAGAGAGCGGCGGAGTTCCTCTTCTGTATAGTCGGGCACTGGATGATGGCGGCGGCGGCGAGAGGATGTACCTTCGGAAGGAGGGGGCTGCGATGCCTCCGGTTGCTCGGACCTGTCCAACTCAGCTTGGATTTCATCGTTAGAACCTTGGGTGTGGTCCTGAGTAGGAACAGCGGCAGCAGGAGGGGCAGTGAGGTCAAATAACCTGTTGGTACGATCCTCTGGGTGTGTCCGGGTGCGTGATGGAAGGATGATGCTTCGGACGGTTTTGCCACGCACTACCGGATGGTACTTGCCGTCAGCTCTGGAGCGGATAAGGTGAGAGGCTCTGCAGTGGTCGGTGTCAAGGAACACTGAGGGAATGGAATGAAGGTGCTGGAGGCGGTCGCCTAGGTTCAGCCCAAGTGCAATGGCAGTGACAATCCCGCCAAAGTAAAATGGCTTCGAGCCACGGTTGCAGTTGGCCTGAATGTGAGCCAGCAGGAACGGAGCGACGTTGATAGGTTCGTTGTTGAAGACGCAATGGAGGAAGAAGAGCTCTTTCGAGTTCACCTTATGGTTGCTGTCCCTGGCGAAGATTGTGTTGCTCAAGGCTCTGTGAAAGTACCGGATGGTTGGGTTATGGATATGCGTGGCGTGCAGAGAGTCCCAACCATCGGCATTGATGCCGGTCAACTGGTACCACAGCGCGAAAGCTTCGTGTTGGAACTGATCGGTGAGGCGGCGGTGAGCATTGTCGCCTCGAGGGAGTTGTAAGATGACAGCTATCTGGTTCTGGTTCACCTGGTAGTTTGTGCCGAACATCCGGAAACATGCGGCACCGGAGTGTTGGCTGAGGTCGCCGCTGGATTTGTCGTAGGTAAACGAACTCAAGAACTCGAGAGTGAGTTGTTCGTATGTTGGCAGTGGATTGGTGCAGAGGTTCCAGATGCCTGCTCTTTGAAGCATCCAAGTTACGCCTTCAAGGAGTCCGAGCTCCGTAAGCGACGGAATGTGTGGATAATGAGTTGGCTGGAGCGACCTTTGATGGAATGCGATGTAGTTTGTCCGTTGTCTTCCGCCTAAGTCACCTTCGCTGAAGACAATGTTACTGATGTCCGGGGTTTTGACATTTCTCACCATTGTTGGAAGATTGAGAGGGTTCTGAAGATTGGGGTTGTTCTGCGAAGTGGGAAAAATGGACAGAAGTGTGGTACGGAGTTGAGATTGGAGTTGAAATATATGGTGCAATGTGGGGAAAACGAATGTATGGAGTGGGGTAGGAGTTCCGATGATTGGAAGTTGAAATGAGGGTAGTGGGAGAGAAAACGCAACCCCTATTATATCAGATAGCAGTTTTGGGTTCGTGACGGTCGTCACGTATGTGTGACGGTCGTCACCCGCGTGACGCTCGTCAGGATCCTGTGACGGTCGTCACAGCAGCAAAATCTGCAGAACGCAGAATTTTGCTCTGAGGGCGTGCTTGCAGTGACTTTTAGGCCTAGTATTGATATGTCAATGTGTTATAGCAGCCAACAAACAAAGAATAATGTAAAAATGGAATAATTGAATAAAGACTATAATTGAAATAACATGAAATTGAAATGATTGTATGTAGTACATAAAGAAATTAACAATGCGAAAAATCCAAATGATTAAACGAAACTAAACTAAACCAAACTAAACTAAATCTGATGCTAAAACTAGTATCTAGTCTTTTCGTGCCTTCAACTCATCGAACTTCCGTGCGTAGAAGTCGAGCTGGTCACAGACTAAGTCCATGAAGACTACCAGTTCGCTGTGTATGCCTGCGATGTCATCTTTTACAGTAGTCAGAGCTGCATCAACGTTGTCCAATCGGAGTAGAACGGTATCCATTTTGTCGGTGGTCTCCTCAGGGATAGGCTCGGGATAGGTGTTGTAATGCGGAGGAGTCATAGGGTCTACTTCAGCTTCTGACACAGCATCCTCATAGTACATATAGTCGTGTGCCTCAGAGATGTGGTCACTGTCATACATATAGTTTTGTGGTGTTGACTGAGGTGAAGGAGGTCCCATAGGCTCATCCAATTCATAGAGCCAGTTGTCCTTGTTGTGGATACTTGTCATCTGATGATCAGGCAGTGTGAATAGCTGTACTGGTTTTTCGTTAATGAGGTACTAATAAGGTCCAGGCCCCATAGTTCCTAAAATGCGCCTGTTGAAGCAGAATTGTATGTTCATGGGTCGGATGGTGTCAAAACGAGTGCTTGCATTTAAGTGGAATCTAAGGCCAAGCTCGTGGGCAATCATTGTCACGAGGCCTCCTATAAGGATAGGTGACTGTGGATCCTGCGTGAGGCGTTTTAAAGATCTCATCATGAAAGGCACTGCATTTACTGTACGTCCCTGAGAAGCACAGAACATGATGAATAACTCCTCTTTAGATACTGTAGTAATATTTTCTTCTTTCCCAAACAGGGTGTGAGCTAGTATCTTATGGAAGTATCTGAAAGCTGGGTTATGAATATCATCATTATACATTCTGTCTGGTTCAGGGTGATAGTCGCCTGTGATTCTACCCCAGAATTGGTCGAGTTCAAAATCAATATCGTCATCTTCTGCACTGATGAACACATGCGGTCCGTTAGGAAATCCTAAGAGGTTAGCTAGTGACATCCGGCTATGGGTTTGGTCCATTCCAAACATTCGGAAGGTAATCAACTCTGTGTTGGATCCAAAACCATAGTTGGGTATGTATCTGAAAGAACTAAGGAATTCATAGGTAAGATCCTTATAGGTAGCAAAACGTGTTTTCAAAGCAGTGTTCTCCCAACCCAGTTGATTGAACAAGTATTGAATGCTATCCGTGATTCCTAGTTTATCCATGGTAGACTTATCATAATACAGCGTTAAGGCGATTTCTCTTTCAGTTAGTGCTGCAAATCTTGCCTTTTGAGCTAGTCCTCGAAAATGAACCTTTGTGAAGTCGTACTCGGCCATACTCGCAGGTAAGTCGGAGAAAACAGAAGGAATGTTTTGAAGACTTTAAAAATCCTAAAAAGTTTAAAACAGGAGTTTGAAGTGAGGATTTTTAAAAACGAAGAGCGGTAGAAACAAAAGACAAAAGAGAAAAATAAAATAAGAATAAAAATATGAAAACAAACGAAAGTAGAAAGTAGTAGTAATTATAAGTTTAGAATTTTTGTTGGATTTTCAAAGTAAAATTTTAAAGAAAAATGAAATACAATAACGAGGGAAATTGGGTTGCCTCCCAGTAAGCGCTGTTTTTAACGTCTAAAGCTTGACGATAGCTTGGTGAGAAGCTATTCGGGTGTTTGAGCTGGAAGCTCAAGCAATGCTATACTGCTGACTTGAGGGCTGGTTTCGTTCTTATTATAATGTTTTAGACGTTGCCTGTTTACGATAAACGGTGTATTCGTCTTATCGGTAATTTCAACAGCTCCACTCTGAAGTACTTTAGTCACTTCATAGGGTCCAGACCACCTAGATTTTAGTTTAACTGGGAAGAGTTTTAATCTTGAATTAAATAGCAATACGATGTCTCCCACACTGAATTGTTTCCTGACTAATCGAAGTTCTTCCAATTCGTGTAAGTTCAAGATTCGCTTTTCTCCTGCCTTGGTGTAGTTGAAATTGAGTGTCTTAATGGCCCAGAAGGCCTTATGCTCTAATTCTACAGGGAGATGGCAGGATTTACCGTAAACTAATTTGTAGGGTGTAGTACCTATTGGTGTCTTAAAAGCGGTCCTATAAGCCCATAAAGCTTTTTGTAGCTTTGATGACCAATCTTTCCTTGAGGTAGCGACAGTCTTTTCTAATATCTGTTTTATTTCTCTGTTCGAGACCTCTACTTGTCCGCTAGTTTACGGATGATAAGGTGTAGCTACTCGGTGTCGGACTCCATATTTAGAGAGAAGTTTATCAAATATTCGCGATATGAAGTGAGATCCGCCGTCACTAATGACGAGTCTGGGTACACCGAATCTAGGGAAGATTGTGTTTTTGAAGAGTTTGATTACTACTGGTGCATCGTTTGTTGGAGCAGCTATGGCTTCTATCCATTTAGACAGATAGTCTACAGCGACGAGTATGTAGTTATTACCAAAAGAAGGTGGGAATGGTCCCATGAAATCTATTCCCCATACGTCAAAGATTTCTATCTCTAAGATTCCTTTCTGAGGCATTTCATCGCGTCGTGAGATGTTGCCAGTTCGTTGGCATCGATCATATTTTAGCACAGCGATGTGAACGTCTTTCCAGAGGTTAGGCCAGAATAAGCCGGCTTGGAGAATCTTAGCGCACGTCTTGGATGTACTAGCATGGCCACCATATGGTGCTGAATGGCATTGGGAAATGATATTTTCTATTTCTTCCTCTGGGACACAGCGACGGTATATGTTGTCGGCCCCTCTCTTGAAGATTAGAGGTTCATCCCAATAATAGTGTTTCAGATCGTGGAAGAATTTCTTCTTTTGCTGATAAGTGAGATCCGGTGGAAGCACGCCTGCAGCGAGGTAATTAACGATGTCAGCATACCAAGGTAATGTGACTTGGGCATAGAAGGCTTCTACGGTTTTTTCGAATTCTGGATCTTCCGAGATTGAGTTGGGTATGTCACTTTCTAATTTGGCTATCAGACGTTCGTACGGGAAATCGTCGTTTATCGGTACTAGTTCGTGTTTGATGCCTTCTATTCAGGATAAGTGATCTGCAACAACGTTCTCGGTTCCTTTCTTATCTTTGATTTCTAAGTCAAACTCTTGTAATAACAGGATCCATCTCAATAGTCTTGGTTTGGCATCCTTTTTGCTTATTAGGTACCTTATGGCAGCGTGGTTTGTGTATATGATAATTTTTGCTCCTACTAAGTAAGAACGGAATTTGTCAAGCGCAAATATAACTGCTAGAAGTTCCTTTTCTGTGGTAGCGTAGTTCATTTGGGCAGGATCTAAGGTTCTACTGGCATAGTAGATGGCATGGAGTTTCTTGTCCTTCCTTTATCCTAGAACTGCGCCTACGGCATAATCACTCGCATCGCACATGATTTCGAACGGTAGTCGCCAATCGGGTGGTTGCATAATCGGTGCGGTGATAAGGGCTGATTTTAATGTTTCGAATGCTTTTAGACAGTCGTCATCGAAGACAAACTCAGCATCTTTCATCAACAGGCCGGTCAGAGGTTTTGTGATTTTCGAAAAATCTTTTATAAATCTTCTGTAGAAACCGGCATGTCCTAGAAAACTCCGTATTTCTCGTACGGATTTTGGCGGTTGGATGTCTTTTATAATCTCTATTTTAGCTTTGTCGACCTCGATTCCTTTATCTGATATGACATGTCCTAGAACTATTCCTTGTCGGACCATAAAATGGCATTTTTCCCAATTTAGGATGAGGTTTACTTTTACACAACGTTCTAATACCATTTCTAAGTTTTGTAGGCATCCTTCGAAACTTTGGCCACATACCGAGAAATCGTCCATAAATACTTCCATGATGTTGTCTATGAAATCTGCAAAGATTGCCATCATGCATCTTTGAAAGGTTGCTGGAGCATTACAGAGTCCGAACGGCATTCGGCGGTAAGCAAAAGTACCATAAGGACATGTGAATGTAGTCTTTTCTTGGCAATCAGGATGAATGGGAATTTGGAAAAATCCTGAATAACCATCTAGATAGCAGAAATATGAATGTTTGGCTAGTCTTTCCAACATTTGGTCTATGAAGGGTAACGAGAAGTGATCTTTTCGTGTGGCCTTGTTAAGCTTTCTATAATCAATGCACATCCTGCTTCCAGTCACGACACTTTTTGTTATTGATTCGCCTTTTTCGTTTTTAACTACTGTGACTCCTCCTTTCTTTGGTACGACATGAACTGGGCTGACCCATTCACTATCGGAGATCGGATAGATGATTCCTGCATCTAGCAATTTCTTTACTTCATCTCTGACTATAGTGCTTAGGATGGGGTTCAATCTTCTCTGATGCTCTCGAGAGGTTTTAGAGTCTTCCTCTATTGTAATTCGATGCATACAGATCGAAGGGCTTATACCTTTTAGATCGCTTATGTTATAGCCTAACGCGGTGGGGTACTTCTTTAGGACTTCTAATAGATTTTCGATTTCTGGTTGTCCTAAGTCGGCGTTGACTATCACTGGTCTTTTTAGTTCATCGTCTAGAAATTCATATCTAAGGTTTTTGGGTAGTGTTTTAAGTTCTAAAGATGGGTTCTTCGGACCTGGCATATGGTTTGGAGTCAGTGCTAAGCTTTCTCTTAGGTTGTCGTCTTTATACGGTTTACGCCAATCATCGTCTTCAGAAATATCGGGTATTTGAATCTTTATTATTTCTGAGTACGTGGTCTCTTCATTTTCAAGTTCTCTTATGCATTCGTCAATTTCGTCTACTAAATAGCAGGTATCGTCTATGGCTGGTGCTTGTAAGAACTTGGTGAGAATGAACTCTATCTTTTCTTCTCCTACTTCGAATGTTAGCCTCCCTTTCTTCACGTCTATAATAGCTCCGGCTGTAGCTAGGAACGGTCTTCCTAGAATAATTGGGGTTACAGTGTGCTCCTTGATGTTCATGATTATGAAGTCGGTTGGAATGTAGAATTGTTCTATGCGTACTGGAACGTTTTCTAGTATTCCGACGGGGTATTTTACTGATCGGGCAGCTAATTGAATGAACATTTTGGTTGGTCTGAGGTCTCCCATATTCATCTTTTTGCATATAGATAAAGGCATAACACTGATACTGGCTCCTAAATCGCATAGAGCTTTGTCTATTATGAACTTTCCAATGACGCAGGGTATGGAGAAACTACCTGGGTCTTTTAATTTAGGAGGTGTCGCTTTCGCGAAAATAAGGTGCCGGCAAAACAGAAGAGTCGCCACCTTTCGTTATTTATCCCTCAGGGCGGGAAAGGAAACGATCGGAAAAACCTAACGAAAAAGGGTAAGACAAGGTCGTCGCAACCATTGTCTGGGTTCGGGAGTCGGTTACGCAAGGGGAAGGTATTAGCACCCCTCACGTCCGTCGTACTCGACGGGATCCACGATTGCTTGGTTTGTCTACGGGTGAAAAACAATCTATCTACGGCTGCTAAATCTAAACGGAAAGAAATTGACTCGATAGAGCGTCGCACTCTATGCCTACGTATTCTCATCAGAGAACGAGAAATCAGAGTCAACGTAGTTCGGGAGACTACGGGTTATTTGCTCGCCAAGACGTCGCGTCTTGGGCCTACGTATTCTTATCAGAGAAATCCGAGCATGACGTAGTTCAGGCTAACTACGGCTAGACAGGGTGTTCTCGGTCACACGGGGGTGAGAGAAATGATTGACGATACTAGCATACGCATTCTAGTAGTTAGGTGGACGCTGCTCGACCATTGGAGACTTAGGCGCACCTGTTTGCGGTAGAATGGACGTAGTATGTCGGGTTTCGAGGTATGGGAACCTACGGGAACTAGAACTACGGTCTGGTCTCAAATGCACTCGGGCAAGAGAAAAGGATAACATGAGTCGTCAGCGGGAAAGTCTCGATCGCACAGCAACGAGGAGAACAAAAGTTAGTTGTTAGTGTGCTCGCTAGGATATCGCATCCTATGCCTACATATTCTCATCAGAGAAAATCAGAGCAGCTGTAGTTCGGCCTAACTACGGGTAGAACGGAGACCACATCGCAAATCTCGTTTTATTAATATTCTGAAAATTACAATGATTGAGTACAGGAAAATAAACTCCTAAAAATCCTATCCATCTATCATGGCACTTCTAACGGAAAATAGTCCCCTAACAAGTGGACTTTTAATTCTATCTCTAAAAGTGTAAAAAGTCCCCTAACAAATGGACATTTAATTCTACTTCTAAAAGTGTAAAATAAACTCTATGAGAAAGTATATCCTAAAAAGAAAATATTAAAATCTATGAGCTAATATAATATTTCTATCATTTTTATACTTTTCTTTCTATTACATATTCTTTTTTCTTTTTTAAAAATCTAAACAAAAGAAAATAAAAGAAAATAAAGAAAAAAGAGAGAAACACAAGGGGGGTGCAAAACTGCAGCAGGAGGTACAACAACAAAAACAATACAAAAAAAACTGGGCCCAGCCCAATACACAAATTCAGAAAAGAATAAAAAAAACAGGGGGTTTGAAGAGCAGACCGGGGGGTGTGCCCAGAAATTCGCTGGGCTTGGCCCAACAGCCAATCCATAACAAAAACAAAAAACGGAAGGGTGTATGAAGAAAACGGAGGGGCATAGATTGAACACAATGGGCCCAGCCCAGTTCCTTGGACGGCCACGTGGTGCAGGATCCAGCTGACCAAAAACCCTAAGTGAATCCTTCTCTCTCGTTCACTGTTCATGGAAGAAACTCTTGCGCCGTTCTCTCGTCTCCCACCTTCGATTCGACCTACTCACCTTTCCTCTCGGATTCAATCCCTCAAACAAATCTCTTCCTCAAGCACTCATGAACTTGCTCATTCAACTCCACCTAGTCTGTGATTTGAAGCTATTTTGGGAGGGTCTGACAGATCTGAAGTGTTTCTGGAGGACGCGAGTTGAAGGAGGTGATGAAAGCGTGTCCTTGCTGAGAATTTCTAGATGCACCTGATGGATTGATGAAGATCTTCGAAGATCTTGACAAAGTGTTGACGAACCGTTTAGATCTGGACGAACACGGTGTTCTTGATAGACATGTAAGGTGTGGATCTTTGAAGATTAAAAGGAAATCTGGAACAACGCTCGATGAATCGTATGAAGGTTCTTCGAGATCTATTGGAGAAAGCTCGCGATGAATCTTGGATAGATCTCCGGAAAATAATCAAGAACAATGGTTCAGGTGTTTTCTGGAAGAATCCTTTGAAGGAGGATGAAGATTTCGAAGATCTTGACGAAGATCTTGGATGTTTTCCGAAGATCTTGTTGAAGCTTTCTGGAAGACGCGAAGAACACTATGAACTGGACGAATGCTGATGAACGCTATTGAAGATTTGAGAAGATTATTGATGACGATCGAAGAATGTTGTTGGTTTAGAGTTTCTGGAAACAAAAACGGATGGATCTTGGAGGAACGTTCTGTGAATCACAAGATGAAGGTGATGATGATGAAGATCGAACGATTATTGATGATGATCGGTGAAGATCAATGATGATTATTGGAGACGGTCAGTGATGAAGATCGTCTGGAAAAAATGATGAAGTTGATGAACTCGGTGGAGATTTGCAGTTCTCCGGCGGGATTCAAGAGTTTCCGGCGAAGTTTGGTGGAGTTTGGCCGCGAGAACCACCGCTTGATTTTGCTGGTGACGTTCTCCGGCGGTTTGCATGCACCCCGGTGAGGTCTCCGGCGAGGGGGTACGCGTGGCAACGCGCATGCAGAGAGAGGATGGCGTGAGGACGCGTGGCGATGGTGGAGGAGAGAGGGAGTGCCAAGTGGCGTGACATGCAGAGGGGTGAAGTGAGGTGGGTATCTGAGAGTGCGAAACGTGGCAGAATGGAGAAGGCTGAAACGTGGCACCACGGAAAAAATGGGGTGAAACGTGGAAAAACTGAGAGCCTCTGAAGCGTACGCGTGGACGCTTATATATGCCGACACCTGGACTGGGGTTTGACTGGGCCTCCAGAAAACACCTGGCCCACGAGATTAATGTACTTTGATTAATAGCTAATTAACACTTGATTAAACTAATTAATCCTAATGAACACAATTAATGAATTAAAACCTAATTAAAAATCACCATTAAGGCTAAACGAAAAGTCAAAGCAGTAATTAAATCCTAATTGAAAATTAAAGCTAATCTAACCTAATTAATTCTAATAAACCCTAATTAAAATCTAACTAAGACTCTAATTAATCTAAACAAATGAGATTAAAATCTAATCAAACTCTATTAAATCTAAAAAAGGAGAATTAACTATTAAATTCTAATAATCATATTTACTATTAATTTCTATACTAATAAAAATAGAAGAAAAACTCCATTAATTTCTAATTCCTATACAAACAAAAATAGAAAAAAAAAACTATATTAATTTCTACCTAAAAAAATACCTATTAAAAGAATATTCTATTAAAAATCATTTAAAAAAATCTACTTAACACCTAAAACAATATGATTTATTCTAGAAAGAAACTAAAACTAAAATCTATTATCTAAACAATTAATATCTATTAAAACTATATAACTATCTAATATCTAGAAAAATCAATTAACTCCATAAAAATTCTAGAAAATAAGGGAAAAATCTAAAAACTAACGAGGAAGCCGATTAAATCGATTAGCGACTATATCAAAATAAACGGTAAAAATTCGGACACCGAGAGGTCCTCAAAAACAACAGCGAGAGCTGAAAACACCGGGACGAGCACTGATTCACAAAATACGTCCTCGTATTGGCCTGAAGTGCCTGAAGCGCGATCAGAGGGCTGTAATCCCGATAAAGTCAGTCTGACTGGAAAAAATGCAATGTACGTGGTATGCAAATGCAAAATGAAATGAGTCGAAACATGAGCCAAATAGCGATAAGTAGTTGGTCAAATTTTGGGGTGCAACAGCTGCCCCTATTCAAATGGCTTGAACTTGACTGGGTGAGGCGAACGGCTCTCAGCCAATCAAGGTGCGAGACGGTTGAATACCGATAAACCCGAAAATTTGGCAACTGCACAAGTACACGGTACTCTGGTGGGAACAAATCTTCGAACACTGAAATAATAGCTGCACGGCAACTAGCTGAAGGCATACTGATCTGAACCTTGTCGTCAGTTATCCGCATTAAATTCCTCTGACATTGTCATCAGACACCGGACCTCGCCGTCAGGCATTCATGAAAATAAAGCGTCTGACATCGCCGTCGGATAACCAAAACACCCAACATCGCCGCTGGAAAACTAAATCATCTGACATCACCGTCGGACAACCAAAACACCCAACATCGCTGCTGGAGAACTAAAGATTCTGACATCGTCGTCGGACAACAAACATCCAACATCGCCGCTGGAAAACTAAACCACCTGACATCGCCGCCAGAAACAAACACCCAACATCGCCGCTGGAGAATCGAATCAACTGACATCGCCGCCAGCCCACTATGACTCTGGGAAACACCCGACATCGCCGTCGAGTACTCAAAATAATCTGACTTCGTCGTCAACTCTCAACATCGTCTGACCTCGCCGTCAGGGTGAAGAAAATCCATTGGGGAAATATGAACTTGAATAATAGACTCTGTTGGAGAGAATAATAAGATGAACACGTGTCAGTGATCTTACTAGAGGTCTGAATACCACACACAGGTGAACGATACTCTGGTCGGTAGGAACATCTTCGACACTGAGCATAACAGTTGCACGGCAACCCTACTGGGGAATTGGTCACATGGTAACCGGGGAAAAGTCTGATTTCAAATCTCCGTCAGGATGATCATCTGATTTTGTTGTAGATATTCGTCCTCAATTCATCAAGGGGTCACTGGTCACTCGGTAACCGGCAATACAGGGTTGATTATGCCATCAGGCGTTCTGTGTCATAGCAGAAGAATTCCTCGGGACTCGTCAGGTCAACCATCAGGTTGATCATGCCATCAGGCATTCCAAGAAGACTGTCGGGCATCAGCCGGACTTCAACCATCAGGTTGATCATGCCATCAGGCATTCAAAGACATATGTCGGGCATCAGCCGGACTTCAACAGCAAGTCGGGAATAGAATTCTTGGTCAATCATGAGCCAACTGGGAACATCTAAACCTCTGCCATCAGGCACTCCGCATCAGATGAGAGAACTGCTTCATTAACACGGTCAGACTTCAATCATGGAGTCTTCAAGGGAGGTTCCAACTTCGTCGTTAGAAAACCTGCTAGGGATAACGCTCTGCCGCTGGGGATTCCGGAGAACTATCAAGTAACTCCGCTCCGGGGGTCCAGAAATCATTCTGGGTGAATCAACTCTGCTAAGGACTTCAAGAATCATCTTGGACAAATAACTCCACTGGGGACCTTCAAGAATCATCTTGAACCGATAACCATTCTGGAGATTTCAGGAATCACCCTGAGCGAACACCCTGTTGGGGGTTTCAGGAATCATCCTGGGCAACCTTTACTGGGGACTCTAAGCATCAGCTCGAGCAACCAACTCTAGAGACTGCACTGGGTACTTAAGAATCATCTTAAGCAAATGGCCCTGCTAGGGAATTCAAGGATCATCTTGAACCGAAGACTTCGCTGGGGAGAATTCAAGAATCATCTTGATCAAACCATTCTGAGGAGGAACATCTGCCAAACAAGAACGGTGACGACCTGGCTCATGTCTCGTATGCACATGCTTTGACAATGACGTAATGCTCCACACGGTGGAAATGCTACGCATTTTCAGGGTAAATGCTATGAAATCATGCAACATGCTATGGCCCCATCAGCAAAATAAATGCTGAAGGGAGAAGCCTCCTGTCAAGGAGAAGAATTCACACCAATCTCAATTGGACTCCGTCTAGGGAGATGACCTTCAGCTGACTGATGCAGGGGAACGAAGCTCTACGAGAACCTGAACCTGCTCGTCTGGGTATTCGAACCACAAACTGCTGAGGAAACGATATTAATCACAGAAATAAACTGCGCGGCCTTCGCGACTAAACTTTCCTGGAGAAAACGACTCCGATGGGGAAATACAGCATCAGTTGTTCAACACTCTACTAGGGGAAAACCAATCATGGTCCCAACTGCTTCCAAGGACTCGGCTCTCTTGGGGAACTGCAAACTCGGCTGGGGAAAGAGAAATCATTCTGCTTGCTAGAGAGTACGACTCTGTGGGGAATCTCAATTCCGCTGGAGAAGGAGGAATCATCCGGCTTCGGGGGAGACTACGACTCTGGTGGGGAATTTCAATTCCGCTGGAGACCTCAGTCTGAACTATCAGTTGCTGCATACTTCGGCGTACAAATAGTTTCCTACGAGACCTGCACTTGTGACCCGGTGCTGGGGGATGAACACACGCTTCGGCGCTTGACTCAGCTGGGGAGATGGTGATCCTTCAGGATACATCTGATTGGGGGAGAGAATCTTTTCTGCTCGGGGATATATATCAATGCTCCTGGGCTCGCATTCAGACTCTGCGGGGAGATGCTACTACACTCTATCGGGGATATCAATCCTGATCTGCCGAGGGTAATCTTGCATACGCCTTACGGAGACTGACCCTTCTGGGTAACACCTGCTGGACTATCAAGTCTGATGAGGAACACATGTGTATCGACACTGCTGGGGATATCAATCCTTAGCTACTCATTGTACAACTCTGTCGGAGACGTACTGATCTTATCAAGGAAACACCTCTGGCGTCTGCGGAAGATAACAATCGATCACTGAAATTGAATCTCACTTCACTGAGGAAAACAATCCTGAACGGTCCTTTTAGAACACCCTAAGTCCTTATAGGGTATGAAGCAATCTGCTGAGCAATAACTCTTCTATGGCTGACATCAGAGTCTGCCGGTCTGGAGGTTACTCAATGAGGGAATCAACGTCGACCTATGCTTTAGGAATGAGTCAATGACCTGGACTCGGAGGGGAAAGGAGTCAAACTTGGACTCTGTGGGGATACAACATTGCATCAGTCCCACTGCTGGGAAATAAACCCGAATCTGCTGGCCAGGGAAAGCTTCAGTCCCAACCCATTTAGGAAAGTAGCACATCAGGCTAATCAACGTTCAATGCTTGGGGATAGCCATACTCTGCCGGGAATATCAATCTTGCCCTACTGAGGATAATCTTGATCCTACTCTGATAAGGGATAGATGCCATATCAACTTGCCGCAATCTCGAACTGCTCAGGGGAACCAATCTCAAACTGTACATCTCCGCTGAGCAAACAATCCTGATTCAACAACATCAACACAGGGAATACAGAATACCAATCATGGAGCCGGGATCAATCGAGCCTTGTGTCGGGGAATGTGACATCATGCGAGTCACTAGGAATCATCGGGCCAGGTACATTTAGACTTTTTCTGGTTTAGGGATAGGTTTATGGTGATAGGGACCCATTTCTGGTTACCAACAAAAGTGGAGTTGAAAGGGAAATACTAGACGAGAACTAGCATTCAAGGGGGACTATCGGACGGGAATTGATGGCAAAAGGGTTTAAGTCGTCAGACGAGAACTGACTTCTCGGTTTGGATATCATACGGGAATTGATTTCTGGTTTGGATTTCAGACGAGAACTGATCTACGGCTTGCCAGACGAGAACTGGACTTTGAAACGATTCAGTTACAAGGGTCATCCGAGTAACAGGTTAGGCTGTAGGATAAGAATCCAATGACAGCAAGGCTTCTTCAGAAGGTTTAGGTTTTTGGGCAGGGTAATGACACGATTTCCCAACACTCAACTCTTGCTAGGGTGAACAAACTCATTTGAACGACTTGCCCCAGTGCAATTCAACTTGCCCCAATCCGACTCTTGGGAGAATTCATTCTGAACAGAAAGCAGCTAGCAACAAGACAATCTTCAGATGGATTGCCCCAATATCTGTACAAAGGAAGGATTCATCCTCCACTAATCAACTCTCGGCATGGTTGGTTTCAGTATACTTCTGAAGTAGCTTGCCCCTGAACGAGCGGTGAGCGACTTAACATGCCCTGATTGAACATTGGAGGGATCTGTCCTCAAATCACAAGAATTTTGGATAGCTGCCCCTGATTGGGTCTCAAGAAGATCAACTTCTGATCAACTGCTTCTTACATAAACTGCCCCATTATCAATCGATGCTCTGGGACTTGTCCTCGGACAAACTGATTCCAAACTCACTGGAAGTCAATGCCCCAAATTCACAGGGTTTCGCAGTATACCATTCTGATCCAGACTACTACGATTCAGTCCTGATGGTTATTCCCTGGTGGAATTGCTTCATATCAACCACTGACCTGCAATTAAAATTGTTTATTCACGAATGGTAATTTTAATGCAGTGTTCATGCAGATTTTGAAAAAATGTACTGTCACTCATTTACGTGTCATGCTAGTGAGTGACGAATGAACTGAAGAGTTCAAACGTAGTGCTGATTCGATCAGTGAAAAATACAACAAGGATATGATTAGCAAATCATGTAGGAGTCAGGTTACTCAACCTTATCGCAATGCGCTTTCAGAATAAACCCTGCCTCAATTAGGTCTTTTAAGGGTTGTATCGTGGTCGGGTTCACGGTTCGTGAAACAAAGGATATTTGGCTCAAAATATGATTTGTACCCACCCCTTCTACGTGATGATCTCCGATCCTAAAGTTCAGTTAACTTAGCTCGAGCGCTCGCCTCTTCGAGAGGTATGTTGAATATTGAGAACAACTGGTTAAAGAACTCACAAGGTGTTTCGGAGTGACAGTTACTCCTTTTTCATTTTCGGTGTCAGTATCCACACGACTTTGTCCTTGTTCGAGGATTTTTTCTTTTTATATCCTTTCTTTTTCATTCTTTTGATTCCCTAATTTTTGCCTGGACTAACTCTTCAGAGTTCTTTTCAATTTTCTTTTGAAGTCCAGCGGGATGCCCTGATTTTTGCCTAAGTATTTGCTTTCCAGCTATTCTTTTCTTTTTACTTAGCGGGATTTCTTATTCCTTCTTTTTTCTTTTTCTTGGAACAAGTCGTGCGACACTGGCTGTCTGGATTCATCCGAGAGGTTTATAACTGTCTCACTCCTGATTGGTGAGGTTTAACCATTGTGGCTGATGAGGTACAACCTCTGGGGAGGAATACGATGTGATTGGTCCTTGAAAGACAACACTCCTCTATAAGACTTGAACGATCGATCAAGCTAACTGACAACTACCCTGCCCCAGGTTAAGATGTGAGGGTTTAAAAGTCCGAAAAAACTCCTACTTCTCGGCTCGAAGTGGTTAACAAGGGATTCTCTTCCTTATTTCTCCAGTGTTTAGGGGATTTGAAACAATGCCTTGTACGTCATTGGCAAGGTTTTATCTGAAAGCATACGATCATCGGTTATGAGTATTCAATTTCGTCATCCTCCCTCCAATCTTTACTAATCATAGTGATAAAGTGGAGTGAATAAAGTGCAAGTGTCAGTGCAATGCAGTAAATGAGTGACAACGACATGATTAATTCAGAAAAATGCATAGTCACTTTATTAACATTACCATTCAAAACAAACAATGTTTAACAGCAAGTAGTAACTAACAGAAAAGAAACTACAAATGCAAATGATAAAAAGTCCGAGGACTGCCAATGCTGAGGACGTCTGCCCGTCTGGACCACTGGCTTCTGGAAATAACCCTCTGAATCTGCGAGCTCAGACAACTGAGAGGTTGTCATGCACAACCAAAACTCCCTCTGGAAAGGAAATGCACCCTTTGTCGATCAACTGTTGCACTTTCGCCTGGAAAGCTTTGCAATCTTCAGTTGAATGCCCTGGAGATCCACCATGGTATCCACACTGAGCATGGGGATTGTACCCTGGAGGGTAAGGCTCTGGCACGGGTTTAAGAGTTTTAGGTTCCACCAAAGAATTCTGAATCATCTGTGGAAGAATCTGGCTATACGGCACATGCACTGGATGGAAAGGAGCATTCCTTCGTTCCAATTTGTTACGAGGTCGGTTCTGATTCTGACGCTGATTCTGATAACCTCGGCCACGGGCTCGTGGATTTGCAAGAGGAGCGACATAAAGTTCCCGATGTGATGCCACAGGCACAATTGTCTGTCCAGAATAACGAGACACAGAGGATACTGACCGCTGAGAAGACGGAGAACCAACAGATTTCATCGATTCGCCTCGAGGATATCCAACATCATCAGTGATTGCATTGACCACAACTCCTTCATCAGTTTGAAAGCTACAGAGAGATTCAGTTTCACTAGCCTGACCGCCTGAAACATTCTGGATTCTTCTAGTCTTTACACCATACTCGATGCGCTCTCCTGCCCTTACCAATTCAGAGAAGTTTGGTGCAACTCCAAGCATTCTTTCAAAGTACGGGCTCTACAAGGAGTTTACGAACATGCCTCTTAGCTCTTGGTCTAGAAGCGGTGGTTGCACTCTAGCAGCAAATTCTCTCCATCTCTGAACATACTTCCTGAAAGGTTCATTGTTCCCTTGGGACAATTCTTGCAACTGCATGCGACTAGGAGCTTCATCAAGATTGTAGTCATACTGTTTCAGAAAAGCATTGGCTATATCCGCCCATGATCGGATCTGATTACTCTCTAACTGCATATACCAACTCAGAGGTGCCCTAGTCAGACTATCTTGAAAGCAATGAATCATCAGCTTGTCGTTGTGCACAAACGAGGTCATTCTTCGGCAGAACATCACCAAATGTTGCTTTGGGCAGCTATCTCCTCTGTACTTTTCAAACCTCGGCATTCTGAACTTCGGAGGTAACACTAGGCCAGGAACCAGACACATGTCTACAGCACTAGGGTTAACAGCATCTTTACCTTTCAAGGCTCTGAATCTTTCATCCAATGCACGAAACCTTTCAGCATACACGGGAGCTAATGGGTCTTCATTCTTTGCTATCGGGACCTCTCTTCGGGACCTTGGCACAGGGAAGGCAAAACCCTGGTAGTCGGAGATATCAACAGAAGGAGAACGTTCACCTCGGACAACAAACTGCTCACGTAGACCTCGGTCTTCAACAGAAGGCTGTACAAGCTGAGCTGCAGTAAGGTTGTTCACTTGCGGAAAGTCTTCGTCATGCGTAGATCCATACAAAGGATTGGACGTCACAGTGAAACCGGACAAGGTATCAACAAACTGGAAGCTACTTTCTGACATAGCTACCAACAACTGTCAATTGACTTCACTGCTTTACTCTGATCAAATCTGCTTCAACCCCTTGGTCGTCTTCAACGCTCACCTTCAGAATCAAAACAACGGCTGGATAAGAGCTCTGACTAGCTGGAGCATGATATGCAATACGATGCAAGAATGCTCATGCAAATGTAATGCAAGATGCAGCAGACACGGGATCACAGCCCCCACAAAGCTCTGATTGCTGCTGCGCTGCTGACGGGATAAGCCTGCTCTGACGAGAGAAAACCAAGATATCGGGTAGGCTGGAAGTCAAGTTTCCTGCAAAAACCCTCCCACTCACGGGTATGGACCTAAACTGACACAAGCTCGGCATCCTATGTGTTCATCAGCGTCACAGACTTTCAAGAGGGGTGATACAATACCCAGAAGGTGTGGCATCACCAGCTCATGAAGCGACCTCACTTAGCTGAATCATAAATGATGGGTCCCCAGAGTCGACAATCCACCAAACCAGCAACCGTATCAACCCAAAGGGTTGAAAGAGAAGCCAACCGGGAGAACCTCGTCTGAGCGTGGATTTCATGAGACACTAGTGCCTACAAAGCAAGCACGTGCCCACTAATTTCCACTCTAATTCTATGGTGCACTCAAGCCTGGGTCTGGCTTCTCACTCATCAGAATGCCCCTCCCACAACAGCACAGTAGCAACAGATAATAATATAGTGCGGGAAATGTAAATACATCAGTAAAATACAACATAAAAGTAAACACCCACAGACACGCAAACAAGCGCTAGGATTGACTCTCTTAGGGGACGTTGGATCCCACATGCATAAGGAACCATCGTACTCCCCAGCAGAGTCGCCAGCTGTCGCTTTCGCGAAAATAAGGTGTCGGCAAAACAGAAGAGTCGCCACCTTTCGTTATTTATCCTTCAGGGCGGGAAAGGAAACGATCGGAAAAACCTAACGAAAAGGGTAAGACAAGGTCGTCGCAACCATTGTCTGGGTTCGGGAGTCGGTTACGCAAGGGGAAGGTATTAGCACCCCTCACGTCCGTCGTACTCGACGGGATCCACACTTGCTTGGTTTGTCTACGGGTGAAAAACAATCTATCTACGACTGCTAAATCTAAACGGAAAGAAATTGACTCGATAGAGCGTCGCACTCTATGCCTACGTATTCTCATCAGAGAACGAGAAATCAGAGTCAACGTAGTTCGGGAGACTACGGGTTATTTGCTCGCCAAGACGTCGCGTCTTGGGCCTACGTATTCTTATCAGAGAAATCCGAGCATGACGTAGTTCAGGCTAACTACGGCTAGACAGGGTGTTCTCGGTCACACGGGGGTGAGAGAAATGATTGACGATACTAGCATACGCATTCTAGTAGTTAGGTGGACGCTGCTCGACCATTGGAGACTTAGGCGCACCTGTTTGCGGTAGAATGGACGTAGTATGTCGGGTTTCGAGGTATGGGAACCTACGGGAACTAGAACTACGGTCTGGTCTCAAATGCACTCGGGCAAGAGAAAAGGATAACATCAGTCGTCAGCGGGAAAGTCTCGATCGCACAGCAGCGAGGAGAACAAAAGTTAGTTGTTAGTGTGCTCGCTAGGATATCGCATCCTATGCCTACATATTCTCATCAGAGAAAATCAGAGCAGCTGTAGTTCGGCCTAACTACGGGTAGAACGGAGACCACAGCGCAAATCTCGTTTTATTAATATTCTGAAAATTACAATGATTGAGTACAGGAAAATAAACTCCTAAAAATCCTATCCATCTATCATGGCACTTCTAATGGAAAATAGTCCCCTAACAAGTGGACTTTTAATTCTATCTCTAAAAGTGTAAAAAGTCCCCTAACAAATGGACATTTAATTCTACTTCTAAAAGTGTAAAATAAACTCTATGAGAAAGTATATCCTAAAAAGAAAATATTAAAATCTATGAGCTAATATAATATTTCTATCATTTTTATACTTTTCTTTCTATTACATATTCTTTTTTCTTTTTTAAAAATCTAAACAAAAGAAAATAAAAGAAAATAAAGAAAAAAGAGAGAAACACAAGGGGGGTGCAAAACTGCAGCAGGAGGTACAGCAGCAAAAACAATACAAAAAAAACTGGGCCCAGCCCAATACACAAATTCAGAAAAGAATAAAAAAAACAGGGGGTTTGAAGAGCAGACCGGGGGGTGTGCCCAGAAATTCGCTGGGCTTGGCCCAACAGCCAATCCATAACAAAAACAAAAAACGGAAGGGTGTATGAAGAAAACGGAGGGGTATAGATTGAACACAATGGGCCCAGCCCAGTTCCTTGGACGACCACGTGGTGCAGGATCCAGCTGACCAAAAACCCTAAGTGAATCCTTCTCTCTCGTTCACTGTTCATGGAAGAAACTCTTGCGCCGTTCTCTCGTCTCCCACCTTCGATTCGACCTACTCACCTTTCCTCTCGGATTCAATCCCTCAAACAAATCTCTTCCTCAAGCACTCATGAACTTGCTCATTCAACTCCACCTAGTCTGTGATTTGAAGCTATTTTGGGAGGGTCTGACAGATCTGAAGTGTTTCTGGAGGACGCAAGTTGAAGGAGGTGATGAAAGCGCGTCCTTGCTTAGAATTTCTGGATGCACCTGATGGATTGATGAAGATCTTCGAAGATCTTGACGAAGTGTTGACGAGCCGTTTAGATCTGGACGAACACGGTGTTCTTGATGGACATGCAAGGTGTGGATCTTTGAAGATTAAAAGGAAATCTTGAACAACGCTCGATGAATCGTATGAAGGTTCTTGGAGATCTATTGGTGAAAGCTCGCGATGAATCTTGGATAGATCTCCGGAAAATAATCAAGAACAATGGTTCAGGTGTTTTCTGGAAGAATCTTTTGAAGGAGGATGAAGATTTCGAAGATCTTGACGAAGATATTGGATGTTTTCCGGAGATCTTGTTGAAGCTTTCTGGAAGACGTGAAGAACACGATGAACTGGACGAATGCTAATGAACGCTATTGAAGATCTGAGAAGATTATTGATGACGATCAGAGAATGTTGTTGGTTTAGAGTTTCTGGAAACAAAAACGGATGGATCTTGGAGGAACGTTCTGTGAATCACAAGATGAAGGTGATGATGATGAAGATCGAACGATTATTGATGATGATCGGTGAAGATCAATGATGATTATCGGAGACGGTCAGTGATGAAGATCGTCTGGAAAAAATGATGAAGTTGATGAACTCGGTGGAGATTTGCAGTTCTCCGGCGGGATTCAAGAGTTTCCGGCGAAGTTTGGTGGAGTTTGGCCGCGAGAACCACCGCTTGATTTTGCTGGTGACGTTCTCCGGCGGTTTGCATGCACTCCGGTGAGGTCTCCGGCGAGGGGGTACGCGTGGCAACGCGCATGCAGAGAGAGGATGGCGTGAGGACGCGTGGCGATGGTGGAGGAGAGAGGGAGTGCCAAGTGGCGTGACATGCAGAGGGGTGAAGTGAGGTGGGTATCTGAGAGTGCGAAACATGGCAGAATGGAGAAGGATGAAACGTGGCACCACGAGAAAAATGGGGTGAAACGTGGAAAAACTGAGAGCCTCTGAAGCGTACGCGTGGACGCTTATATATGCTGACACCTGGACTGGGGTTTGACTGGGCCTCCAGAAAACACCTGGCCCACGAGATTAATGTACTTTGATTAACAGCTAATTAACACTTGATTAAACTAATTAATCCTAATGAACACAATTAATGAATTAAAACCTGATTAAAAATCACCATTAAGGCTAAACGAAAAGTCAAAGCAGTAATTAAATCCTAACTAAAAATTAAAGCTAATCTAACCTAATTAATTCTAATAAACCCTAATTAAAATCTAACTAAGACTCTAATTAATCTAAACAAATGAGATTAAAATCTAATCAAACTCTATTAAATCTAAAAAAGGAGAATTAACTATTAAATTCTAATAATCCTATTTACTATTAATTTCTATACTAATAAAAATAGAAGAAAAACTCCATTAATTTCTAATTCCTATACAAACAAAAATAGAAAAAAAACTATATTAATTTCTACCTAAAAAAATACCTATTAAAATAATATTCTATTAAAAATAATTTAAAAAAATCTACTTAACACCTAAAACAATATGATTTATTCTAGAAAGAAACTAAAACTAAAATCTATTATCTAAACAATTAATATCTATTAAAACTATATAACTATCTAATATCTAGAAAAATCAATTAACTCCATAAAAATTCTAGAAAATAAGGGAAAAATCTAAAAACTACCGAGGAAGCCGATTAAATCGATTAGCGACTATATCGAAATAAACGTTAAAAATTCGGACACCGAGAGGTCCTCAAAAACAATAGCGAGAGCTGAAAACACCAGGACGAGCACCGATTCACAAAATACGTCCTTGTATTGGCCTGAAGTGCCTAAAGCGCGATCAGAGGGCTGTAATCCCGATAAAGTCAGTCTGACTGGAAAAAATGCAATGTACGTGGTATGCAAATGCAAAATGAAATGAGTCGAAACATGAGCCAAATAGTGATAAGTAGTTGGTCAAATTTTGGGGTGCAACAGGAGGCATGCGGTTTTGAATAATAGCGTTACACTCTACAGTAAGTGTAACTGTTTCATTATCCTCTATCTTTCTCTTATTCGACAGGATTTCTTTGAGGAATTTAGCGTATGACAACATTTGAGTTATCGCTTCTGTAAAAGGAATAGTAATATTCAGCTGTTTAAGGAGCTCTACAAATTTCTTAAACTGTCTTGAAGTTTTGGAGTTTATTAGTCTTTGAGGATAAGGAATATGTGGTTTATATGGCGCTGGAGGTGCTTGAGTTTTTTCACTTGCGGTATCCTCCTTCTCGTTGTCTTCCTTCTTCTCTAACTCGGATTCCTTTTCTGCTTGTTCAGTTGGTTTTTGTTGCATGGCTGAGTTTTCGGTCCTCGGATCGATCGGTTCGTCAAATTCTTTTCCACTTCTTAGTATTACAGCATTTGCTTGGCCTTTTGGATTTTGTTCGAGTTGTCCAGCAGCAGAGGCTTGTTGTTGAGCCACTTGTGATATCTGTGTTTCTAACATTTTATTGTGGGTGGCTAGAGCGTCTACTTTTCTGATCAACTGTTTAATTTGCTCGCTAGTGTGTATGTTTTGATTCAGGAATTCTTTGTTTGTTTGAGCTTGAGTAGCTATGAATTTTTCCATCATCAACTCGAGGTTTGATTTCCTAGGTGCAGTCTGAGCAGCAGCTGATTTCTGATATCCTGGCGGAGCAGTAGGCATTTGCAATGCATTGTCGCTTTTGTAAGAAAAGTTTGGATGATTTCGCCAACCTGGGTTATAGGTATTTGCGTAAGGATTTCCTTGAGCATAATTTACTTGGTCTGGTGGGATTCCGGCTAGCAATGGACATTCGGGCGCATTATGAGTGGTGCTTCTGCATAACTCGCAATTTGGAGTTACGGCAGCGACGGTTGCAGTGGGGTTGACGGTCAGACTGTCAATCTTCTGTGCTAGAGCATCTACTTTAGCGTTGAACTTTTCAAGGCTGCTGATCTCGTACATCCCACCTTTCGTTGTGGTTTTCTCTGTTGGAGTGCGTTCACCTCCCCATTGGCAATGGTTTTGAGACATGTTTTCGATTAATTGATAGGCTTCGTCGTATGGCTTATCCATAAGTGCACCGCCCGCGGCAGCGTCTATTGTCAATCTAGTATTGTATAAAAGCCCGTTATAAAAAGTATGGATTGTCACCCAGTGTTCTAGACCGTGGTGAGGACATGTTCTCATCATATCTTTGAATCGTTCCCATGCTTCGTAAAGAGATTCAGTATCTTTTTGTCGAAATCCGTTGATTTGAGCTCTAAGCATAGCAGTTTTGCTTGGCGGAAGATATCTTGCTAAGAAGACGTTTTTCAATTGTTCCCACGTCGTAACGGAGTTGGATGGTAACGATTGCAACCATGTCCATGCTCTGTCTCTAAGAGAGAATGGGAAAAGACGAAGTCTTATCGCGTCTGGAGTTACTCCATTTGCTTTCACTGTGTCTGCGTATTGTACAAACTTCGTTAGATGTTCGTTCGGATCCTCAGTTGCGTTTCCTGAGAATTGGTTTTTTTGTACAGCTGACAGCAATGATGGTTTTAGCTCAAAATCATTTCGGGTAATAGCTGGGGCAGTAATGCTACTTCTAGGCTCCATCTGAGAGGGCGTAGCGTATGCCTTCAGCGGTTTGTTTGGAGGTCCTTGTTGCACCCTAAAATTTGCCCAACCTTATTCACTTGGTTTATGTTTCAATGTCATTAGCATTTGCATATAGAGTCATGTACATAGGTTACTCATCTGCATAGCATAAGCATAGCAAGTCATTCAACAGGGGACCAATCATTATTCTCATCTCTAGAAGCCTATCAAGAGGTTATTATCCCAATTCAATCTCATTCAAGTCATCAGGAAAGAATTTGAAAGCAAAGAGTTCAGCAGATCAAGCCTTGAGTCCATCTCCTAGCTGAGGGTATCTGAGGGTCAACAAGAGGGTTGTGAGCTGTGAGTTGAAGGCATGGAGAGTATCTAGACATTATGAGAGACTTAGAAAGTCATTTGGAGAAGGATACAAGTCATTGATGAGAGCACAAGAGCTATAGTTGAAGACAGTCAACTAGGGTTTCATCTGGGTCAACCCTAGGTCAACCCTAGGTCAGTTGACTGACTTAAGGGGCATTCAAGGCTATTGGAGAGATGTGGGGTTCATCATTGAATATATAAAGAAGGATATGGAGATATGCCAAGGAGAATTCAAGAGAAATCAAGGAGAAGAGGAGTTTCTAAATTAGGGTTTCTGTGTAAAATCCCCTAGTTTAGGTCAAATTTCCAAGCAAGATAAGTCAAAATGCTAGCTTCAAATGGCTTCTTGGCCAACATGAAACTTGTAGAGGATCTCAAGACCTTTAATTTGAGTGGTGGAAGACATCAAGGAGATTTATAGAACTCAAGTTATGGTCCTTGCAAGTTACAGGTCATCTGAGGTATCTGAAATTTTGTCTGTGAAAGTGACTTGACTTCCAAGCAATTTTTACCCCTCAAGGAGATTTCAAATGAATTCTTGGTCAACATAAGAATTGTTCCTCATTGTCTTAGCTTTCTAGAATGGTATAGTATGCCTTCATATGATGTGTGGAACTCAACTTATGGTCTTGGCAAGCAAAGGGTATTTTGGTCATTTGTGAATTACAGGTCATTTTAACCTATGTCCAAAACTCATACAAGGAGGCCTCAAATGGAAAAACTTACAACATCAAACTTGCTCCAAATGGGATTTTAAGTCTAGAAAGAAGGTCACAAATTGTTGGAAAAGCTCATAGCATGAAGTTGCATGATTGGTCCAAATATGAACTAAAATGGCTTATAATTTGAATAAAGTCAAAATGAAAAATGGTTTGGGAGATTTATAAGTCCAAATGGAGACTTCCAATATATGATTTTGAATGGAAAAGACATTCTAAAGACAATGGTTCAAACACTTTTTTGAGTTTAGTGGAAGATTTCAAAGTTATCCTTGGTTACTTGCATTTTAAGAAACATTTCAAAAATGGATCAAAGTTGGAAGGCAAGGGAATGTGTAAGATGGATCTAGAATGTTCATGTGAGCCCTATATATTCATGAAATGAAGATTGATCAAGGGTTGGATCCATTTTTCACAAAAATCTCACAAATTCTCTCATTCTTTTCTCATTGCAATTTCACTTCAATCTCACAAAATCTTCATCAATTTTCATCCACATTGATTCTCCTACATTCAATCATCATCCTGGATCATAATTGAAGCAAAGATTTGGTGGTTAGAATCCATTTTCGTGCACTTTCTTCAAGAACATACAAGCTGCAAATTCAATTGTAGATCAAGATCCAAGCCAAGTTTCATCCAAATCTTGCAAACAGAATCAAGTACATCAAGAATGGATCAAGATTGAAGCATACAAGAGCCTGAATCCACGTGCTTTCTCAGCCTCCATTAAAGCTTGTTCAAGGTGCAAGTCTTTCTAACTTACTCAATCTAGGGAGATTTAGGTAGTTTTATTAGTATATTCATGGTTTAGGATGTTAGGAGGTTAGTTTAGATGAATTTGAGGCTGAATAGAGACAATTGTTAGCAGGTGCACCAAACTGTTTGGATCAAGAACTATTAGGTTAGTGCATTATAATGTTAGGTTGTTAGCACAGGATAATCACCATTAGTTGTAGATTAGATTAGTGCAAGTTTGATGGAGAATTGTGATGATGAGTTGCAGAGTATTTCCATGGTGACCAGAGATTGTTGCGCTCGGGTTGAATGGTTTGTTGAGTTTTAATGCAATCTATAACCATAGACGTGTAGAGGGAGAGATGTAGAGTAATTTTCATGTTTACATCATGTTGATTCATGGCCTGGAGAGTGAGAACAGATTGGTGGAATGGTGCTCGTGCATGTGCATTCATGGAGCAGAAACCCTAATTCATTTGAACTGATGGAGAAGACGAAATCTGGACGGTTCATTTCATGTTGGACGTTTGACTTGGAGAGTGATCCTAGGGCTCTCATTTAATCTGATTTTGGAGGGAATTGTGTTAGTGCCAAACGCACCGTTTCATTAATTGAAACGGGCGGGCCTGAGTGCATGAGTTCTATTCCCACCCCCAGTTTTAAGCCCAACTTCAATTTGAACGTGATATCCTATGCTTTTCTCACCCCCCAGCGTCCTTTTATTGTTTCACTAAGTCTGAGTGGTTCTGGGCCTGAGTGTTAATGCTATGCGCACCCCCTGTCTGCCTGGCCCAATGAATATCAACTGGGCGTGGTTGCTGAATACACCCCTCTCCCATTTATTTCTTTCATTTTTATTTTTAATTTCTCTTACTATTTTCTTGATTTTAGAAATTCATAATAAATTCATAGAAAATCCTTTTCAATTCATTCTTTTTACACCATTTTCTTTAGGATGTCTAGAAAATTATAGGAAAATAAAATTGCATTTTTATTTTTATTTCATATTTTTTCCATATTTTCTAAATAAATGTCATTTTAAATAGATTCATTTCATGCATGGTTTTATTAATTTTTGTTCTACTAAATGCTTTAATATTTTTTGTTCATTCTTTTTAGGGTGTTTAGATGAGATATTGAAATTGTAGATTCAATTTAGTTCCCATTTTTAGGAATTAGTTTTAGGTGCTTAATGTAGGCTTGAGCAACATGAACAAATTAGGGTTTTTTTAGGTGATGACTTAGGAAGTTTGATTCTTTCCCTTAGGACTTAGGGTTTGACTAGATTAGTTATGGGACTATAGGGGCTATGGGTAGTTATTAGATCCCCTTAGAAAAAGTCAGGATTCCCCTACTGCTATTAATACTGTCTGTATATCTGATTGACTGGTGTGGTGTGCCCTCTGGGAATTATTGCTTGCTTGCTTGGGTATTGGGTTTGTCTGGGGACTTGGGAGAGCTGAAGACTTGAGGAGATGAAGACCATTGGAGATCCAGAGATTGAAGATCAACTGCCAGAGTTGGAGAGGAGGTTCTTGCTAGCAGCTGCTGAGGAGACTAGGGTTTAGGAGCTAGGCAGAGCTCTAGATTAGAAAGCTTGTTTCTCAAACATGGAATGCCTTGTCTGCATCCATCCTTTCTCTATGATTCAAAGTCTCTTTCAAGTATCCACCTCCTTCCTTTGGAAGGATCAGTGAATATATTTGAAAGATAGAACTTTTGAGAGGAAACTTTCTGTTTAATGTTAACAGTTGATGAACCACCCTTGGTAGGTAATCAACTGTCTAACATTCATTCACTTCACTCTTGTGATTAATCCCTCATCCTGGAGGTTTGAGCTTGAAGAAAAGCCATTGCAGATCGAAGACTGATGATCAAAGCCCTTGCCTGAAGGCCATGAAGATGGAGATTGATGCTTGTTGAAGCCTGTAACTGAATGGAGATTTCTTGAAGCCAGATGTTGATTCAGAGCTGCTGATGCTGTTTCTTTTGCTGTATTTCATTGTTGATGTATTGATTGGTTTTCCGGACTGTATTGTTTGCTGGTTACCCTGTTGGGTTGAAAGTGAAGCCTGTTCACTTTTGCCTATTGTTTTCTAGGTTCGAGGTTGAGTGGGACTCCCTTGCCTCGCTTGTACTGTTGCATCCATGCATTTTACTGTTTTACTGTATATATCTGATATTGTTTCTGTTTCTGCCTATCCCGTAGGATCTCTGTTTCTCTCTGTGCAAGAGAGGAGCATGATAGACACTAGGTCTTAACCCATGCATGATAACGGTAGGTTGGTTTGATTCCCTTTGCAACCGTAGGTTAGAGTTCTGTCTCTTCTCTCTCAAAACTAACAGAAAAACACAATAAAATTTCAAACACAATAAAAGACACTTCTTCCGTAAAAGAATGTGAACTCATCAAACGTCATTTTTGTCCGCTGGGACTGTTGATCAGAAAACCTTTTTCAGAAGGAATAAAATCAATCAAGGACAGACTCGTGTCGTACGTGGCCCGAACTACGTTTGCTCTGATCTTTCATGCTGTGTGAAAGTACGTAGGCATAGGATACGATATCCTAGCGAGCAACCTTCCCCTCCCTTCCCGTAGGTAGGCGAACTACGTTGACTCTGATTTCTCGTTCCAAGCGGGAATACGTAGGCATAAAGTGCGATACTTTGCCGAGTCATTTTGTTTTCATTTTCTTTCTTTTTCACCCTTGACCTATAGTTTAGATAGAATAACAATCCATACCCGAAAACAAGCGTGGATCCCGTCGAGTACGACGGACGTGAGGGGTGCTAATACCTTCCCCTTGCGTAACCGACTCCCGAACCCAGGTTTTGGTTGCGACGACCACACCTTTCCCGTCTTTGCGAGGTTTACTCTGAGCGTTCCCTTTCCCTCCCGTGGGATAAATAACGCACGGTGGCGACTCTTCTGTTCAGCCGGCGCCGATTTTCGCAGTAGCGACAGCCCTTCAGCCATCTTTGATTTTTCTTCGGATTTGGGAATGGGAGTGAGAGGATCGAGAATGTTATGTTTGAGTTGGTACTCAATGATTCGGCTTCTTAGATGTAAGAAGCGCTCTAGTTCTGCGACTAAAGGTTTCAAGATATCGCCTTGTGGGCGATTACTTGGCATACAATCGACAACACTAGTAAAGGAAAAATGAAAATTGTTAACCTAGTCTATACGGCGTAACAGAAAGTTACACTATTGACTAAACGGGTCCCCAGCAACGGCGCCAAAAACTTGATCGCGACTTTCTATGTCTAATACAACCTAACTGCAAGTGCACAGTCTATCGCGTAGTAATAATAGATATCGATCCCACAGGGACTCGCAATCAAACTAGTGTTCTCGGGAGTTACTATGTTTAGCTAGGTAGAATATGTTTAAGGGAATAAGATTTGTCACTAAAGGGAACTAAGAATGTAAATTAAAGTCTAATTAATTGAATCGATATGCAGTAATTGTGTTCTTCGGGGATCTGACAAGTTACCGATGTATGAAATAATTTTTAGAGTTTATTTAAGCAGAAAATGGTGATTTAAAGACTCTCGCCTCACGATGGTTATTGACGCTAATCATAATTCTAAGGGCCAAACGTACACTTTCGTATCCCATTCGGGGTTAAAATTATTTTTTGGAAATCTCTAAGTTCTAATTCATTTTAAAGTGCTTTCGCTGTTATTAAAATGAATGACTCGTGTTTACTATCTGATCTTACCGCAACTTTCGCTTGTTGGTTCGTATCTTAATTAATTTCCCACTTTCGTGGCAAAACTACTTTTAAATAAGTTCTCGCTTTCGCGAAGAAGTTTATTCCGTAAATTAATTTTAAACACTCAGACCATAAATTACTTTTGAAAAGAGAATTTTCAACCAGTTATTATCAAATCCCTTTCGAATTATTACTACATATCGATTACTTAAATTTAGCTAGACATGGATTTGGGAAAGATAAAACATAAATAAAAACAATAAATAATAATATGCATTATAATAAAACTGGAATTACGATTGAAACGAGAAACCTGTAAATATTCCAATTGGTCTTTGGGCAGATCCTCCACAGATATTGGCAGGATTCTGGTCTTTATACCAATTTGATCGTACAACGCAAATAGAAATTACAGAAGAATGAAAGGAATGCAGAAAAAGGTAAAGAGAAATAAATAAGAATATTAAAAACTCGAAAGGTTGCTCTGGAAATAAATTGGCAGCACTTCGTTGTATTAATGCGGCTCCCTTTCTGGAAATAACGAAAGATGGCGACTCTTCTGTTGTGCTGGCACCTTATTTTCGCGAAAGCGACAGCCACGCCATCGACCTCCGCCTTTATGAAAAATGGTTTCAAGTGATACATCATCCCTGGTCTAGGTCTCTCGAACATGGCAGCTCTTTCCTCCATCACACTGTTGTTCATTACGTAGTAACATAGTGGCTTGTCCTCTGTAGCTTCGTATGGCGGGAAATCATCTTCCAATTCCGACACCTCGGACACCGTATCATATTCACCTGGAAGGATTGATACAATTCCGCAGCTGACGACGAAGTCATCACTATATGTGTCGTCATTTATCTCGTCGTACATGTCCACATCCAGATCTTCTTCTGGAGAAGGGGTGTATTCTTCGTCATCCGACTGGGGTGTATACTCAGGTTCACCTTCGTCCGCCAGAGGAGAATATTCTGGCTCTTTCTTGTTTGCTGAAATGGCGGTAAACGTCGACTTCTGCGTTGACGCTACCGCTTTGTTTCCTGAGACATCAACGATCATTGTTGTGGTTTGGCTGGCCATCACCTTCTCCTTTTCCACCCATCTGGCTCTTGGTGGTTGCCTCTTCGATCCGAGCTTCCCGACTGGACGCAGCTGCAGAGTCGATGCTTCTCTGGCTGCCTTCTTATTTCGCTGATGTCGCCTCCACTGGGGTTCTCGTTATTAGGTTCTTGCCCTTGTAATTGGGAGATGCCACGTACCCTTTCGACTCAGTGTTCTTGACGGAGGCCCTAGCCTCTTTTTCCAAATCCAACACCTTCCATTTTGGCCTTTTGCTCCCTTTCTGGGTCACAGGGGCCATCCATTGGTCTTGTGGGATATTCGACGGGGGCACAAAAGTCCTGGGCCTTGCAGGCTGGAACAGCTTCTGATACTCCTAATTTCTTCGAGGAGTGTCCTCTTTGTTGAATACGAACCTGGGGGCCGCTGCTTTGTTTGCTTTGATCATGTCCGTTGCTTTCTGATCGAACACATCATGACACCTGGGACAGAGGGTGGTTGTGGAGCCACTGACTTTGCATTTTTCTTGAAATTCTGCCAGACTTTCTCCAGCTTTAGGATAGATTCCCTTGAAGTCTATCTAAGTCTTTTTATCGAAACCCTTAGTAGCTTCAATCACAATGCAGGTTAGGATGGGGGTTGTTACTTGTTCCTTGAGGCCATCAGTAGCCTTGATCATCATGCATTCTGCTACTTCAAAGTACAGTTCTTCCTCTACTTTTAGAGGGTTCGTATCCACTTGCATCTTTGGTCTTTCCCCGCACTGCAGCCTTCCTTCCTTAAAAGCCTTCTGCACCAAATCCTTGAAAAGAACACATTGAGAAGTTTTATGACCAAGAAAGTTGTGAAATTTACAAAATCCCCTCTTTTTCTTTTGTTCTAGAGGGGGATATTTTGTCCCGACCGGGATGATAATTTGACCATCCTTAACAAATACATTAAATATCTCATCACACTTGGATACATCAAAAGAATATGTTTTCGCGTCATATTTGTCCGTTTTCTCCGTCTCGACCGGATCTTTTTGTTCGACGGCTTCAGGACCCTACACGCATATGGAGGTCCAGTTGTTAGTTCGGCCACATTGATAGTGTTTTCTTTGACAAATTCCTCATCGCCCGATGAATATCTGTCGGTAGTCACAAACAGCACCTTTTCTTTCTTACGATATCGACTAGTCTGTGATTTCTCACTTCTCAATTGTTCGACCTGTCGAACACGATCGGCCAGTTGTGCCATATCTCTTAAGTATTGTGTATCTAGCTTTTTTCGAATGGAATAATCTAGTCCTCCCGCGGCCATTTCGACCAATTCGTGTTCAAGGAATTGCGTAAAGCATCACATTTTTAACAGTCTGACCTGTTCAAATATTGGTTTATGGACTCAACTGCTTTCTGTTTTACGCTAGCTAATTCTTTCAAACTGATCTTTGATTGCCCCATGTAAAATTGTTTGTGGAACAACCTTTCCAGCTGCGTCCATGTGTTGACCGACTGAGGGAGCAACGAAGTGAACCATGTGAACGTATTTTTTGTGAGGGAGCCAGGAAAATATTTCATTTTCAAATCCTCGTTATTCGCTATGTCCCCAGCCTCGGTCTGATATCTGCCCATATGTTCGACAGTGGATTCCTCTGTTTCACCCGCAAACTTAGTGAATTTTGGGACCTTTCAGCCTCTTGGTAGCTCCGTTTGTAACATGAAATCCGATAAAGGGGACGTGTAAGCGGGTCGTCGGAGGCTAAGGTTCGCACCATTTCGAACCATAATGCGTTCGACCATGGCCTATAGATTAGCCTCGCCTCCGAGATTCTCATTTCTAACTTGCCTGACTACGTGGTCTAGGTCTTGGGCCACCCTAGGGATATGTTCATTCTCGTGCGCCTGTGGATCGTTTCTCTCTTCGACAGGCTCATTTTGTCGACCCAGCGTGTCGAGACGGTTTGGAGAGGTTTATCCTCCTACGCTCCTAGGTGCCCCTAAAAAGTCTCCTATTCAGGCCATCTAGGTTGCCAACTGTTGGTAACTTTGGGTCGAACCGTGTATTAAAGGCCTTAGAATGGGGCTCATTTGTTGGGTTAACATATGTACCATCTCGTGATTACTTTTGTCCATCTGTTGGTGCATGACCGCGACAGAGTTAGTGGTGAAAGCTGGTATCATTGTGGAGAATGACCCAAAACCTGGTGGCCATCCCCCTTGTTGGGTTAAGGGGCCCAAGCTTCGATATGGAGAAAATGCGGAGGTTGAATTCTCTCCAACGCCTATTCCACCATAACGCCAATTAGGCATGAATTCTAGTGGCATCCCCAAGTGTTGGGGTGCCGACATATTGAAATTAGGTAAGCATTGACCGTCGATTCTAGCCGTAGTGTGTCGTGCCTCTGGTCGACTTGGAGTCGTGGATGGTGCGGTGCCAACAATCGAAGTGATGGTTGTCATGGGTCCAGTGCCAAGAACCCCCCTCTGGCGAGGAAACCAGGTTTCCTTGCAAAGATGTTTCTTCGTCTAGTCACGGTGTCACCATCTTTTTGCTACGCAACTGCATATACCTAAACCTACGAGTCCCACAAGGTGTGCCAATTGTTTCGTACAAAATTTTCGCGCGGACAACCTCTGACCTTCCTCCGCAGATTTGCTTGCGAGACTAGCCAAACTAGTCCTAGGATAATTTGGTTTTTGGTGGATCGGTTACTTGGGTTATGGTGCACTCTGACGATTATGTATCTTATGGTGTGTGTAAGTGGTTTAAACTCAAAGTAAATAAAGATTTACAAAGAGAAAGAAATGGCTGAAGCAGAAACGTTAAAGAGATTCTGAAAATAGTGTTTTAAATGTCATAAATATTTGGTAAACATAACGTAAAACAGGAAAAAGACAAATGGATGTATCCGTACATTTTGGAATGACAAAGTAAACTCTTTTCTCTCTAGTGCAGTACTCAGAGTGTCTTTCTTCCAATACTAACAAAATACGCCTTTATTTCCTAGAAAACCTTGCTTTATATGGCGTATGAAGTAACTGCCAAAGGGCTTTAGGATGCGCCACGTGTCATCCCACGTCTCTGGAAAACCGCCTCCACGTTCCTCTTTTTAAAATGATATCCCACCAGGCCTTAGCTCCTCTCGTCGAGAACACCTTTGCTGGTTTTCCTCTTTGGGTCGATCGACGCAGGGGCCCGTCGACCCAGCCATCTCATGTTTTCGATTCATGGTGTGATGCTTGCCAAGTTTTATTGTTGTCGGTCCTTCGCTTTTATGCAAGGAGCTGTCCGACCTTCATTCTTCCTTCCCCTGACTTCTGTCGAGGTCAATGCCCCTAGTTGGCTAATTTTCAGCCAATAGCCATATTCTAAAAATTTATATGTGAAGCACTAGATGAACAGGAGCTCGTGATACCACTTGTTAGATCACGAAAATGATCTAGAAGAAGGGTTGAATATATCACTAATTTCTAAACAGAGTCGGCGCTTAAAAGAAATTTGGTTTTTAAAATTTATGCGGAAGCAGCCGAGGATTTTGGTCGTCTAAATGAACTGTTACTGAAAAGATCGGATATGCGATAAGCCAATATGGAATATTGAATCCAATGAGAAAATGAATCAATATTTTGAAAGCTAATCAATACAATTAGAATCACTTAAATTTGTGCAATTTCCAATGCCTTGTACAAATTAAACTCAATTTGACAAAAGCACAAATGGTTTGTGTGCGATCAATTCATCGAACACTTTGTATGCAAAACACCCCAAGTGAAACTCTCTAAGTAATGGTAGTGCATATTTTTTTCCAATTACAATCAAAATGATTGTAATGAGTTTTCAAAACACTTTTCTACACTACACCAGAATTTTATTGAACAATTGATTATTGACAAAAGTTAACAATTCAAAAATAGAGAAATAGAGAAATAGAGAACAACACTTAATTTGTTTAGCCAGTTCCCCTTTCGTCCTCACTTAGGGTACGTCTGCCCCCAATTCTAGAAATAGAATTGAGATATGTATTATCTTGTTGCAAAAATTATTACAAGAGAAGCAATAGTCACCACACACTCAAGCCTAATTGTTGATGTTGATATTGTGTCTTCACTCCCCTTGATTCAAGTCGAATCAAGTGCCTCGAACGTGTTGAATAAAACTTCGGTTCCAGCTACTCATCTGAACAACCCAACTTTCTTCAAATATTTAGCTCAGCTAATTTCAACCACACACAGTTTGAACCCAAATCTTTCTTCCACAATCCTCCGGTTACCGCTACTAGATTGAACGAACCACCCATTCTTCAATCACATTCGCTCGGCTAAATCTATGAAGAAATGATCTGTGTAACCCCCCCCCCCCCCAAAACCTCAAGATTCTTAGAGGACAAAATTCTAACTGTTTTATTCAAGAAAAATCCACCAAAATCTCAACCCAAACTCGATACAATATCTTATACTTGGACGTTATCACCTCAATGATGAAAATGTTCAACAAAAGTTGTTATGTGTAGTTGTTGAGAAAATGTAAGAAAGAGGATGAAGATGGCGAGAAAAATTTAGTGTCAATATTTCACTTTTCTTGTTGTTTTTCCAAATGATGAGCCAAAAAGAATATATATAATGCTAAGACCAATTAAAAAACATAACAACAATATGAAAATGATACAGATCGAAAAAATAGTGTATCGATCGGAACATATCCATGCGTCGAGGCAAACTTGCCCTAAAATGACAAATGCAGACACTAACAATATGAGTCGACTGAAGGGTCGACGCGAGCACACATAAGAGCAAAAGCTTGAAATTCACATTATATGAGTCGGACTAAGCAGGGCTTTGATTCGAGTGAAGCACTATAAACTTCCAAAAATTACTTTTTGCACATAGTCTGGTCTACCTAAACAATACTTATGCATGCCTAAGTCTCCTAACAAGATAAAATACACACAAAACATAGATGATGCTCTTCTATATGAATAGACTCATGATTTTGAAATTTTTTTATGCATTAGAAAACTATGAATGCAGACTAAGACTCAACGACACCGTCCAAATTACAAAGTACGAACTAGACACATTTTGACATCATCAAAATAAGGATGAGACACCTTACCCTCACAGAAAGACCTCTCTTTCAACACAAAGTTCAGCCATAAATCTTGACTAACAAACCTACTTGGATTTGCTTCGAAGCTTCATCCAAGAACAATATACAGTTTATTACCTAAAGGTTTCTGAATATGTATAAACATTTATGTCTACCATAATGTATCTAAATGATACAAAAGGAGACTTACAACACAAGAAATCCTACGACTCTCAAAGCCCTAAACCCTTATTTTCTAATTTACAAGTATTACACAAGGATTCATTTTTCAGCCCTAGGTCTAAATCTTCTTTTATAATCTTCAGCAGTTCATGGGCTTCAAAATAACTGTTTATTTCTTCCTTGATCTATGTTCTGATTGCTCCTTAAATCTTGGACCAGATTAGCAACAACCTGCTATATCAGGTTAAGATGTCGAGACAGAAGCTAGGACATCTTGTCTGACATGTCTTCTTTATCAGACTTCTTTATGTTGGAACATCTTGCACAACATCCCGTTTTACCAAAATTTGCTCAAATCTGCAGAGCCTTCACATTTAATCTTCAATAGAATTTTGATAAATAATGATAGAGGTAGATGTAATGGTTCGAACCCTGATGAGATTCTTGAGGTGGCAGTCACCTACTTTCACTTACAAGCTTGCTTCCGTTTTTCCTTTTTTTTTTCTTCTTTTTAATCCTTATTTTTGCATGAACCAATTCTTTTGAATTTGTGGTCCATCGGGATTCCCTAAGTTTTGCCTAAGTCAAGTTGTTTTCCAGTTTTTTTTTTCTTTTTGACTTAGCGGGCTCTCTTTTTTTTAAAACAATTTTTGTGACATTTTGCATTTAATTCAAAAAGTTTGTGACTGGCATTTTAGCTATTTGTGAGCTTTGTATTTTCACTGCTCCCTCTATGTTTGATGATGTATGCGAGGAAGAGGATGTGTTTAAGCCTCTTACTGTGGTGATTAGATGGAGTAATTCTCTTGAGATCAGAATGCATTATTGAATTAATTAAAAAATTACCCTACCCCTGGTTAAGATTAAAGGTTTTAATGAATAGAAAAACACCGACTTCTTGCTCGAGGCTTTTGACTATAGATTATCTCCTTATTTCTCCACTGTTTGGGAAATGAAACAATGCTTTACATCGTCATCCAAGTCTTATTAATAAAAACATGCGTAAGCAAATTCAGTTATATTATTTACATCATTCTCCTCCTAAGTTTGTTAATAGGTGAAAACTAAAAGAAAATGTGTTGAATTTTTTTATGATGGCATAAGAAAGAGTAAAAAGTAATGGATAGATTCTAAATACATGCATGCTTGTATTGCACCCCAAAATTTGACCAACCTTTTCTTAACCTGATTTATGTTTCATTTCATTTTTCTTCTAGCATTTGCGTTACATAGCATTGTTCATTTAGCAGGTGATCAAGAGCTTTGAACCTAAGCATGGGGTTATACTCAAGCATGAATGGTCATCAAGTTACCAAGAGGTGGTCAAGGCTCCTTGAAAGAATTGATGGGTGTATGGGGGTCATCTCCTAACTTGGAGGCCAGTTGAAGATCATAAGAGGAATGTGAATTCATGATTATGGATATGGGATGTTGAGGAAGCTCATTGAAGGCTTTGAGAGCCATGTTTAAGTTTGTTCAAGTTGTTGTGTCATGTGTAAGAAGCCACAACTAAAGAGTGGTGCACCTAGGGTTTTCATCTGGCAACCCTCACTCAATTGTGAAATTAAAGGAGATTAAGACTCAATCCCAAGTCTTTGTGATCATGGAATGTTGTGTTGAGATGCCAAATATATCATTTCAAGATCAAATCAAGAAGAATCAAGAGTGTGAGAAGTTTCTAAATTAGGGTTCTCAGTGTAAAATCCCATGTTTAGTGCCCAACTTCAAGACCACATATCTCAAGATACAAGTCTAATCTCATCTTGACCCTAACTTGAATATTTTAGAGCATATTTCTAGCTTTCTTTTGAGTACTAGAAGTCTTTCATATGATTTCGAGAACTCATGTGATGATGCTGACAAGTTACAGGTCCTCAGATGAATGTGATTTTGGTCAACAAAAGTCAACCAACTTCCAAGACATTCTTGACCTAGAAGGATGTTTCTCCTTACTTTGACCCAAACATGAAAGTTGTTCCTCATGATCTTAGCTTTCCAAAGAGTACTAGAAGTCCTTCGTCGGATTTGTAGAACTCAAGTTATGAGGCTTGCAAGGCAGGGGTATTTTGGGAAAGCAGGATTATAGGTCATTTTCATTATAGGTCCATTTCACTATCTTGCACACTTCAAATGAAACATTTCTCAACATGAAACTTGCTCCAAATGGTCCTAATTTCATCACCAAACCATCTCATATCATGATTGAAGCTTATATTGGAGAATTGGTGTGATACTTTTTCATGAAGAAAGCTTAAAAGGGGGAAATGGCAATTAATGGATTTTGAACCAAAATAAGGCATGTTTATACATTTTTTGAGTCACAAAGATGTAATAAACTAGATGCAAGTATTGAACTTCAGTTTTGGTGGCATTTTCATGAGTAGTTCAATGGCAAATTTGATTCAAAAATTGACAAACCAATTTCAACCATGTAATCAAACCAAGGGCTGAATCTCATCCACATGATCAAATTAAGTTCCCATCAATGATTTTGAATGAGAGACAAGGGGAATTAAGGCTTATTTCACGTATGCATGAGCATGGAAAAGTGAAATTGAGCATTTTGAAAATTCACATAATTGAGCCACATTTGGGCCTCCAATTGATTCCCAACCCATAATATATAAGGTTAAAATGAATTTTGAGCATTCATTCATGTTGATTCGTGCCCAGAGAGCTCAAGAGTAGTTGGAGTAAGCAAGCCAAATTCAAAAATCGTGAATCAGAATTGAGGAGTTTTCAAAGCAATTCAAGGTCAAATTCATCTTCCTCAAGCTTCCTTGAATGGATCTGCAGAGTTTCATTAAGCTTCAACCTCATTTCAAGGCTCAGTGGAAGCTCTCCACTAGGTAAACTTCAACTCAACAATGCTCTCAATCCATGATGAATTAGCCTGCCATTTGTCTGTGTTTGTGATGTATGAACTTCCTACTTGGATTCTGGATGCAATTGGTTGTTGATTGTGAATATTTCAGTACGACATGTGTTTTTTGTTTTCTTCGATTTGGCTTGTTTAAGCATGATTAATGAAAAATAAGTTCATATTTGAGATCTACGAGAGTTGTAGATAAATTTTGACTATGATTTTGCATGATTTGGTGTTTTTTGGATTCACCTGTGGTTGTGTCTCGCCGGAGAAGATGACCGGAGCCACAGTGCTCCGGCCATCTGGTTTTTCCCTCCGTTTTGTTTAAATGAAGGAGATGATGCATGGCTTGCTTGTGAGCCTTTGGATCCGTGCTGATTAGTTGACTAAGACCAGATCTGATGGTTGTAATTTGATTTCATTTTGTGCTGGGAATTTATTGATTGGGTGGCAGCCTGATGGCCTTTGGACTGTTTGACTTAGGTTTCATCAGATGGCTTTGATTTGGTTTCACTAGTTTGCATTCCAGGCCTTAGATCGTTTGACTGGTCTTGGATCTTGTGGCTGTGATTTATTTGGTGTTTGTTTTTAATTCTGATTGCACGCGTGTCATGTTGTAGACCCTTAGATTGATTGACTGGTAATGGTATCGTGTGGTTGAGTTTGTTCCTTGATTTGTTTGACTAACTTAGTGGACCTGGGCCATCTTTGCTTTTGACACCCCCTGCACACAGGCCCATTGAATTTACACGTGATATGCTTACTATTTGCACCGTGGTTTTTTTCTTTTTCTTTTCTTTTTTTATTTTTGTTTTGTATTGTTTTTAATTAATTCAATATAAAATATTCCTCCAATTGATAAATTCATCAAAAAAATACTTTCTGGACAATTTAAAATGTATTTTATTTTTTAGAATTTTTATTTTTATTTCTTGGATTATTTTTCATTTAAAAAAGGAATTATTAATTGGAGGTGTATTGTTTGGATTAATTTTTGACATTGCTTGATTTTTAATTTGTTTCTCCCTTTTCCTTTTGATCCAATGACTGAAAATTAATCCTCATATCCATGATGAGTTGATGAATTTTTTAGGACCATTTTGCCCCTATTGGTTGACTTTTGGTTTGACTTTGATTGCATTTCATTTGACCCTCAACAATCCTCGTTCACAATGGGACACCCTTGTGAATCAATTTTTTTGGTGGTGTTGTGAATTGATTTTGATTGTGATTTCTTGGCTTCTGTTTACCAACATGTTTATGGACTTTGTGCATTTTATTTGGTTATTTTTGAATCATTTTCCTAATTTTGAGGTAACTTGCAAGTCAAGTTACCCTAAAGGGAGGTTCATACATACACATTGACCTAGTTTGCCTTTGATATGAATTTGATGGATCCTTTGAGCCTTTGATTGCTTTTGATTCATGTTGCTAACATGTTAAAGTTGCTGGTTGCTCAATTTTAGGTCATGATATTGTGTTGTGCTTGTTCATTTGTGTGCTTCTTTTGATACTTCCATTTAGGGTTTTCATTTGTGACATGCTTGCATCCTCTTGTGTATGAGCTTGCTTTTCTCTTGTGATGTGATTTCTTTTTCTTTTGAGCTCTCTTATCTCATCTCCTATTCTGTCCCATGACCTTGGAGTATCATTTAAGGTGGCTTAGTCCCTCCTTAGGAGGTACTTGAAGCATACCTAAAATGATGAATCCTTGAGGACTCCTTTGTGCTTCTTTTGCACTTTGCTTGTGATGCTTATGGTTGAGTGCATATTATGAGTTCCTTGCTGTCCTCATATAGCCTCCCATCCTCACTTTTGTTTTGAGCTTCTTTTCCTTTCATTTCATTTGGCTTTTGGCACTTGTGGTTGATGTTGTTTGACTTAGGTCATTTCATCCCACTTTTGGTGCATTTTTATGTGGTTTTTCCTTGTTGTTTGATCTCATCTTGTGCATTTATTTCTCTCTTATTTTCTTGCATTCTCATATGCATGCTTGAGGTTGAGATGAGCTTGTGGAGGCTACTGCCCCACACATATTTCCTCCCTCACTTTCATCTTACTTGTGCATTCTATGTTTGCATTCTTGCATTTTTATGTTCTTTCTTCCTCTTCTTCTTTTGTCTTCTTTCCCTTAGGATCTCTAATCTCTCTTCTTCAAGAGAGGTTATGATAGACATTAGGTGCTTAACCATGCATGATAGCATTAGGTAGTTCCCTTTTGTATCCCAACTTTAAGTCCACTTTGCATGATAACGTTTAGGATTGAATTAGTCTCCCATTAGTGGTCCTATCTTCTCTTCTAATCTTCATACAATCTTAACATACTTAATAAAGATAATGGATCTTGTGCCATGAGCCTTGTACTTGGGAAATGGTGATTAAGCGGTTACCTCTCAATTTCCTAGAGTGTTTAGTATACGTCCTTAGAACGATATGCGACGCATTCGATCCTAGGTTTTAGACTTTAGTACAACATACATTATAAACACTCAATAATTAAAACACTTCTTCTCTAAAAAACACAAAAACACTTCAAATCTATTTCATCCTTTGGGGTTCTTAATCACGAAAATCTTTTCAGATAAAAGAGTGTTGTTAACTTTTAGTTCTACTGCAAATGGTAACGCCTAAGTCTCCAACGGTCGAGCTACATACACCAACTGCTAGAACTACTTGTTAATCCTACTCGGGCCTAAAAACTTTTGAACCAACCCGTGGTCTTTTTAGCCTGAACTACGTTTGCTCTGATCTTTGATACCAGATGAAAGTATGTAGGCACAAGACACGATGTCTTGGCGAGCAACCTTCCCCCTTTCACCCGTAGTTAGCCGAACTACGTTGACTTTGACTTTCCCATTGCACGAGGGAATACGTAGGCACAGAGCGGCGATGCCCTTCCGAGTCTCTTTTCTTTCTTTTCTTTTGTCCCTTGACCTTTAGCGTAGATAGTTTTAACACACCCTTTTAGATAGACAACAATGTGTGGATCTCATTGAGTACGACGAACGTGAGGGGTGCTAATACCTTCCCCTTGCGTAACCGACTCCCGAATCTAGACTTGGTTTTGATGACCTTGTCTTTTCCCTTTCTTCGTCAGGTTTTTCCGATCATTTCCTTTCCCTTTCTTTGGGATAAATAACGAAAGTTGGTGACTCTTCTATTTTCCACCGGGTGTTTTTCACAGTTGCGACAGCTGGCGACTCTGCTAGGGATTCTGGTTCCTTATGCGAGTTAATCCTAGCGCTTGTTTGTTTATTTTTGGGGTGTTGTATATATGTGCTTTATTTACTTTCGCATTTCACTTTTCGCATTGTATCAATATTGCTGTACTGTGGGGAAGGAAGTTCTAATGAGTGATAAGCCAGACCCAGGCATGAGTATAAACCTAGCATTAGTAGTGGAGATTAGTGGGGGGCTTGCTTGCTTAGCAGGTACAGTTTCCCATGAAATTCACACTCAGACGAGATTCTCTTTGATGACTTCTCCTCTGGCCCTTAGGGCTCGACGGGGTGTTGGATCTGAGGGTTGTCGACTCTGGGAAACGATCATTTGTGATTAAGCTAAGTGAGGCCTCTTCGTGAGATGATGATGCCAAACTAGAAATGTTGAACGTATCATCATTTCTCGAAAGTCTGTGACGCTGATGAACGTATAGGATGCTGAACCTTGTCAATGGATAGGTCCATACCTGTGAGAGGGATGGGGTTATGCAGGAAACCTTTAATTTCAGATTACCTGGTTCTTTAGAGTGTGAATCTGTGTTCCTTATCTCAGTGGGTCCTATTGTCGGTACTTTGTTCTTGCTAAAGCGGAGCGCTGGTTCTTCTCGATCAACAACACAATAATCTTGATCCCCTGTATGCATTTGCATTTGCATTTTCATCTGCATTTCATTAACATGTATTTGTGTTGCAGGTGCATATTTCCTTCCCGATTCTAGTGATCTTGCTATGGAGCCCTTGAAGAGAACAGTGGCTTACAGGTTCCCTACCCCAGATATCAGTTCTTTGTGGAGTTTGATTGCTTTGGACGACATGGAGGTGATGGAGGATTTTAGGCATTCTTATGGAAGGTTGGTGAAGTTTGTCTGCAAGCCTTCAGCATATGAGATTAGTGGTGTCTATACTCTTCTGCAGTTCTATGATGCCCAGTTGAGATGCTTCGTCTTTCTTGACTATGTCCTGGCTCCTACCCTATAGGAGTATTCTGAGCTATTAGGGGTACCTCTTATTGATCAGATTTCGTTTGTCAATGTTGATGCTGAGCCTGATCTGGCTAAGCTCGATGTTATATTACACTTGGATGCTTCAGAGCTGAAGGGGAAGCTGGTTAAGAAGAGTGGGACATATGGTTTTCTTTTGCCTTTTCTGGTGGAGAAAGCTCAGCAGTTTGCCAAGGATGGGTGTTGGATTGTGTTTGGCGCCATTCTAGCTCTTTGTATATACGACATTGTATTATTTCCTAATCTGCCAGACTTTGTAGATGTGGATGCTTTTTACTTGCTAGCTTCAGGGAATCCGGTACCCACCCTTCTCGTAGATGTTTATCATTCTGTGCACCATAAGAATGAGAACCGAAGGGGAAAGAATGTATCTTGATGTTTCCCTTTATTATACAGGTGGTTTGCTAGTCACATGCCCCCAGGCAGGTCCGTTTGTTGCTATCGCCGATACTTTAGAGTGATCTGATAGGTTGATTGGTTTGTCTGCAGAGAATATCACTTGGTTTGACAGAGACATGCTTGGTACAAATATTATTTATAGTTGTGGTAGATTTCCTAACGTCCCTTTGGTCGGAAGGAAAGGTTGCATCAACTATAACCCTTCTTTATTGGTCAGGCAGTTTGGATATGCACTAAAGGATCCTCCTAAAGAAGAGGAGATACAGGAATCTCTGTATCTCACCGGTTTATTAGAGGGTGATGCCTTAGCCAGATTAGAGCATGATTGGAGTAGTATTCATCAGAGAGGGAAAGTAGCCTTGGGGAAGAGTAATAGCCGAGCATATGACCCTTACCTGGCTTGGATTCATGATAGAGTTGCGAAGTTTCTGATGCCATTTCCTTCAGTTGCACCTCTGTATCCTCTCATGATTGAGGAACCCACTACCATAGACATTCAGAAATACAATCAGTTATTGTTTGAGAAGGAAGAGTTGAGAAAAGCTAATGAGGAGTTGGAGAATGAAATCATTCAGCTTCGAAGTGAGAAGATTGATGATGTTCATTCCTTCAAGAAACAAACTGAGCTTGTAAACAAATTGGCTACGGATTTGACCAAGGAAACCAATTCTCGGGAGCGTTTGGGTTTGGATTTCAAGGTTGTTAATAGTGTTCTTGCTTCTAAGAAAGAAGATTTGGATAGAGCCTACTTGAATATTTCTAAGTTTGAGAACCAATGGAACGCCACGCTCACCAACAACAAAGAGCGCGAAGGCAGGTTAAAGCTACAGATCAGCAAGTTGAAGACGCAACTAAATGCCAAAGACGGGGAGATTGCGGCAGAGGCATCACTCAGACGAGATATCGAGTACAGGCTGAACGAAGTGTTTTCAAACTTGAAGGATTTCAGGTTGAGAGCTGATTCCAAGAGATGCAAGCTCAAGGCGTGTTTCGGGGAAGGAGCTTGGGAAGACCATGTTGAGAGTTTACAACATACTATTAGCCAGCAGGAGTTGCTTATTCAGGGACTGCTTGCTAGGCCAGATCATCCTGAGATGCTGGAGTTGCTAGAAGGCTTCCGGTCTCATCATCTTGCTTGACTATTTTGTTTATCTTTGTTGTAGTTTGATGCTTATTGTTTGTTGTACTGACCATCACCAGGCTTGTTGGTCGAGGTCTTTTCCTTATCATACTCAATTGTAGTATGTACACTGCCTGTTGGCTTGTGATAACATATGAGGAGGTTTTTGTTATATGATTGTCTGTAGGGCTCTTCATTGTTGTGTTTTTCCCGGAAACTATAATCGAGGGGGAAATTTCCCTGTTACATACATGCATGTCTGCATTTTTGCATTTTTCGCATTACAGGTGCATCGAAACTGTTAATCGTATTTTCCTGTGGTTCACTTGTGTTTTAGGATTGCCGATCTAACAACTCACTGGTACGTAACTATGGGAAATCATAAGAGAGTAATGGAGCATATGCAAGCAGAGATGCAGGAAATGAGAGACCGGGTGGCCCAGTTCATGGAGGTAATGCAGGGAGTGGCTAATGGACAAGAGCAACTCCGGACTCTAGTGCAGCCCTTGATTGCACGTGTTGATGGCAACGGTGTGTTGTATGGTGGGAATGCTGCTAACCCTCCACATGTTGAGACTCCTAGAGCTGATAACTCCATGCCTACTTTGGTTATCCCTACTGCTGGAGGGAGTGGTAATGTTGTAGGGTTCAACAACACTGGTTTTGGTAATGGTGGTAATGCTAATAGGAATGGTTACGGTCCTGACACCACTTATGCTATACATGGTAATATGGATAACCTTTGGAATGAAGACAGGCAAAAGGATGTGTTCTCGCCGAGGGTTGTGGCTGCTGAGTTACCCTCTGAAGCTGATAAGAGGATTAAGATGATTGAAGAAAAAATGAAGTCCCTTGAAAGTCAAAACTCTATGGGCCTTGATATGGCTAACTTGGGACTGATCCCAAACCTGAGAGTGTCGTCGAAGTTCAAAGTCCCAGACTTTGATAAATAAAAGGGTACCACTTGCCCGAGAGTTCATCTGAGATCCTACTACCGTAAGATGTCTGCCTACTCAGACGATGAGAAATCGCTCATGCATTTCTTTCAGGACAGTCTGTCTGGTCCTTCGTTGGAATGGTACATGAGCCCGAAACCCATGAATGTCCGCAGTTGGAGGGATTTGGCCGAGGCCTTTGTGAAACATTATCAATACAACAACGACCTTGCTCCTAACAGGGTCCAGCTTCAGAATCTTTCACAAAAGAACAATGAATGTTTCAAAGAATATGCTCAAAGATGGCGAGAGTTAGCAGCCAGGGTGCAGCCGCCTATGGTGGAACGTGAGCTTGTTGATATGTTTGTCGCCACTTTGCCAGGCGTTTATTATGAGAAGCTCATTAGTCGTAAGTCAGGTAGTTTCTCTGACTTAATCATCACTGGAGAGAGGGTGGAAATGGTATCAAGTTAGGAAAGATAAGTGCTGGTGAAATGCCCTCAACTGGAGGAGGTAAGAAGGTGTTCGGTAATAAGAAACGAGAAGGAGATACCAACTCAGTGTCCAGTTCTTGCGGGAGAGGTAGAGGTCAGAATCGTCAGCGACAGCAGATTGCCAGTATTACAATTCCCGCAGTTCCGCAACAACCACAACAACAACGTCAGCATAATCAACAAGGCTACATAAGATATCCGGATCGAGCTCAGGCGCCAAATAGACGATTCGATACACCGCCGATGTCGTATTCCCAGTTATTGCAAGCTTTGTTGCAATTACAGCTTATCCAGAAAAGGACCTTAGCTCCATTGACAGGTACGCCTCCACCCGGGTATGACGCAAATGGTCGTTGTGAGTTTCATTCAGGTTCCCCGGGGCATAACATTGATAATTGTAAGGCTTTTAAGCATAAAGTGCAGGACATGATTGACAGTAAAGCAATTAACTTCTCCAATGATGTTCATAATGTGGTACAAAATCCCATGCCAAATCATGGGCAAGTTGGGGTTAATGCAATTATCGAGGAGGATGTTTTGGATTTGGTAACAGATGTTAATGAGCTGAAGACACCTTTGAGCTTTGTGAAAGCCAGATTGTTGAAGGGGGTGTTTTCCCAGGTTGCGCTGAAGATTGTGTTGAGTGTCTGGGTAATCCTAAGGGATGTGGGCAGTTGAAGAGCCATATTCAAGATATGATGGATAGGGGAGTCTTGTAGTTTGACCGGTCTGTTGAGAGAGAGAGAGAGAGCCTGAAGAGTTGGTGGCTTTTGGAAAGGGATGAGATTGCAACAATTTCCATTTCGTACAAGACTGTTACCATTTATGCGCCAAAACCACCAACAATAACCATACCTAAAGCAGGTCCCATAGCGTTTGAAAGCACCAAGGCTATTCCGTGGAATTACAGAGCTGAAGTGTATTGCAACGGACAGAAACTAGATTTTAATGGTCCCCATGCGGATTCAGTAGATAATCTTGTGGGAGCAGGAGGCATTACCCGTAGTGGTCGAGTCTTTTCGTCACCTGAGGTGGTTATTGACAAGGTTGACAAGGGGAAGAGACCAATAGTAGAAGAAACTTCTCAGTCTAGGGAGAAGGAATCTTTGTTAAAGGACGCAGAAGAGTTTATGAGGGTGATATGGAAGAGTGACTACAAGATAGTCGATCATTTGCAGCCAACTCCTTCTAAGATATCTCTCCTGTCTTTGTTACTATGTTCTGAAGCGCATAGGAATGCACTGTTGAGAATACTGAATACTACTTACATGCCACAAGAAATTTTGGTTAATCAACTCGAAGGGGTTGTTGCACAAGTAAATGCAGTAAACGGCTTGGGGTTTACAGACTTGGATTTGACGCCAAGGGGCAGAAACCATAATTGTGCGTTGCACATATCATTAGAATGCCGAGGGGCTGTTATGTCTCATGTACTTGTGGATACGGGACCATCCTTGGACGTACTTCCAAAGAAAGCCTTAATGGAGTTGGACATGCAGGGATTGATTTTCACACCAAGTGATTTGGTGGTGCGCGCTTTTGATGGTACCCGAAGATCTGTGTTCGGAGAAGTGACATTGCCCATTCAGGTGGGACCGAAAGTGTTTGATGCAGTGTTTTACATTATTGACATTCAGCCAGCCTACAGTTGTTTATTAGGCCGTTCGTGGATTCATTCAGCAGGAGTTGTAACATTCATGCTGCATCAAAAGCTAAAATATATGGTTGGCGGTAGTGTTGTTACAGTGTGCGGGGAAGAGGATATAATGGTTAGTCACTTATCATCCTTCAAGTATGTCAAGGTGGACAGAGAGATACATGAAACCCTTTGTCAGGCTTTTGAAACAGTCAAGATTAAAGACAAATCTCTTGTTGTGAGCAAAGCGCTGAAAGTGGCCATGTCTTCTTTTAAAGAGGCCCAAGCAGTAGTATAGACTGGGGCATCGCAAGGTTGGGGCCAGGTATTGGAGATTCCCCACAAGCAAGACAAGTTTGGTTTAGGGTACCGCCCGTCATTTTCTTCATCCTCGTCGAGCACGCCGCGCTATAAAGGACCTGTGCAGTTCACTAAAGGAGGAGTCATCTTCAAAAGGATCAACGCTGTGTCAGACGAAGAGGGAGATAGTGATTAAGATATGGATGCTTGGATGAAGCCTTGCACTCTAGGACAGAGCCTGCGCAACTGGTCTATTGAAGAATTCGTTTAAGTGACAACAGAACAGTAATGCTTTGTTTTTTTCAATTATTGTACTACCCTATGTTCTACCCAGGGGATAGCGGTATTTTGTTTCAGGGCCTTATTGTTTATGTTTGAACATTGCTTTATCAATTAATCAAAGGGCAGTTTTCTCATTCAAGTTTTGTGATCTTTGTCTTTCTTATTTTTATTTTCTCATAATAAAATGGCAATGTGGTTTGTACTCGTTTGCATATCGTTTGAAACATTTAACCGTTTTTATTGCAGGATTCCTATTGCAGATGACACCGATTCAGAACCTCCTATGACTCGCTTCGACTTTGATCAACCGAGATATCAAGCTGAAGAAGAGATTGATGAAGATGAAGACTTGCCTGAAGAGCTATCTAGACTCTTGAAACAAGAAGAGAAAATTATTCTGCCTCATCAGGAGGAAATCGAGGTTATTAATCTGGGTTCTGAAGAAGTTGTCAGAAATGTTCGGATAGGGGCTGCGCTGTAGAGTGACATCAAGCAAAGACTGATTGAGATGCTTCGAGAGTATAGTGACATCTTTGCTTGGTCGTACGAAGATATGCCCGGGCTTGACACTGATATAGTGGTTCATCGCTTGTCGTTGCGTGTGGAATGTCCGCCGGTCAAGCAGAAGCTTAGAAGGACAAGACCAGATATGGCTGTAAAAATCAAAGAAGAAGTCCAGAAGCAGTTGGATGCAGGATTTTTAGTCGTGACAACTTACCTTCCGTGGGTCGCCAACATCGTACCTGTACCTAAGAAGGACGGTAAGGTACAGATGTTCGTAGATTACAAATATTTGAATAAGGCGAGCCCAAAGGATGACTTCCCGCTCCCCCACATTGACGTATTGGTTGACAATACTGCTCCATACTCCGTATTTTCTTTCATGGATGGTTTTTCCAGTTATAATCAAATAAAGATGGCATCGGAAGATATGGAGAAAACGAAGTTCATTACGCCATGGGGGATGTTCTGTTGCAAGGTAATGCCTTTTGGGTTGAAAAAGGCAGGGGCAACTTACCAGCGGGCTATGGTCACTTTGTTTCATGATATGATTCATCATGAGATCGAGGTCTATGTTGATGACATGATAGCAAAGTTGCAAACAGAGGAAGAGCATCTGGTTAACTTGTTGAATCTGTTTGAGAGGCTCAGGAAGTTCAGATTGAGGTTGAATCTAAATAAGTGCATTTTTGGAGTTCGGTCCGGAAAGTTATTGTGGTTCATTGTCAGTGAAAAAGGAATCGAGGTCGATCCTGCTAAGATAAAAGCTATACAAGATATGTCAGCGCCGAAAACAGAAAAGGAGGTTTGTGGTTTCTTGGGGAGATTGAACTACATTGCTCGGTTCATATCTCATCTCACGACCACGTGTGAACCAATCTTTAAATTGCTAAAGAAAGATCAGGCGGTCGTTTGGAATGAAAATTCTCAAAAAGCATTTGATAAGATAAAAGAATACTTGCAGGAGCCTCCGATATTGATACCCCCAGTAGCTGGAAGGCCTTTAATCATGTACTTAGCGGTTCTTAAGAACAATATGGGTTGTTTTCTCGGTCAACACGACGAGACTGGAAGAAAAGAGCATGCGATCTATTATCTGAGTAAAAAGTTCATAGACTGTGAGTCCCGTTACTCAATGCTCGAGAAAACGTGTTGTACACTTGCTTGGGCTGCCAAACGTTTGAGACAATATATGCTTAATCACACAACCATGCTAATTTCGAAGATGGATCTGATCAAGTATGTCTTCGAGAAGCAAGCGCTCTCAGGAAGAATTGTCAGGTGGTAGATGGTACTGACAGAGTACGATATACAATATGTTTCCCAGAAAGCCATCAAGGGAAGTGTCCTGTCAGAATACCTTGATGAACAACCAATCGAAGACTATCAACCGATGAAGTTTGAATTTCCTGACGAAGATATCATGTTCCTCAAAGCGAAAGACTGTGAAGAGCCATTACCCGACGAAGGTCCAGAGAAAGGTTCTCAATGGCAGATGATATTCAACGGCGCTGTCAACTCCTATGGTAGTGGAAGGCAATTATTACAACTCCTCATGGTACTCATATCCTGTTTACTGCCAGGTTGACGTTCCCTTGCACTAATAATGAAGCCGAATATGAAGCATGCATCATGGGTCTGGAAGAGGCTATTGATTTGAGAATCAAGAATTTGAATGTATATGGCGATTCAGCGGTAGTGGTTAATCAGATCATGGGAGAGTGGGAAACTCGTCAGCCAAATCTAATTCCTTACAAATATTACGTAAGGAGATTGTTACCCTTCTTTGACAGGGTAGAGTTTCATCACGTGCCGCGAGCAGAGAATCAGATGGAAGACGCTTTGGCAACGTTATCTTCGATGTATAAAGTGAACTTTTGGAATGATGCTCCAAGAATAGTCATTTCTCACCTTGATAGGCCCGTTTTCATATTCCCCATTGAGGAGGCTGCTGATGGCAAGTCGTGGTTTTACGATATACAGAACTTCCTCAAGAAGCAGGAGTATTCGCCAGGGGCCTCGGCTCAGGATAAGAAGACTCTGAGGAGTTGTCCGGTAACTTTTATCTAAACCCAGATGGTGTGCTTTACAGAAGTGTCACAATTGCAAAAAAAGAGGCCGACAATGACTAACAGAGTCGCCACCTATCTTTATTTATCCTAAAGAGGGGAAAGGAAACGATCGGAAAAAACCTGACGAAAACGGGAAAAGACGATGTCATCGCAACCAAGTCCTAGGTTCGGGAGTCGGTTACGCAAGGGGAAGGTATGAGCACCCCTCACGCCCGTCGTACTCGACGGGATCCACGCATGTGTTATCTAGCTAAAAGGGTGTGTAAACTATATACGCTAAAGGCTTATGGACAAAAGAAAAAAGAAAAGGAATGACTCGGCAGAGCATCGCCACTCTGTGCCTACGTACTCCCTCGTGCAATGGGAAAGTCAGAGTCAACGTAGTTCAACTAACTACGGCTAAAGAAGGGGGGAAGGTTGCTCGCTAAGACATCGTGTCTTATGCCTACGTACTTTCATCTGGTATGAAAGATCAGAGCAAATGTAGTTCGGGCTAACAAGAACACAGGCTGTTCCAAAGTTTTACCCGAGTAGGGTTAACAAACAGTTCTAGCAGTTGGTGTATGCAGCTCGACCACTGGAGACTTAGGCGTTACCGTTTGCGATAGGACTGAAAGTTAACAACACTTTTGTTTATGAAAAGCTTTTTCTGATTAAGACCCCAAAGGGTGAAAAAGGTTTGAAGTGTTTTTGTGTTTTTTAAAGAAGAAGTATTTTGAATTAGAGTGTTCATAATGTATATTGTAACAAAGTCTAAAATCTAGGATCGAATGCGTCGCAGATCGTCCTAAGGACGTATACTAAAAACTCTAGGCAATTGAGAGGTAACCACTCAATCACCATTTCCCAAGTACAAGGCTCATGGCACAACATTCATTATCTTTATTAGGTGGATTGAAGTTGTTTGAAGATGAGAAGAGAAAGGGACAAACTAAAGGGGGGACTAGACCAAACCCTAAAAGTTGTCATGCAAAGTGCACCTAAAGTTGGGATTACAAAAGGGAAATCTCTACCTAATGTTATCATGCATGGTTAGAACCCTAATGTCTATCATAACCTCTCTTGAACAAGAGAGGTTAGAAATCCTAAGGGATGGAAGACAAAAGAAGAAGAAGAAGAAACAATAAAGGAAACAATGCAAATGAAGGATGCAAACACAAATGCACAAGTAGAACGAAAGTGGGAGGAAAATGTGTGTGGGGCAGTAGCCACCACAAGCTCATCACAACCAAACATGCATATGAAGATGCAGAGAGAAAAGGGAGAAAGATGCAACAAAAGAAAACAAACAAATGTGACAAAAACAATGAGAAAAAGTCCTCATGGATTCATTGCTTTAGGTAAGCTTCAAGTTCCTCCTAAGGAGGGACCAAGCAACCTTAAATAACATTCCAAAGTCATGGGACAGAATGAAGGATGAGGAGAGAGTGCACAAATGCAAAAGCAAACATAACACAAGAGAAAGCAAGCATATTCACAAAGGAAAGGCAAGAAAGCTCCACATAGAAACCCTAACTAAAAGACTCAAAAGATGAGCACAAATGAGCAAGCAAAAAGAAGTTTCATGACCTAAAATTGAACCAAAAACAACCTTAACATGTTAGAGACATGAATTACAAGGCATTGCAAGCTCAAGGGATCCAAAAATGTCATATCCAAGTCAAACTAGGTCAAGATGTGTGTGGCAACCTCCCTTGGAGATGACTTAACTTGCAAGTCATCTCAAAATTAGGAAAAAGGCTCAACAAATACCAAATAAAATGCACAAGATAGCCAAACAAGTTAGCAAACAGAAGCTAAGAGCACAAGGTTCATATCCCCTCAAAGCTCCATCAAAAGAAAACTGAATTCAAGATGTACCACTTTGAAATGGGAGAATTGGGGGTCAAAAGGAAAGCAACAAAAGTCAACCCTAAAGTCAACCAACCAGGGGGAAAATGGTCCTCAAAAATTGTTCAACTCATCAAGAGTATAAGGAACAATTTTCATTCATTAGTCCAAAGGGGAAAGGGAGAAACAATTAAAAGAAACCACAATGTCCCAATTTAATTCAAATAAAACCTCTCCAACTAATTAATTCATTTTTAAATGAAAAATAAACTAAAAAATAAAATAAAAATACTATAAAATAAAAAGACAAGTATAAGAAAATAAAATATATTTTTGGTGAATTTTAATAGTTGGAGAATTATTTATAATGAATTAAATTGAAACAAGAACAAAACAGAAAAATAAAATAAAATAAAAAGAAAAGAATAAAAGAGTGGTGCAATAAGAAAATAAACTCAGTTCAGAAACTGAGCTGGGCCAAAAGGGGGGCGCATATAGCAAGCCCAGCCCAGCGTGCAAAAATTCAGAAAAAAGCCAAACAAGAATTGAGTGTGTTGGTCAACAAGGCGTGTACGATGGTCAATCAGCCTGGGAACGCTTGATCAAAAGTATGAAGATCATGTGGATCCCATTGTGCCAATAAATAAATGAATTTTCAAATGAGATATAGTGTGACACGGTCAAACAAATACCCACCGTGTTTCTTAATCATGCGTACCACAATGAAATCAAACAAATCAGACGGTGGGGAGGTTGTCTTCTCCATTGTGAAGTCAACTAAATAGGGTGACAAACTAGTGTCGGCCGGAACAAAGTCCGGTCATCTTCCCCAAGCCTCTGGCCGCCGTGAATAGTGGACAAAACAACACAGAGAGCTATACCCAACCAAATCCAATGAAATTTATATGTAAACTCATCTACGGATCAAGGGGGATCCAAATCCATCATTGGTTTAGTCTAAAACCTCAAGATGACAACAAAACGCAAACAACAAGCTTAATATTCAAAACACAAAAGTTCACGAAAATCAATCAAACTTGCCCAAAAATTATCTACATGTTGTGTAGATCATGAATCAAGCAACAAACAAGCATAAAACCTCAAGAATATATCAAACTAAGTCAAAAAAGTTTTGAGCTCACAACATCAACCATCATAAACAGCAACCAAATGATACTAGAAACGATCTACCATGTTCATAGCTTACAAATACACAAAAATGGCATTGTAAATTGAGAGAAAAGTTGAAAAGTAGTTTACCTAGTGGAGAGCTTCCACTGGGCCTTGAAATGTTGTTGAAGCTTAAAGAAAAACGCCCAGAATCAATCCATGAACTTTATTAAAGATGTTTGAATGCTCAATTTTGCTTGCAATGGTGTGTAGCTCTAAAAACGAATTTCAAGTTGCTCTCACTTTTTCACACTTTGTTCTTGCTCCTCTTGCATGAAAATGATCTCCTCTGCATCCAGAAATGACCTAATGCTTATATGTGATGGGTTTGGCAACTTATTGAGGCCCAAAAGTGGCCAATTTGTGAAAATGAAAATTCAATTTTCCTTCACTTTTTACTTGTCATATCTCACGAATTATGCACTGCACCTGCCTTCATTTTGGTCCAAATGAAATGCACATGGCCTGAATTGATCAAAGGGCCAAGAATTGAACCCTGTTTTGATTCCATAATAGATTTCCAATTTGTTACTTCAAGATGAAGAAACCATGAAAATGACCAATTTAAAGACCTCAAAATTCAAATGTGAAATTGGCATTGTCTTTGAAACATCATTTGCACTCAAAAAAAGTACAAATTTGCCTTGAGAAAGTCTCAAATCATTTAAATCTCAATTTCTCATTTTAAGCTTTCTTTATGAAAAATTCAAATCCCAAATCTTCAATCCAAGCTCCCACCATGACAAGAGATGATTTGGTAATGCAAATGGCCCTATTTATAGCATGTTTCATGTTGAAAAGATTTCCATTTGAAGTGTGCAAGTTGGTGAAATGGACCTATAATTTTATGACCTATAATCTTACATTCCCAAAATACCCCTGATTTGTAACCCTCATAACTTGAGTTCTACAAATCAGATGAAAGACTTCTAGTACTATTTGGAAAGCTAAGACCATGCCCTATAACTTTCATGTCGGCCAAAAGTTGAGGAGAAACACCCTTCTAGGTCAAAAATGTCTTGGAAGTTGGTTGACTTTTGTTGACCAAAATCACATTCATCTGATGACCTGTAACTTGTCTAGATCATAACTTGAGTTCTATAAATCCAATCAAGGACTTCAAGTACTCAAAAGAAAGCTAAGAACATGATCTACAAGTTCCATGTTGGCCAAAAGTTGAGATGAGACTTGTATCTTGAGGTAGGTGGTCTTGAAGTCAGGAACTAAATATGGGATTTTAACCTGAGAACCCTAATTTAGTAACTTCTCACACTCTTGATCCTTGATGAATTGATCTTGAAATGATATATTAGACCTCTCAACACAACATCCCATGACCATAGAGACTTGGAATTGATTTGTAACCTCCTTCAATTTCACAGTTAACTGAGTATTTACCAGATGAAAACCCTAGACGCCACACTTTTGACTGGGGCTTGTTCCACTTCACACAACAACTTGAATAAGCTCCAAATGGCTCTCAAGGTACTCAATAAGTTCTCTCAACATCTCATACCCATAATCATGCATTCACAATCCCCTGATTCTCTTCAGTTGGCCTCCAAGTTAGGAGCTGACCCACACACATCCATCTATCCTTTCACAAGACATTGACCACTTCAAGATGTATTGATGACCATTCAAGCTTGAGTAAAAACCCTTGCTTAGGCCAAATGCTCTGAGAAGACCTCTCTTGCTATGCACAACCTCTTGATCCCCCGTAAAATGAAATATGTTATGTAATGTGTTGTGGTGAGAATCGTGATACCAAGCTATTATATTAACTTGAATCTTAATTCTTAAAATTCACAACCGGTCTTTAATTTATCCAAAGGAAAAGTCTAAAGAAAGAAAAACCCTTTTCGCGATGTAACAACAACACTAAGAGATTCGGGGATCGGGGGTTGGTTATGCATAGGGTAGGTATTTCACATCCTAAACATCTGTAGTACTCTACATGAACCTTTTGTTTGCTTGCATGCTAAGTTGGTAAATGTTTGCTAAGGTTTGGGATTGGGTAAAGGGTGTAGGTTAAAACCTAAAGATAGTTTCTAAGTTTGCTCGCAAAGACATCACGTCCTCTGCCTACGTATCCTAACTAGGATAGAATCAGAGCAATCGTAGTTCACCTCACTAGGGTTGAAGAACACTTGATTATGATCAAGGTTCAAAGGGGAACAAACATAACAATGTTTGTGTAGAGTTTAATAAAACTCTCTAGATCTATGCTAAAACACTCAAGAGGGGAGTAAGTAATCATTACTATGATTCTTACATAGAGTTTACAAACTATATCCTAGGGTTCTAGTTGAAGAAACACTCCTAGTGAAGGTGGGTCTTTTAGACTTAAAGCAAAGTCTAATGGCTTATACTAGAGTTCAAGATGACTTCACAAAGTCAAGGGAGCGGGTAATAAACTATCCATGACACAAGGGTCAATGGAGAGACTTTTCCTTTGGAAGGAGAGGGAGAGGCAACTTGGATGAGAACTAAAAAGTTCCATCACTCGGGGAATAAATACTTAACAAAGCAATAAACAACTAAACAAGAAGAATAAGAAATGTGGTTACAACCAAGCAAGCATGCATATTACAATAGGCAAGGATTTAAATAGAACCAACGGTTACGACCAAGAATCATATATCTTAACAAAGATGAAGGTAACAACCCAAGAGACGTATTAACATATATGAAAACAACAATCATACAAATAAGTCACAACTTAAAATAATAATGTTATAAGCTCAAATGTAACAACAATTAGGCATTGATGACAATCAAATACGCAAGGACTAATCATAACAGTTAAATCTTAAGACTCAGGAAGAGAACAACAATTTTATGGTAACCACCAACAAGGAATAAAGTCTCAACATGTTAACAAACATAAAGAAATCCAATATCAATAAATCTCACAAGATAAAATAAGCATGGTATGAAAGAAAATCGTCAGGACGCAAGGTAACGACCTCAGAATGAACCAACTAACAAGCGGGAAAAAGGGCTTTGTAAATACAAACAAATTGAGATTTTAATCGATTAAGTTAAAATAGACATTACAATGAATTATTTGCAAAAAGAACGGGTTAAAAACAATGAAGAATGAAAAAGTTATGAATTATTGAAGTTCAAAGATTTTATGAAAATAAAATAAACAAATGAATCAAGCACATAAACAATAAATGGCATGGGTAGGCATTGAACCCGTGCCCTTGTGTTCACCAACACAACACATAAACCACTCAGCCACAATACGCGCGCACATGAGGAAATGGAAAGAAAGTAATAAAATAAAACAATGACAAAATGAAAATAAAAATGCCAAAAGAGTTGATCACCAAGGATCGAACTCAGGCCAGGCATGTGAAAGGTACAAAGCGCGCAAGTTGCTTACCACTGGGGTGGCTATACATACGTGTATTTAGCCACCCCCATAAATACAAAAGGCATGCTATGATGGATATTCTGGGCCAAATACAAACCAAACAAACCAAAAGCGTGAAGCATCCAAACTTGGTCAAAACTCAATCTTTTTTTGTGAAATTTTAGTCAAACACGACTGTTTTTTAACACGGATTATGATGGTATCAACAAAATTTTGAAATAATGTCTCTAACAAGAAACACGATTGAAGATGCATATTGATCAAATGAGTTGCATTTTGAAAAACCACACCAGTTCAGAGTTCATACACATCACAGAGGCATTGCACACAAGCCAAATACATCATAACAGAGGGATTAAACACTTAGGGCTCAAGCACAACTCAATAGAATAGGAATTGGTTCATGAATTGCAAATGTGGTGTGAAAATGAGAACAAGCTGTCAATGGCAGATGGCAAGGTTTAATGTACATACATAACCTAACAGTTTTTTAAACATGTTATTGATGATGCTCTCACATGCTATAAATCGAACATAAATGCTCAGGAAGAGGGAAGATAGTATGACATAATATCAGTTATGCATGAAACTTGGTACAATTGTGAACTTGCTTTCAAAACCACAATGATAAATAACCTCAAATCAAGACCAAACTGTTTAAAAAAACTACACAGATAACAACTACAAATAGTTACACATAAATGTGGCTAAATTAAATGTGATGTGGGAGGAAATAATGATGATGAACAAAGCAGCCAAGCTGCAGGCCAGGGCCAAAGTGGCCCTGCTGCCCAGAATTCAAATACAAGGCAATCATGGATGAAAATCCAGCTTGATCAGAACAGAACCAATATAATCATGGAATCTCAATCAAAATATAATGAGGAACAAAAGGATAGCAATCATAATGCCAAGACCAAACACAAAACAACAACTGTCATGCCATACCAAGTGAAATTTGAAGAAAAAAGGCAAGTTGAAGGCTAAATCATGGAATAAGCATAATCAGTTTGAACAGGCCTCACACACAAACTCAAATCATGATATAAAGTGTGTCTACACTTCAAAATTCATCACAAACCCAATAGAAAAGGAAATCACATGTCAGCTGCTCATTTAAGCATGAAAATGCATAATTGGGGACATATCATGATTGGACAAGATTGAGACAAAGCAACCATCATACACAAGATCCAAATGCATCAAAGAATGATTCTAACATTTAAGATTGATTATGGAATGCACACAACCCCAACTGACTATCAAGTTGCAAGTATAACACATGTGGAAGGCAGGCTGTCAAGCAGAAAAAAGCATATCATTCATAAAGTTGTTTGATTTATGTACACATATAAAACACACTATCTAGAGGTCATATGCTCATGAGCTAACCTAAAACAATTCAAACAGAAAAAAATGAAGTGTGTGCAGCTGTGGTTTCAAAACAGTTTTGGCAACATAAGGGGTACAAGCTGGTCTAGCTATAAGTAAGTGGTCTCATGTCAATTAATAACATATACACATCATAAATATGAAGGTAAATGAGTTCACACTCAGAAATCAATCATTGTGCATTTGGAACAAAATCTGGTATAGTCATGGCATATTTTGGCTTGGAAGAGCAATTTGAAAGTGAGATGATGAACCAAGTAAGAATAGATCAAACAAACAATATACACACATCAAAATCATGAAAATGGATGAGTTCATGCTTAGAAAATCAGGCTTATGCAAACAGAAATGAACTTGGCATGTTGATGGCTAAAAATGCTAAAACTGTTGAGATAACTTGGTGGTAAAGCAGGGCTTTTGTCAAGGCAATGAGATTCATGCTAAACTAATACATACACACATCAACAATATGCTAATAGATGAGATTATGCTCAAGAAACAGATCAAACCATCACCAAACAAACTATGGCATACTGGTTGTAAAAAATGCAAAATTGTCAACATTTCAAAAGCAAGTACGATCTGTCAAGACAGTTGAGGCAATTAGGCATCAGATACAAGTTCAAACATGTAGAAATGAAGATTCTATACACATGGATCAAGTAAAAATAGGTTGAAACAAAATATGACATGTGATTGGTATTATGGAGTTTTGAAAATGCAAGATTGAGAATGAAAAACAGTTTTGAACAAGTAGGGGGAGTTTGAACATACAAGTACAACATACATTCTCTAATCATGCTAACAAGTGATTCTACAACTTAAAATCAAGCACAAACTACTCCAAACCAGAATTGAGATGTTGGTCCAAACTTTTGACAGCAAAACAACAAAATCTCACAGCAGGTCTCAATGAACAAATCGCATGTTTTCAATATTTCAACAAGCTCAACTAGGCAAACAAGATCATGTAAACACAAACCAATAGTTTAGAACATTTGTGACACAACATGGCAAGCACAAGAAGTCCAATACAAAACTCAATGACAATGGCATATCAAATGTAAGGCAAATAATCACAACTTTGAACAAAGTTAAACTAGATTCATACATGATCTAAGGGGTAAGGGAATCTCATGAAATAACTTACAAGTTACTAAAACATGACCAATAAACAAAAATTGACAAATCTAGGGCAAGCACACCAACATTTTAATTTTTGGGATCCTTAAGGCTAATCTTGGATAAAGTCTTCAAAACAAGTTGTACACAAACATCAAAGCTCAATATTGGTAACATATCAACAACACATCAGTCATAGATAATATACTTTGACAAAAGCAATCCCATGACCATAAAACATAAGTTCTTGACAAAGAACCCTTATGGGACAACAAAAACTATATTTTCACAACAAGAATCTCAAAATGGTAAACCATGGCAATGTGTGAATAAGAAAGAGCTTGAGCATTACATACCTCTTGTAGACTTTCTTGAACAAGCTAAAACGCTAAGAAACCCAGAGACCTTCTTCTTTGGCAAACACTTGGAGCTTTCTTCCTCTTGAAGCAACAAGCTATCTTTCAAGACAGTTAGAGTTGTGAACCTCCCAGCTGGTTTTTGAGACTTTGGATAGTTGAGATATGATATATATATATATATATATATATATATATATATATATATATATATATATATATATATATATATATATATATATATATATATATATATATATATATATATATATATATATATATATATATATATATATATATATATATATATATATATATATATATATATATATATATATATATATATATATATATATATATATATATATATATATATATATATATATATATATATATATATATATATATATATACGTGAAGTGTTGGGAGTGTTGGAATGGTAGGAAATGCCTCAAGTAAAGATTTGGCTTCCAAAGTGCATGAAAGTCAACATATCAAGGTATGAAGTTTGACTTTTAGAAAAATGGTGTTTCTGGGTGGTTTGAGTGTATGAACACCTCCTACACAATGTTTATGGATTGTTTAAATGGTATTGAGTGGCTTGGAAGTGGTGGAACTGAGTTTGAGCAGAGTTTTGCTCAAGACAGATTTTCGTGGAAAACTTGAAGTTTTTTTAGCAGATCTTGGTTTTTAAGAGTGCTCTGGTGTCTAACATCATAAAGAATGCTTCTGTTTATAGTGAAAATGAGGGTGAGGGCAGATTTGAATTTTGCCACTTTTGGAGGGAGATTATGAAGTTTTGAAATGAATCAGGCCAAAATCTTTGTGGCAGCTCCACACATCAGTTCTATGACTCAAGGCAAGCAAAAATAAAGTTTAATGATGGAAATGAGGTGACTGAATAGAGCTTATAGAGGTAGGGGACTGCAGCTGCCCAATTCTTTGAGAAAAGTTTTTCTTTCCTCTTACACATTTTGATTATTTTATTGCAAGTTGCTTGCAACTTGCCTCTCTCTTCACATCTCTCATTTTTCTGCATTTTCACTCATCCACACCTCTAATTATCAGATTGAATCATGATCCAAGGGTTAACGATAGCTCAAGTTATGGAAATCTGAATTTTGAGAAATTTTGACATAGTGGTTTCAAGTGTGGCAGCCCCAACTTCCATGATCCATAACTTTCTGCTCACACATGCTATTGAGGAGTTCTACCACAATTTAGAAAGCCCTCAAGTAGCTCTATAACTTTTATGTTTTTGAGGTTTCTAAATTCTAGATGGAACTAGGTTGAAAAACCCTTTCAAGTTGCTGAAAAATCAAGCTTAAAAGGCCAAATAACTTTGAAATTTTCTAAGTTATTTCCCTTCTTGAAATGAATTTTGTCATAACTCCAAATCTATGCATTTTTTGATCATGGACCACTTTGAGGCTTTTGTAGGACTTGTCAAGAGCTTTCCAATGAGCTTTGAACCACTTCATTTGGATGTGCGGTTGAGGAGTTATGGTCTTGCCCTTTTTGAAACCCTAATTCCCGATTTTTGCAATTACTTCTTAACCCTTGATCCAATGGTCATGAAATTTTATGGGAAGGTGTAGTATGACATAAGGAACA